>JAULJZ010000020.1:6498125-6517838 GCA_032270985.1 Heliamphora pulchella | reverse complement strand
AGTAGCAGCCGACAGTTTAGACTTTTAGGGTGGTAGAAGGGGGTACTTCAGCCCAGTCAGTGCGCTAGCTCACTGCCCAGAGTCGTGGCGAACAGACTAGGGGACCATAGGGGTGGGTGTTTACCCTCACTGATCTGAGCTCTTCGAAGGCACTGGTTGTGCCTGACGCTTCAGCAACTACCTCAGTCATCAGAGGTACTCTCTTAGTGTACCGTTTATGGGCCAGTGTTCTTATTGACACGAGAGTATCACATTTTTTTATCTCATTTGTTTTTGCATCCACTTTGGGACTGGAGATAGATACGTTGGGTAGCACATTGTGTGTAGAGACGCCGGTTAGTGGGAACGTAGTGTTGGGACGAGTCTGTTGATTTTGTTAGTCAAAGGTTGCCGACCGCCGTTTAGAATTTGATTTCATCATTCTCGATATGACCACATTTGATAACATTTTGGGGATGGATTGGCTGACCACCTATCGTGCCTATATCAATTGTGAACGACGGAGGGTATCGATTTGTACACCTGAGGGTGATTGCTTTTGTTTCGTGGGTGATCGGGACGACGATTTCGTGCCCATGCCCAGTGTTATGCGAAACCGAGGAAGCCTTAGCTTCCTCTTTTCTTCTCTTATGTTGGATGAGACTGTAGAGGTTCGACGAGAGTTTCTCCGGATAGTTTGTGACTACATAGATGTCTTCCTTGATGATCTATTCGAGTTGCCACCACCTTTTGTGGTAGAGTTTTCTATCGATCTTGTTCCGAGAGTTGCACATATTTCGATGCCATTTTATCGTTTCGCACCAGCAGAGTTGCGTGAGCTTAAGGTACAACTTCAAGAATTGTTAGATAAGAGGTTTGTACGCTCGAGTATGTCGTTGTGGGGAGCTCCGGCCATATTTGTCAAAAAGAAAGATGGGTCTTTGAGGTTATGTATTGATTATCGAAAGTTGAATCAGGTGACGGTGAAAAACAAATATCCTATGTTGAGGATTGATGATTTGTTCAATCAACTAAAGAGTTCTAGCTGTTTTTTGAAAATTGGCTTAAGGTCGGGGTACCACCAGTTGAAGATCAAGGAAGAGGACATACCAAAGACCGCCTTGAGGACTCGTTATGGTCATTACGAGTTTTTAGTTATGTCGTTCAGTTTGACGAATGCACCTACGACATTCATGGACTTGATGAACCACATATTCCACCAGTATCTAGACAGTTTTGTAGACGTGTTTGTGGATGACATTCTTATCTACTCCCTATCGAGAGAGATGCATGAAGAACACCTACGTTTTGCCCTACAACTTCTAAGGGAGCACCGATTGTATGCAAAATTTGAGAAGTGTGAGTTTTGGATGCCGGAAGTGAGGTTTCTTGGACATGTGGTGTCTGGAGATGGAGTATCTGTGGACACTTCAAAGATTGATGTAGTGATGAGTTGGGAACGACCGAAGAATATATTTGAGAATCGCAGCTTTCTGGGCTTGGCAGGCTATTACTGACGGTTTGTGAAACACTTTTCTCGACTCGCCGCGCCGATGACTTGCCTTACGTTGAAGGGGGTCAAGTTCGTTTGGAGTGAGTCTTGTGAGTTGGCATTCCAGGAGTTGAAGAAAAGATTGACTAGTACACCAGTGTTGGTTATTCTGGAGCGGGGTTTGGGTTATACAATTTATTGTGATGCGTCGCATGATGGTTTAGGGTGTGTCTTGATGCAAGAGGGTGAGGTTGTGGCTTATGGATTTCGACAGTTGAACATTCATGAACAGAACTATCCGACACATGTCTTAGAGTTGGCAGTTGGGGTTTTTGTCTTGAAGGCATGGCGGCACTATCTTTATGGTGAGTATTTTGAGGTTTTCTTGGATCATAAGAGTTTAAAGCACTTATTTTCTCAGAATGATTTGAACCTACGCCAACGACTATGGATGGAGTTTATGGAAGACTACGATTTTGATCTGCAATATCACTCGGGGAAGGCCAATGTTGTGGCCGACGCTCTCAGTAGGAGATCTTATGGTTCCTTAGCTTCGGTTGCCGTGCGAGAGTGGGACATGCTTCATGAGATTGTGGAGTTTGATTTGTCTCGGGGAGACAGAGGAGGGTGCGACTTTGTTATCAGTGATTTCACGACCCTTGATTGCTCGTATTCTAGAGGCTCAACAGGAAGATCAGGAAACTCAGATGTTATGGGATCGTGTGGCTAGTGGGAAGGATACTAAGGGATGGGTTGTGAGTCTAGATCAGAGTTTGAGATTTGCTGGCAGAGTCTTTGTGCCAAAGTCGTGCCGCGATGAGGTGTTACATGATTTCCACCATTCTCGTCTTGCAGTGCACCTAGGAGGCACCAAAATGTACTATGATTTGCATCGACAATTTTGGTGGAAGGGAATGAAGAGGGATGTAGTTCAATTCGTTTCTCGATGCCTAGCTTGTCAACAAGTGAAGGCAGAACATCAGAGACCAATAAGGTTGCTCTAGCCACTACCAATGTTAGAATGGAATTGGGAAAATGTCACGATGGATTTTGCAACGGGACTTCCTAGATCGCCTAAGGGGCATCATGCTATTTGGGTTGTGGTTGACAGACTGACAAAGTCTGCACACTTTCTTCCAATACGTGTGAAGGATTCTGTAGACAAGTTGAGTAAGTTGTATGTCAGTGAGGTTGTCCGGTTACATGGGGTGACAGTGTTTATTGTTTCTGATCGAGACCCGCGCTTCATATCACGTTTTTGGCAGAGTCTTCAGTCAGCTTTGGGGACGAATTTACTTTTTAGCACTGCTTTTCATCCACAGACGGACGGTCAGTCCGAACGGACTATACAGATTTTGGAGGATATGCTGAGAGTTTGTGTATTAGATTTTTAGGGTTCGTGGGAGGATCATTTGTCATTAGCGGAGCTTGCATATAATAATAGTTACTGGTCTAGTATTAGGATGGTGCCTTTCGAGGCCTTGTATGGCAGGCCGTGTAGGTCGTTGGAATGTTGGACATATGTGGAGGAAGCAGCAGTTTTGGGATCCGACTTGGTACGGGAGACAACAAATTACCATGATTAGCTAATGTTTGGTGACAGCCCAGAGTCGTCAGAAGAATTAGGTGAATAAAAGGAGAAGGCTTTTGGAGTTCGGGGTGGGAGACCATGTGTTCTTGAAGGTTTCTCCACGTTGAGGTTTGATGAGGTTTAGCAGTAGTGGGAAGTTGTCGCTACGCTTTATTGGGCCATTTGAGATCCTTGAGAGGATTGGAGAGGTGGCATTCCATTTGGCCTTGCCTCCTCAGTTATCTACAGTTCACAATGTGTTTCATGTTTTTATGTTTCGGAAGTACGAGCTCGACCCATCACATGTTTTGGATTGGACCGAGTTATGGATATATGAGGTTATTTCTTTTGAGGAACGACCTGTGAGGATTTTGGACACGAAAGAACAAGTGTTGAGAGGGAGAACAATTACATACGTCAAGATTTTATGGCTTTATCACGGAGTTGAGGAGGCTACATGGGAACTTAGTCCGAAGTCCGTGCTAAGTACCCGGAGTTGTTTTCTCTTTGACCACGTAGTGAATTTTTGGGGCAAAATTCCTTAAGGGGGGAAGAGTTGTGAGGCTCGGTCCCGTTTTATTTTGTAATATATTTTATCGTCGTGTTATATATTGAATGTAGATGTTATAAAATAATTTGTCTCATGAGATGTATGCATGTGAAGGCTTAGGAATGCATAATTCCGGACCGTTTGGGCTTAATGGTGCAAAGTTGTAAAATTTTTTGGGTGAGACCGATCCATCGGTCCTCAGACCAATCGATCGGTCTGTCGGGGTTAAGTGTCCGCGGGACAGACCACTTTCATTGGTTTTTGGTCCAAAACTTCTCAAACAAGTTTCTCTCTCTTCTCTCTAGAAGAGAACTCAAAACCTAAAACTTCTCTGTACCTTTTGGCTTGCTTTGGGTGTGGTTTTCGGCGTTATGGGCGTGGAACGGTGCTGTGTACATCGAGGGCTTCACATCCATCCGAACGGAATCTTGTTTCAGTGACGTCGGTTTTTTGCTGGAAGTTAAAGTATCGAGTTTTTAACTCTTCACGGTAAAATTTTAGATTATTTTGCTTTAAAAGAGTTATATGTGATTATACTCATTTTTATCGTGTTTAAATGCTAGAAATGCTGAGTTTTGAGGTTAATCCTTGTTTGGTTGGTTTAAAAGCATGTTTTGAGCTTTGAAGGTTTATTACAAAGTTAGTGGATGCGTGTTTGTGTAGTTTTCATAAATATGTGTTTTGAAAACCGGAGGAAATGATATGAATATTATAAAAACATAGATTTGGTATTTGGAGCTAACCCTTGGGGTAGAGCATGAGTTTTAAATTGGTTGGTTGAATTGAGAGCAGTTTTGTGCGAAATATAGTTTCATCTGCATAATTTTGGATGAGTTGGCTGTGTTCCTTAATTTGGATTAATGATTAAGCTGCGTGCCTTTAATGATTGTGTGAATATACCGTAACATGGTGAATGTGGGCCTCAATTGCTTCTCGGTAAAAATCCAAAAATTTGCGTAAGTAGGTGATTCGCTCATTTGGGTTAATTCCTATAAATGAAGTGGTTGTCCCAATGGGAGGCGGTTGTTGTTGTTGCAAGTTATAGAACTCGTCATTGTCTAGCGGGTCATTGGATGCTCCAGACCTAGGTTAATAGATGAGAGTCTATATTTGCTACAATTACCCCTGGTACGACAATGTCGGTATGCGTAAATCATTGTGGTTGAGTAAATGCTTTTTGGTTTGGAAACCTTGTGGAAAACTGAAATGAACCTTGTGGTGTTTCCAAATTGTGGGGGTGTCGTTGGGTTATGTGAACAATAATGGTTTTGAAGGAAAATCGTTTTAAAAACTTGTGTGGTTGTGTTGTTCACATAGCTAGTAATTATATGATTTGCTTTTATTCATGCTAGTCTATTCCTATTGGGTTTCGACTCACGTTGTTGGATTTAAACAATTTTAGGTGATTCGGATGATTTGGTTTAATGTGAAGTAGTTTGAAGATGGATGGTTGACCAAAGAAAATTTGTAGTTTTTCTCGTTTTGGTTTTTTTTGGAATCATGTAATTGTTGTTTCACTTTTTGTACTTGGAAGAACATGTTTTGTAAGCCTCAAGGCTATGGGTTTGATGCATGTACGCATGAGGGGAACCTTGGGATGGTTGAACTTATTGTTTTGTAGGTGAAATGGATTTTTGGGTTGGGTGATCTCAATATTTTATAATGGTTTTTGTTAGGTTTATTGTTTAATTTTAACTTATGCGCCTCGAGGGAGGTTTTGGATCAAGTTTTTGGCACTTTTAAAGCTATTCTATTTTGCCTTGTATGTGTTGAGAAGGGCATGAAAATATTCTAAGTGTTGAGTATCAAGTTTTGGATTTGAAAATGGGTCAAGAACCTGACAGATCAATAGACCAATCAATCTGTCTATCGATCGGTCTTTTGCATGCCTCGGTTCTTTGACAGGCGTGTGAGAGTTGCGAATTGTCAAAGACCGATCAATTGGTCTTTTCACCGATCGATCGGTTTGGGCAGATTTGAAATTTTTTTGTTGTTTTGTTTTAAAAGATTGGCTCTTGGGGACGTGGATTTTACTCTTTTAAGCTTTTTTTTACTTTAAATTAAACCATCGGTTATGCTTCTTTGAAAGGTTTTAAATCCGTTATCTATTTATGTTTCAAATTGTTTTGATTTGGATAACTTTGGTGAGTTTTGGTTTCTTTGAACGGTTTTTCTTGGGTGGTAATGTGGCCTGAATTTGGGGGTGTGACAATCCTCAAGTGACACCATCATTGGTAGAAAACTTTGTATGTAGTTCAATGGGAGTGCCAACAATTTTATCATCGGTGAGGTGCGCACGGTAAACAACCTTACGTGCATACTTAATCTGAGAAAGAAGATAGCCTTTTGGAGAAGTAGTCATCTCAATACCAAGAAAATACCGAAGAGGACCCAAGTCTTTCATCCCAAATTTTCGAAAGAGATGTTGCTTGACGTCGGAGATAGTGGCAGAGTCAAAACTAGTTATGATCATGTCATCCACAAATAAGAGTGAGACCAGATGAACATAGCTGAATCATGGGCACTTGGATGAAAACTAATCTGAAACTGTTGACTGAAAACCGTCATACCAGGCATGAGGAGATTGTTTCAGACCATGGAGAGCACGATGAAGGCGACAAACTAAGCTCGGAGGATGAGACAAACCTGGAGGGGGTCACATATAAACTTCTTCATGAAGATTGCCATTGAGAAATGCATTCTTTACATCCAGCTGAAATAGAGGCCATTGACGAACTGCAACGACGGAGATAAGGGTACAAACAGTGGTTATTTTGGCCACAGGAGCAAAGGTTTTCTCGTAATCCATACCATATTCCTGAGAGAAGCCTTTGGTAACTCAACAAGCTTTGTAACGCTTTAAAGAGTCATCGGAGTGAGTTTTAACTTTGTACACCTACTTGCATTCAATGAGATTTTTACCTGTAGGCAACGGAATAAGCTCCCAAGTACCAGTTTTTTAAAGAGTAGTCAATTTTTTAGAGATAGCATTCACCTAATTGGGATCAGTACATGCTTCCTTATAAGATTGAGGCTCAAAATAGGCATGAAGAGACGTTAAAAAGGCACGGTAGGATGGAGATAAACATGTATATGCGAAACCCAGTTTTACCGGTGGTGTACGGGTGCGCAAAGGCTAGCGGCGTTCACGAGGATCTTATGCCGAAGGAGCAGTAGGGGTAGGACTACTGCTGGCAAGCAACAGGGGAGGAGCGGTAACCATCCAGCGAGAGTAAACTAACAAGAAAGATGAAGGCAGCGGGGGCGGGAGGAGGGAGGTAGCTGGGAAACATCAACGTTAGAGACAAACTCCTCCAAAGGCACCGATACCCTTTTTGCTGAAGGCCATACCCTAAGAAGACACAGAGGAAAAAACGGGCACTGAGTTTGATCCGCTTGCATTTTAGAAGAAGGACAAAGCAGATAGGACTAAAAACCCGAAGTAAGGAATAATTAGGAGCCTGACCGAAAAGCTTTTCATAAAGAGAGATCAGAGAAAAGAGGAGAGGACACAGGATTGAGAAGATACACAGCCGTAAGAACGGCTTCACCCCAGATAATGGCAGGGGCAGTGGAAGAGAGAAGGAGAGACCAAACTATATTGAGAACATTTCGATGTTTCCTGAAACTAATCTAACAGTGACTGGGATGGGAGAGATGTGGTGCCATGTGATACAGGTGTGGCAAGGGCAGCAGGAGGACGATAAGACGCTATAGGTGTACGAGCGGCGGTTGATGAGGAAGAGTGACCTTCCTGCGTTAACTTAGGACAAGCAGACTTCTAATAGCCTTTATGGTGACAAAAACTACATTCACCCATACCAACTCGGGACTTTAGTTTCCCTGTGACTTGAATCAGGTGAGGAGGAGAGGGAGTGGGCAGTAGCGGAAGACGAAAAGTGGCACCGACTGACGAAGGAGTGGCAAAGATGGATGGGAAGGAATAGCCATTTGAGCAACCTTGAACTTGGTCTCCTCTGCGATGAGTTCGCGAATAGCCCTATCGACAAAAGATAACGAAGAGTGATGAAGGATAGCACCACGAAGTGGCTCAAACTGATCACCGAGTGCTATAAGAAACTGTACTTGTCGCTGCTTTTTATGACACTGAAGATAACTATTAATCAGTTATAGGTCAGGAGGTTTTATAAGGGCTAATTTATTCTAGTAGGTCATCATCTCATTATAAAATTCTTGGATTAATTCATCATGCTGCTTGGCACTTCGAATATACATCTCCAATTCATATTATTTGGCAAAGTTAGAGGTGAGATACATTTTTTGAAGGTAATCCTATACATGCTTGGCATTGGATACTTGGAGAAATTCATTCAAATACTTAGTTTCACAGAGTTATGAAACTGGGTAAGCACTTGTGCTTTTTCAATGTCCCAAACTGCAATCGATGTGTCATACCCCTCAACCTTTGGATCTGTAAGTCGAACGATTAAGCTAGATACATAACCCCATCGCCCTTTTCCAAGAAAGAAATTCTTCATAACACTAGACCAATAAGAGTAATTGGTTCTATTGAGGCGGATGCTAATAGTTTGCAATTTATTTTCATCCATATGGAATAAATGAAGGAAATCAGATATGCAAATAATGGAATCACCGGATCTGCAACAATAGATTAGAATCAGCTCTGCAAAGAGAATCCCAGGGTTTGAGAACCAAGGTGAAAGAGAGAGAGGGAACTTTAAAGGTTTCGTGTGAGGTCTCAAGTGTTGGTGAAAGGTTCCGGCGAAGTTGCCGGTGTTGGTGGAGAGGTTCGGCAAAGTCGTCGGCAGTCAGAGAGCCTCGGTTGAGGTTTTTTGAGCGTAAAAGATTGCCGATCTAAGGTTTCGGATGTTGGTGAGAAGGATTGGCGTGCAGACCTACGGTTTTTTAGATTAGTGGTGTTGGTGGTTGTCGCACGTGGCTTTGGCTAGGGTTTTCGTAGCTCAAGGAGGTGCAGGTCTGAGGTTTTGAGGGTCGATGTTGCAAACACAAGGTGAATTCGACGGGCGCCGAAGGGAGAAGGAGCTTCGAGGGTCGGCGGCGCATATGCAAGGTGCAGTCGACGATGTTGAAGGGAGAAGATCAAAGGGTTCTTGCAAAGGACAAATCGAGGTGCCAAGAAAGAGACGACAACTCTGCCATAGGGAAAGGAGGTCGGCGGTGCTGGAGAGAAGGAAGTTGGAGATGGACTAGGGTTTTGAACTCTGCTTTGATACCATGTTAGCAAACATAATAAAGAATATTATTATTGCTTATTGAGCCAAAGCTTACAACTAATAATGAATTATATAGTATATCTAAAGGAAAACCCAAAACCCTAATTATGTAATAAATACTAAACTACCTCTTAATTATAACAAAATAACAAAAACACTCTCACAATCATGTGTATTGTAAGATACGCTTAAAACAAGATACGCATATGCGATACATATCAATTTATCTTATTAATGTATCAAATCTTAAGATATATATCGTGAATCATAAGATATCATAACCAACCAAGCATATGTAGTCAGACTCGTCTTTTTTATCAATATCCCAATATGGGGATATTGCTGCTTTGTGTTAATCTATTTTTGAAATTAAAGTGATGAGGTTTTTCCATGATTGATAACAGCAGTTGGTGCCCTAACCAATGTCATTTCAAGTTTCAACTATTTATATTGTTATTAGCTTTTGTTAATGATTATCATATCCTGCTACTCTTTTATTTGAGTTGAATAAAAAACTTACCTCTTGTTGATGTTTGTGGTGTTAATGCATCATAGGATAAGCAAAAGGGTCAAATAGGCTTGGTGGTGGATTGTGAATGGGCGGAGCCTCTATCAGATAACATTGAAGATAAAAAAGCTGCTGCGAGGCGAATTGATTTTCAACTTGGATGGTATTCATTCTTAAGAGTGGTCTGTTCATTGCAGTTTGCTGGAGTGGAGTAGTGAAATATCTTCACAGTTCTTCTTTGATCTACTTATGCCAACTAAAAATATCAAGTTTATTGAATGTTTTTTGATAAATGGCACCCTCATATCTGTGGGTGTCCCAGATGCACCCCCATGCCCCAGGGAATTACTCTCCTCTTGGGGAGTACGTGCAGGTGCTAAAGGGTGAAGGCAGTTCTCAAGACCTAAGAAGTTTTCAACATTGATCTGCCTTCCTGTAGCTTATTCGTGACATCATCTGATGAGACTTGTCCAAAGTAGAAACAAGATCAAGAACTAAATTTCTGAAAGAAAAGCAAGAGAAGGAGAAATAAAACAATGTGAGAGATGGGATAAGTGTAAAAGTATTATGGTAGTGATTTTGAAGATGATGTCAAGTGTGTAATTGGGATAAGTGTAAAAGTATCATGGTATCATGGTACTTATTAAACTATTGTATAATATTAAAATATTATACTATATATTATATAATCAAATCATGAATAATTCAATTTAAATAAAAAATATTATACTAAATAATAAATATTTATATTACAAGTAACTACAATAATACATATAAATTATATAATAATAATATTAAATTTTTAATATTATTAAACTTTTGTATAATATTAAAATATTATGCTATATATTATATAATCAAATCATGAATAATTCAACTTAAATAAAAAATATTATACTAAATAATAAATATTTATATTACTTTTACTTGATATAATATCAACGAGATAAAGTATATACATAATTTAAATATTACATACAATAATAATAATAAATTATAAGATGATAAATTGAAGAAAATAATAAATAAAAAAGGTAAAGATATAAATAAAAATTATAATAAAAATTTAAATACTAATTAAAATAATTAAAAGACTTATAAATTAAAAACAAATCACCCAAATCAGCCAAATCACCGCACGCCGCATGCCGCATGCCGCTCACCACCGAAATCACCCAAATCAGCCCACGACTCAGCACGCAGTAGCTTCGCAGTTTGCACACCACCGAAATCATCCAAAATCCCAAATCCCACATTCGAACTCCACCCGAAACCGAAATTGCGACAGCGGCAAGTCGGCAACACCCAAATTGCAAATCAACAAGTTCGCAAATCTCAAATCCGAACTGAAATCAACGCAGGAACCCTAGACCTGTAACGGCCGATACTCTACTGATTCCCATTATGTAACGGGTGTAACGGTCGGTACTCATGAAATTCTCTGTAAAGCAAATATAGAGCTGCGAAACGAGATTGGTACTCTAAGATTCCGTTACGTAACGGTCGATCCGTTATGTAATGGCCGTTATTTAGATATCTGACTCAGAGAGAAGTTCAAGAGTATAATTACGTTGGGATAAAGAAATCCCTCGGGAGGATTGGGTAGCCTCAATTTCAAGAAAGTAACGGAGAACGCCTAAGTCATTGGTATGAGAATAATGAGCCAAATGTCGTTTTAAAGCAGTTATACCAATAGAATCATCACCAAAAATATAGACATTTGAATTTAAAGAATTAGGGCATCTAAGCTGTTTATGAACTATTTGAGCTCATTGTTATAACAAGCTTGTTCTGGCCATTTTATACATTTTCCTAGGTCAAGCTTTGATTTTTTCCCCTTTTTATTAACATTCCAATCTTAAACAACCGCAAGATAAGTTTTCATTGGCTTGTGAATGGGGTTTCATTAAACGCTGCATCCACGTGAATACCAGAAGTGCTAGAACTCTTAAGCTCTATGGTCAGAACTGCTTATTTAAGTTTTCTATTAACATTGGAATTACTGAGGCTTGATGTTCATAACTTGTGTAGATTGTGGATAATTGTATAAACATTATTATCATTATTATATTCATAATGTGTACTGTTAATATTAGTATTCTTCATTTATTATTCATTGCCCTAGGCTACAAGAATATATAACCCTCAAACATGTTCAATTGTTTTATTATTCTTAGAAAAACATATACATACTTTGGGTCCAATTTGACTCTCCGTTTCTATTATGTTTTTTGAAATGTTCTCAAAAGGTTTTTGTTTCCTAACAGATCGAAACAATCTAATGATAGTAACATATTGATTTTGTTTTGTCGAGTGGGGGCTTGTTATCATGAGCCTTTTGAGTAGCTAAGTCTAATGAGTTGGTTTCTAAAATCTGAAGTTTCCAAAATGTGCCCATATCTAAGTAGAGAAATGAGAAAACTGGTTAGCTTATCCATATCTATGTACTCCACAATCCATGGAGGTTCTTAGCAGTTATTAAGGCTCCTGAAATGTTATGTGATGGACCCAACTGTAAAACTGGGTGGGATAACTTGGAGCTTCTTGGTGTAAATGCCTGATAAGATCAGGATGAACCAACTTAATCATCATGATCGTAACCCTCTTTTACCTCACAAGTTTGTACATAAATCATTCTATCCCATTTAATTAACTTTTATTCCAGCAACTATCACATTCCGAACGCAGCCTATTTAGACCCCATTCCTCTAAAATTTGTACTATTTTCTCATTTTTTTGAAACCTGCATGCTTACACGTGAACTTTTGTATCGGCAACTTCCTGAACTGTTCGCATCGCAATCTCCATATCAAGCAAAGGCTGCGATGGAAGTTCACCTCACCACATAGCTTATGCTGGACGTCATTAATCATGGTTTGGGTGTTTGTCCTTATCAAAGATTATATGGGAAAATCAAAGGTTGTTGGATAATTAAGACAAAACATGGATATAGGCTGTAATTAACTAGGAGCAGGAAACTAGTATGCAACGTTGATGGTGAGGATATGTCGATGAAATAATTGAATTTCTTCATTATTCAGAAATACCCTTTTCGAAAATATCACATTGTTACTTTGTTACTGAATTCACTAGTTACAACTCCTGCTATAGGTACTTAGATCCTATATATTATGGTGACTATCCTGAAACCATGCATGAAAGACTTGGAGACCTGCTTCCAAAGTTCTCTCAGGAAAACAAAGAGTTGCTTAGGAACTCAGTGGATTTTATTGGTTTGAATCATTATAGCTCAAGGTTTGTTACGCGTCCGACAAGCCATGAAGAGAATTATTTTTTCAGGGCCCAAGAGTTGGAGAGGATTGGTAATTATGAACACCTTGATGAATTGCTTTGAAATCATTCTCAGTTTGTAATCTTAATTTCCCTTCGTCTCTTTTATCATCAGCTGAGTGGGAAGGTGGGGAGGTGATTGGGGAGAAGGTATATATCATCTCTTTCTCTGTCCTTCACATGGATGTATGTAATTGGGTGTGTGTCTGTGTTTGTGTGCACCTTATTATTTAAATATGCTGAAAATTTTTACACTTGGCAGGCAGCATCACCATGGCTTTATGTAGTTCCCTGGGGCATCAGGAAAGTACTCAATTACATAGCGGAGAGATACAACAATCCCCCGATTTATGTTACTGAGAATGGTAATCCATTCACACCTACCTTCCAATTGAAAAATGGAATTAAAACATCAATTATGTGTTTATAAGATGTCATCCTTCAGAATAAAGCACTGGTTTCTAACATGGATTTTCTTGATGATTACTTGAAAGATCTAGTGAAAGAGATTTTGGCACAACTGCATGGTAAAAACCATATGGCTATTCAAATATTGGTGAAGCAATAATGAGTTAACTGTTTAGGTAACCCATTGAAAGCAAGATATTTCAGTTACGATTCATTGATTGACAGGAAAAAATCCCTTTTGCAGCCATTTTGTGCATACTTACAGTGAGCAGGTACATAAACAACAGTTTTTGTGCTCACAATTAAGGAGAATTGGGATGTATAGTCCAAAACTGGAATGTTCGGTGAATAAAACAGTTTCTCTTTTGAATTACACCTACAACCTCATTTGTGTAAGTGCTTCTTTAACTGAATTCAGCTGAACATGCTTTATTCCTAGTTATTTGGGGTTGGCTGCACGCTGTCATGTTCCTGTCAACCCCGAAGTCTTTTCCGAATTTAACTAAGGCAGCAATATCCTTTCTTGCAGCCTTAACTCAAATTTCTCGCTCTTGCAAATTGATGTTTTAGTTGGTGATACATGAGTTATTGCACATAGTTAACTATCTGAAGCAACTTTTCTCATTTTATCTTCAATTGGTGCCACTTTTAACTATCTGTGAGCATGTTTTTTCTAAATCAAACTCGAATGATGGCTCATTCATTTAGACATCCATGTTTCTGTTGCACCCATTTTCTGAACATATTATTTTTTAACAACTCAACACATTCTGTGCACATAAGATGACTAGCTCTACAGCAGTGCGGTCCTATGGTACTCCCCATTTAATGTAACAGGAATCTTTTGTTTGGAAAACATTCCTAAAGCTACTTCAGAAGTACCGCTTCCATTCATTACATTTGAGCTCTCATTTGTGCAAGTGTTTGTATAAGAAAATTTGCAGAATTTTGGAAGTTGCCTCAAAATTCAAAAGATTGAATTAAACGAATTGAAAAGTATTAAAAATTAGTTTTTCTGTTGTTTGTTATCATCAAATATCTTAACTAAGATTGGATGGATGTTATTTTCTTATTTTTGTATATTAAACATAGCTTTTAGTACTAGTTGTAATTTTTTTAGACACTTTCTTGGCCTTCCTGAAGTTGGAATCCCAGCTTTGTCCCTGGCCATACCTCTTTCCTCATTTGTGAAAGTGTTCAAATTAGAAAAAACTAGGGCATTTAAAAATTAGAAACAGCTAGTGCTGCTTTTGTTTAAGTAGTAGCATATTTGTGGGAATATGGTCAATATGTAATTATTTTAAGATATGTGGTTAATGATGAAAAAATAACTTCTTCATTAGTCAATTAATCCATGAGACAGTAAAGGCTCAATGATATTTAGTTATATCATTTATTTCTGTATTTCATTTCTAAACTCTTAAAGTTTGACAATGTGCAGGTATGGATGATGAAGAAAATGGCATTTCCCCTCTCCATGAGATGCTAGATGACAAATTGAGAGTTCATTACTATAAAGATTACCTTGCGGCTGTTGCTCAGGCAATTAAGTGGGTTACCATTACTCAATATCATTTTGTTTTAAAGATATGCATGCTTTGTGTGATAACAAAGCTGAAAATATTATTGCTATATTACAAAAGCTTCAATAATAATGAAGGACTACATCATATATATATATAGGCTATAGAAAACTCTAATAATGGTAATAAGATTAATTAGGAAACAAGATTCTAATAATGAATAAATATACTACTAATAATAATAGTATATTCTCATAATCTTAATAATAGAAAAATATCCCAATAATAATAATAATAATATATTCTCACAACCCCCTCAAACTCATGATGTAAGCCCGGTGAGCAGTGAGAGTTGGTCAATCAAGAACCGAAAACTAGTCAAAGTGTGAGTATTGGTGAAGAGATTAGTAAGCTGCAATGACGAGGAGATGAATGGGAGATCAATAGTACCAAGCTGAAGTTGTTGACGAATAAAGTGACAATCAATGTCTATATGCTTTATACGTTCATGGAAGACAAAGTTATGGACTAGCTGGATCGCACTCTTATTATCACAATAGAGAGAAGTAAGAGAGGGGAGAGACACCCAAATTAGAGAATAGCCAACAGAGCCAAACAATCTCAACAGTAATATGAGCTATGGCACAATATTCAGCTTCAGCGGTAGAACGAGCAATAATAGATAATTTTTTACTTTTTCAGGAAATGAGAGAGTCACCAAGAAATACACAAAAGCTAGTAATAGATTTGCGATCAGATACATCACCAACCCAATTAGCATCAGCATAAGCTCAGAGTCAATAATGAAGACGAAGACAAGAATAGTCTCTGAGAAATAGTACCACGAACATAATGCAGAATGCGAACCAGAGCTGCTCAATGAGTGGAGCGAGGAGCAGAGACAAATTGACTCAGCACATGAACGACATACGCAATATCAAGACGAGTCACAATAAGATAGACCAGACTCCCAACCAGCTCTCGAAAGACAGTAGGATCCTTAAGAAGAACGCAATCAGAAGAAGAGAACTTAGCATGCAACTCAATGGGAGTGTCCACAATTTTGTCATCAGTGAGACGAGCACAGTGGATCACCTCATTTGCATATTTTGATTGAGATAAGTGATAACCTGTGGGGAAAGAAGCAACCTCTATACAAAGGAAGTATTGCGAATGACCCAAATCTTTCATCTCAAATGCACAAAACAGATATTGTTTCACTTAAGATATAACAGCACAATCCAAACCAGTGATGATCATATCATCCACATATATTAACAAAATAACCAACACAGCAGGAGCGTTGCGAAAAAAAAAAAAAGAATCATGAGAACTAGGAGTGAAACCAATCTGAGTAATAGTAGACTAGAAACGTTCATACCAAGCATGAGGGGACTGTTTCAAACCATAAAGGACAGGCTGAAGAAGACAAGCAGTATCAAGAGGATGAGGGAGGCTCGGAGGAGGGCTCATACAAACTTCCTTGTTAAGATGCCAATTGAAAAATGCATTCTTGACATCTAGCTGGAAAAGGGGCCATTGACGAATGGAAGCAACCGAAATCATAGTATGAACTGTAGTCATCTTAGCCACGAGTGCAAAAGTTTCTTTTTAATTAATGCCATACTCCCGAGAAAAACCCTTCACAATTAATCTGGCCTTATAACGCTCTAAAAAATCATCAAAATGAGTTTTAACTTTGTAAACCCCACTTGCATCTAATAAGGTTTTAACCGGCAGGTAGTGAAATCAAATCTCAAGTACGAGTTTTCTAAAGAGCAATTAATTCTTTTGTATGGCATTGAATAAGTTTGGATCAGTATAAGCTTCTGTATAGGACTGGGGCTCAAAGTAAGCATGAATATCAGATAAAAAGGCACGATAAGAAGGTGAAAAGCAAGTATTAAAAAAATCAAGTATTAAAAAAATCAAGTCTTACTGGCGGAGTATGAGTACGGAAAGGATAGCGCCATTCAGGGGGATCAGGATCCACAGAGACAGGGGAAGTTGTGTCAGAACTAGTATATATGTGTTGAGTAGGGGGAGACAGCCTACGAGAATAGACTAATGGGAGAGACGAAACAACAGAATGATGAGACTGAGAACGAAGGTCAGAAACGTCTAGAGTACAAGTAAACTCATCGAAAGGCATATCATTCGGGAAAGGATCAATAACAATTAGATCTTCTTTGGGAATAGGGGCATATTTGGATGATAGAGTAAAATATGAAAGACGCTCAAGAAGCATAACATGACGACAGAAATAAAGGCATTTAGATATAAGATTTTAACACCGATATTCTTTTTGTTGAATACCATAACCTAAGAAGACATAAAAAGCAGAACGAGCAAAAAGTTTATTTCGCTTTCTTTTGGGAAGAAGGACAGAGCAAACAACCAAAAAGACGTAACAAAGAGTAATTGGGAGTGTTACTCATCAATTTTTCATAAGGTGAAATGCCAGAAAGAAGAGGTGTAGGCATGCGATTAAGAAAGTACACTGTAGTAAGAATTGTTTCTTCCCAAAAGGTGGCAGGGACATACGAGAAAGAAGAATAGAGCAGGCTGTGTCAAGGATGTGTTGATGTTTTCTTTTAACTCTATCATTTTGTGCGGTAGTGTCGGAACGTAAAAGTTGATGAGTAGTGCCAGATGCTGCTAAAAAATTAGTGAATTTGGAAAGAAAATACTCTCCACCCAAATCAGAATGGAGGGTCTTGATAGTTGTAAAAAATTGGGTGTGAACCATAGAGTGAAATGTGCAATAAATGAGGAAGAAATTTAATTTGTGGGACATCAAATACACCCAACAAAACTGACTATAATTATCAATGAAAGACATAATACGTTGAGACATTTTTTGTTGCAATGGGAGAAGGACCCCACACATCAGTATGAACGAGAAAGGAGATGTAGAGAGCGAAGTGTTGTGAGGAAATAGTAGTGCTGACATTTTTGCAAGTTTACAACTACTGCATTCAGAAATGTTACTAGCAGACACTTTACGCAAGCAACCAGACTGAACTAACTGTTTTAGGCGTTTACTAGATAGATGACCTAACATAGAATGCCAAAGGTAAAAAAAAGAGGAATGCTGATATAAAGAGGAATCCAATAGGAGACGCAAACTTTCCAACACATATAACTCACCAATTCTATGTCCGTTCTCAACCTGTTTCTTGGACGTCCGATTCTGAACAACACAATCAGAAAAAGAAAACACAACGTCAAAATCAGAATCAGAAAGCTGACTAATAGATAATAAAAGAGATGTTCGGCGAGGGTTGTTGGTGGTTGGCGATGGTGCTGGACTAGGGAAGGTCATCGGCCATAATTTTCAAGGTTCGTGAAGTGCGCGAACAAAGGAGAAGACGAGATACAGGTGCGGTGTGGGTTGCCGAATCTTAGGGAAGATTTGTCGGTGGTCGGCGGTGGCAAATAAGGGTTTGACAGGGGTCGACGGTTGGCGAATGGTGGTTTGGCAACTAAGGTCGTCGGTTAGGGTTTGCGATTTGTATTATGCGAACAAGGAGGGTTTGCGAAACTGTATTGCTAGGGTTTTCGAGAACGAGGGACATAGGTACGAGTGCAACGGCCGGTGGTGAGGGTTTGCAATGGCGTCGGCGGCGAGAGTTTGCTATGGCGGCGGCTAGGGTTTGTATGGTTTGGCTCTGATACTATAATAACAATGCTGAGAGTATTATTGCTATATTACAAAAACTTGAATAACAATGAAGGGATTCATCATATATATAGGTTATAAAAAAACTCTAATAATGGTAATAAAATTAATTAGAAAACAAGATTCTAATAATGGGTAAATATCCCAATAATAATAATAATAATATATTCTCACAATCCTAATAATGGAAAAGATCCTAATAATGGGTAAATATTCCAATAATAATAATAGTATATTCTCACAATCTTAATAATGGAAAAAATATCCCAATAATAATACTAATATATTCTCATAGTGTCTACGACTGCTACTTCCTGGTCATGCTTGCTTAGCTCATGCGGTGAAGTTAATGTTTGTTTCTTTGATTTTGTTCTCCAGAATCAAAGCAATCCTAACCAATCATGAATCTCATCATGCCAAGTTACTATAGATGCATCAACATTCCATTTTGTTTCTTTGAAGTCATGCACATGCATCAACATTCCATTTTGTTTCTTTGAAGTCATGCACATGCATCAACAATGGTTTTATTTTTTGATTTCTATCTTTTTCACATGAGAAGTTCAGAACCTCATAATGCCACTACACCGAGGGTTTTGGCATTTTTGGGGTGAAAATGTCTGACAGGTTCACTAATGAAATGCTCTATGGTGACACAATTGCCAGGTCCCTTTATGCCTTTAGATATGGGGCTTTCATTGATGATTGTTAGAAACTACAATCAGATGACCGAATTGTCAATAATTTTGTTTCCAAATTTTTTGGTAGTGGGGTCAAAGTCTACCCGTGCTTGCAGGGTTTTCTTTTTGTACTTACATATTATATATGTGAAATGAATTGTTAGTGATTAATTCTAAAATGGAAAAAAATTTATTTCTGTTTATGGCATATATGAACAGGGATGGAACAGATGTGAGGGGCTATTTTGCCTGGTCATTACTGGACAACTTTGAGTGGAGTTTTGGATATACCAAGCGTTTTGGCTTGATTTATGTGGACTACAAGAATGGGCTTTCTCGGCACCTGAAATCTTCTGCTTATTGGTTCTTGCAATTCTTGAAAGGTGGACAGGAGAAAAATGGGAAAAAAGATTAGTGACCACTAACCACCCTTGTCATCTGAAGCTTCCACTCCCTTCATTTTATGTTTCTGAGATCTTGCAGAGGTTATTTCCCCACTAGACTCTTTCCCAACAAGTTGTTTTCCATTATCATTATCATGGTTCAAATGTGGGGTGATATTTGTCTCCTCCTTCTGCAATAGGGAATGCAATACAGAAGCTTGAATACAGTCTATTGGATCATCATGCAAGAAAATTGAAGCAAAGTCTAAGATAACATGCTTATCTGAATTCTCTATATTCTTTATCATATTCGGTCTATTTTACGCTGTGTTACCCTTCCCGTAATGCTGATACATTGTTCTTGAAATAATTTTAAAAAATATATATTATGAGGAATCTGAACTCATTTTGCATATATGTAGTTAAAAATT
>JAULJZ010000020.1:6485570-6498025 GCA_032270985.1 Heliamphora pulchella | reverse complement strand
GGGGAGTGAATGCCAATTATTCACATTTTTCTTCACTGCCTAAAAGTCATATCAATTGAGATGCATGCCGCTAAGTTCCCTTTTTGGACTAATACAAGTAGCTTCAGCTGTCCACTAGATCACTCCTGTTTTCTTCCCTAGGGCATAACAACAACAAAGCTACTCTCATCATCCTCATGCATTGTGGTTACCACCGCAACCACCAGCTCCATGTTAGGGATTAAAAAGCTATCACTAATCTCGTTCAAGATCAATTCAAGAACGCACAAATATGGAATATCATGAAGAAGAGAAAAAAAGAGAATTGCACAAAATACACAGTTTACGTGATTCGAAAAGCTGTGCTTATGTTTACGGACTCATACTTTCACTATATTGTCGGGTAGAATACAAGGGAAGAAGTTCTTGAGGAGAGAGAATACAAAAATTAAGAAAAAGAGTAAAAAATCTAATGGATGTTCCAACCCTAGCAGGGCATAAAGGCGCTTTCCCCGCTCAGACCGCCTAAGTGGTACGTCGAGCGGTCTGGGTGGGTTCTCGATATCTTGCTGCAGGTCACTCACCGCTCGAGCGGTCTTTTCATCACTCAAGTTGTCCATCAAAAAATTGAATTTTTTTCACATTTTTCTGATAATTTTTCACTTGAAGTAAAATCACTTCAAGCCTTGAGGTATTTGTAAATTAACACCAACACCTTGAAACTACTAACAAAATCAATCAAACATGTGTGATCAAATCTTCCGTCTTCTATCCTTGAAGACCAATTGAATTCGAGCACAGTTTCAGTTTATCAATGCTGACTCCTTTAGTCAATATGTCGATTGAATTTTTTGCTCAACTAATCTTTTTAAGATTCAACTTACCACTGTCATGTAAAGAGCATATAAAAGGATACCTCAGCTATATGTGTTTCATCCTATAATGGAATGTCGGGTTTTCTGCAAGAAAAATAGTGTTTTGACTGTCACTAAAAAGTGTACATGTGTCAATTTTCTTACCCAACTTTTTCATGAGACCCTATAACCATATTATCTCATTTCTAATCTTTATTACAGCAACATACTCCACCTCCGAGGTAGAAAGTGCAACGATCTTTTGCAGCTTAGAGGCCCAATTAATTGTTGTGCCACCCAGGGTGTAGACAAATCTGGTGGTGCTCTTTCTACTATCGATATCGTTGGCTAAGTTAGCATCCACATCGCCCTGCAACTTTAGCCGTGTCCTTATGAAACACAAAGACATGTTTGTAGTACCCTTCAAATACTTCAGAATTCACTTGACAACATCCCAATGTTGTTTTCTTAGATTGCTCATGTACCTGCTGACTACTTTCACTACATGTGCGATATTTGGTCTTGTACAGACTATGACATATATCAGGCTACCAATAGTCGATGCATAGGGAACCTTACTCATGTGCTCATGTTTCTGTTCCTGCTCTGTATTCGAAGATTGATCCTTAGTTAGTATGAAGTGGCAAGCTAAGGGTGTACTTACAGGTTTGGTACCATCCATATTGAACTTGCCTAGTACTTTCCTCACATATTCAGCCTGTGAAAGTCTCAAGGTTCCTTTAGCTTTGTCTATGATAATTCTTATCCCAAAGATTTGTTCAGCTGCTCCCAAATCTTTCATTGCAAACTGCTTTAACAGTTGTTTCTTCAAGTTGCTAATCTCCTCGATGCGTGGCCTAGAACTAACATATTATCCACGTATAGCAATAGGAAGATATAGGAATTGTCAAAGGTCTTGACATAACAACAATGATATGCCTCTAATCTGGTAAACTCAGTACTCTGCGTGAAGTTGTCAAACTTCTTATATCATTGTCTTGGAGCTTGTTTCAGACTGCACAGGCTCTTTTTCATCTTGCAAACCATGTCTTTCTTTCCTTGTACTGCAAACCTCTTAGGTTGATCCATGTAGAAGTCTTCTTTTAATTTACCGTGAAAAAACGCAGTGTTAACTTCCAATTGTTCAAGATACAAATCTTCTGTAACAACAATTCTCAACACTATTCTAATTGGTGTCAACTTCACAACTAGGGAGAAAATTTCAGTAAAGTTGCTGGTGCTTGGATTTGGTTTTGAAAACGATGTATTGGATATTCTTTTTTTTAAAAAGAAAATATTCCTTTTGTAATGAAAAATTCAAGATACCCAAACACATGTGAAAAAGGAAGTCGCTACTTGATTTTAAAAAAAAATCACGAAAACAAAATGTGGGCCACGTCATTTAAATGTTATTAGAGAAAAAGAGAGTCGGGGGCTAAAGTACGAAAAGGAAAGGTGTTGGTGTCTTTTTCGTCTAACCGTTAGGTTGGTTTCTACTTTGTTATTTTTGGTTCTTATTTAAATTTTTTCAAAAGTAACATACATAGAACAGATGGTTAAGGAAAGTTCAAACAAAAAGTAAACAAACAAAAGGAAAGCCCTATCTAAAGAGAGAAGGATCCTATGGGTCATGCAATGTGATTCATGTATCTAACATGCTGCATTTATATGTTGTGCTAAAACAAACTGAATCATACATAAAGAAAAGAATGAAAATCATACCAAAAGATGATCAAAAATCCTAAGGGATATACTGTACAGTTTCTGTTTCTAACATACTAAATGTAAGGCTAAACAAAAACAAATAATGATTCTAGAGCATGATTTGCGATGCTGGATCAACATAAAGAATGCGAGCATAACTAAAGGAGGTCGCAACCGTAACAAAAAAAGAAGAGAGAGAAAAGTTTACAGCTGTAGCAACAAACGGTTGAAGCTGACATTGTAGAAACCCTAGAGAAATTTTCGATGTATAAAGTATAGAGGAGTTCAAACAGATAGGATGTGCAAAATCTATTATTTAATAAAAATCACAATTTATTTTATTAAAACAGAATTGACTAACTACCACTTCAACAACATCATGGGTCTCTAAACATGGTACATGTAATTTTAAAAAGAGGTAACAGAAAGTTTAAACATGATTTTTGGGTTATTGGTTTAACAAAATGCTTACGGCCATAGCAACAAAAAGTTGCAGCCATGACAAATAATGAATGCCCACGACCGTGAAGAGTACATATTAGCCGTGATGAACAACTATAAAAGCTCACGATAGTGACAACATAAAGTTGCAGCTGTTATGTTAAGGAACTACTAAGGCATCTTTCAGTGTCCAGTGTGTGTGTGGGTACGAAATATGCATTAAAGAACACCATAATAAGACTTAACAGAAGCCAGTTTACATGCTATTTTCACAAAAGTCTTAAACATACATGCATGCTTTTACATAGTTTCATTCATTACATATTACAATTCGAAGGAATCGCATGCTTGACATTAACGATTTCATAAATGAAATAATTAAAAATAAAACAAACTTGATAAATGGGAACCTTAATCGTAATGACTCTTAGGGGAGAGAAGATGTGAGCTTAGAAACATTACGATTTTCTAAGGTTACCTAATGTGGTCAACCGTCTTGAACATTCCTTTGAGTATGGTAAGCTAGAATCGTCTAGTTGTCTGTGTTTTGGGAGTCCTCCAAACGTAAGCAGTGTCACGAACTCGACCCAGGAATGGTTATGTTAGCCTAGGGGCTTTTTTATTTAGATTTTGATAATTTTAATAAATTATTTTCTAAGTAAAATTGATTTAAAAAGATATTGTTCATTATTTTTAAAAAAGTAGTGTTGATACTAATTGATAAATGAGTTGACACATTTAGCCATATGAGATTACTCTGTTGGTCTAAAAAAGTTTCAACATCCATTTAGATGATAACGAACTTAAGTATTTAATTGTGCAAATCAAATTTTTTTTTTTTTGGGTATTTGATGTGCAAGTCAAGCTTGTGCACAAGAAATTCATGAATGACACTTAGAAGCAATGACGCATGAAGCAAGAGAAGGCTATTTATGAAAAATTATAGAAGCCATGAAGCATGAAACAAATGAAGAAAATTCAGGAGAAAAGTGAAGACAAAAATTGATTTAATTTTTGAATTTATTAGGAGCTATGTAAGTTCATCTCATAAAGATATTGGTTGAAACTCATAGAAAACTTAGATGGACCATAAGTATTTTGAGTTTCATGAAAAATAATTTTTAAATAACAATGATATTTTTGAGAGCCTAAAAAGATTTTCAAAAATCAAAAATCTGATTTTTCAAAGGTCAGTCGACTGAAGCAACTCAGTTAATCGACTGAAGGGTTTTGCCAAAATTGATTTTTCGATGGAAGGTAATTCAGTCGACTGAACACTCTAAGTCAGTCGACTGAGTGGGCAAAATTTTGAATTTCGACTGAAACGGTTAGTTTGAAACTTCATTACTTAGTCCAATGGATAGTACAAATTTTTAGCCTATAAATACAGCCCTTAAGTATTGTCAAAGGCACCAAAAAACCTTGTACTCCATTCTCTCTTGTGCTTACATTGTGTACTCTAAAATCTCTCATTCTCTTGCTTATTTTTGTAAGAAAAACCCTAGAATTCTCTTTGAGCTGCAAGCAATAATTCTTTAAGAGTGAATTAGTGTGCTTTAAGTTTGTACTTATTTGCTCATTGAGGGAGCGTTTATTTGTACATCTTCTACTTCATTCATATTGTATTTGAGGTTGGGTTTGTAGCCTTGTTCAAGCGAGAGGATTCACTTGGTGATTGAAGAGCTAGGGTGCCCTTGATGTAAGGGCTTCTCCGCCTGATACGGGAGAGAGGCGTCTCTGCGTTAAGGAGGGATTAGTGAAATATCCTCAAAGCGGTGTGCTTGAGGCAAGGACGTAGGCCGTAGCGCCAAACCTTGTAAAAATCTTGATTTTGTTCTCTCTTCCCTTAAAATTCTTTACTTTCACATTTGTTTAATTTATTATTGGTCATTGCTTATATTAGATACGTTGGAATAAAATTGAATTAATAATTGTTGGTTTTTGTAGTTGGAATATTTAAGAACAAATAATAAAAATTAGTTAAAAATTCAATTCACCCTCTCTTGGGATTGCACCACACTTACAATTGGTATCAGAATTAGGTCACACTTTTATCTAACAAGTTTTTGTGAAAAGATTTATGGCTAGTATAGGTGTATCTCTTTTTGGAGAGGGTTAATCATCTACAAGACCACCAATCTTACCTTTTGAAAACAAATGATGAGAATTTTCATTCAAACAATGGATTGGAGAGTTTAGAAAGTGATTGTTCAAGGTAATTTTATCCCTACTAAAACCGTTGAAGGTAAAGAGATTCCTAAACTCAAAAAAGAAATGAATGAGAATGATATGAAATTACTTCAAATCAATTCAAGTGCTATCAATGCTCTATATTGTGTTTTGGATGCAAATGAATATAATCGTATCATGACCTGTAAAAGTGTAAAAGAAATTTTAAAAAATTTAAAAATTATATATGAAGGAACACAAGATGTTAAAAACTTTAGAATTGATAAACTCAAATATGTATACTAGATTTACTCATATTATAAATTCTCTTAACGCTCTTGAAAAATTTTATCTATCTTATGAATTGTTAAGAAAAGTACTCAAAACTTTGCCGTCTATATGGAAAGCTAAGGCCACAGCCATTGCGGATGCAATGAATCTTAGAGTGATGACACTGGATGAGCTAATCGGTTCTCTCCTTACATATGAGGTCAAAATCAATGAAGGGGCAAACGAACAACACAAAGCCAAGAAATTCATTGCCCTCAAAGTATCAAAGGACAGTTCTAGTGATGAAGAAGACGAAGATTTTGACACAATGATAACATAACTCTCATCACTAGAAGGCTAGAAAAATTCTTTAAAAGAGACAAAAAGTTCGCAAAAAAGTTCCACAGTATAAAGTTTGAAAAAGGAGACTCAAACAAAAAGAAGTACAAGAAAGATGTCGTTACTTGCTACAACTGTAAGCAAGCCGGACACATAAAACCATTGTGTCCTTTACTCAAACAAGAGTAAAAAAAAAAATGATGAAAGCTACTACATGGTATGACTCGAACTCAAACGAATCAAGTGAAAACTCGAGCGACGATGAAGTTGCCAACCTCTGCTTGATGGCTAACGTAAATGAGGAGGTACATTCTCACTCTAACTCTAATGCACTTACTTATAATTCTTATAATGAGTCTAGTACTTGTGACGAATCTATGCCGTCCTATGAGGAACTTAAAAATGAACTAATATAGCTTACATAAACGTTTTATAAAATTAGGAAAGAAAAATATAACTTTGAAAAAGAAAAATTAAAATATTTTTTTTAGTTAATTAATTGTAACAAAAAAAAATACAAGTTTTCAAGGGGCATACCCTAGGTAATTACATGAGTAACCAGTAAAAAAAAACCTCATACAACAAAGAGAACCCAACCCCCCACCGTAACGACGAGGGACCTAACAAAAGACCATATTTCACGCACGACCCACATGGATAGGAAATGCCAACATATACAACACTCTTACACAACTTAAGAAAACCAACCCCCGCATGACAACGAGAGAAACTTCCTAATAAAACAAAAACCATGCACAACCCGCATGGATAGGAAAGCACCAGTATACAAACAAAGGATAGGACCAATAACACCAGCCAGAAAACTAGAAAACTCCTATTGAACAATAGCCCCGGCAAAGAGTAAAAGTGACCACAATTCAAACAAGAACAAGAAAAAAATAATAAATCCAACAAGTAGGGCTGATCATGCAAACTCAAAAAGCACGTCAAACTTGCTGGAAAACTTTTCAAATGCCCTGTCACCAATACTCAATATCGCCAAAAAAGCAACACACCACAAGCTCGAGAATAAAAAAAAGCTGGTTCTCTACATAGGAGAACCAAAGCATCGAGCCCACTTTGCACCCTAGCGAGTGAGGAAACATGCACCTTCCAGACAATATAAAAATTGAATGACAAAACCCGTTGAGGACCCTATATCTAATCCCAATTGCCGTCCATTTGTAGAAGCAAAAAAGCCGCCCAAATCAGTGGCAAAATTGCCGCCTAATCCTAGAGCATGCCACGGGACCAAACATTTCAAGGTTTGCTGGGTCCCACATCCCATTACCCCACATCCCATTACCACTGAAACAGTTGGAAAAAACCGCCACAGCTACCAGGTAAGCTGCTTGGACAAACGGACCACACCACCCACGATATGGGCCCAAACAACTCAAAATCGCCCACGGTTTCTTGTCCACCTACTCATCTGGCCTCACACACTGCCCAAAGCAGCACACCGCAACGAAGAACATTTCCCATGCCTGCACGCGTGGGACCCACGCTCTAGCATAGTGTATCAAAACACTTCACCTGTGGATCCCATCGGCATAAGCAAACCGTGGGTCCCACCTTGCACGTTACAAAAGGATTTCCCAAAACCAAACGGCCCCTTGCAGGCCTACTGTTGGTTGGGATCACACAAAGTCCAGCTAGCATCCAAAACCATCGCTGGACCCCACATCCCACTACCAGTGAAAACCAATTGGAAAACCGCCACACACCAATTGGTAAACCGCCACATAGCAACCGGATAGGCTGCTTTAAACAAAGCGCCCACGGTTTTGGCCCTCTGCTCAAAAATGCCCACAGTTTGGCCCCTTACACATCTGGAGAAGCGCAAAGCTGCTAAAAGATCTGCCAAAGTGGAAAAGCTGAGACGCACTCCAGTATACACGCGCACCAAAGCGCGTACCCAACACCTTCATCTTCAACCTCAAAAAAAAAAAAAACCAGTGAGCAAAGGTCACCATGCTTTGAACTGACATATCATCAGAGATCAAAAGCAGAATCAACTGTAACCGCTTGTCCTTGCACCGCTCAAGCTTCGGCATTTCGAATTTCATCGTTCGTGTAAAAAACCATCTCCTCCGCCAAGAAATTAACCATCTACAACAACACAACCTTTCTGAACCAGAAAATAAATCCCTAATTTCACCCCTAACTTCAACTTCAACCAAAACCCCTGATTCCATGGAGTTCTTTCCCGAACTTGACCTGCTAAAGTCAGCAAAGCAAAGAAACCGTGGGCCGACTACAGCACATCGAACCCAGACAAAATAGGAGCAAGGTCTAGCTAGAACACCCAGCGGGTATGAAACAGGTTACCGTTTTGCGGAGCTGGTATTACTCAATGATAACCAAAAATCCCAGGAAAGGGTTTGCGTAACGTGAAGCTTAACAACATTACATAATGTGCCATTCAGATTTCTAAGTTTTGGAAGCCGAACGTAAATACATCATAAGACTAGCTTCGCACAAGCAGATAAGCATCCAAACATATGTCTGTACACGTGCAACCCGAAACAAAATGCATTTCCAGTTAGACGATCTAAGATGCATTTCCATGGAAGAACCTGATTTTTGCTCTGACCATGAGTCATATTTGCAACATCTCTAAGTTAAACAAAATTAGAGATTGTCAAACACATAACCAAAAGTTAACCAACCTCCGAGATGACACAAAGATGGAACAATCCCATGAGAGATACCAGATTCACCATCAGATACCAGATTCACCACAAAAGTCCTTGGGGAGAGCTTTCCCATAAGCTCTCTCTCTCCCCCTCCCCACCCCCCATGTCTTGATAAGCTTAGACCTAAATCAAAATATTTCTAAGGAAATTAAAGACCTAAAAAGTTCAAATGCGAAAGTTGAGTTTAAAAAAGAAGACTTATCTAAAGACTTAAAAGAATTAAAAGATTTTTTTTCTACTTTTCAAGAAGAACATAATTTGCAAATTGAGTTATTGAAAAAGGACAAATTCATTTTAAGAGTTAAATTCGATAAATTAACCAAAATTTTGAAAAATGAGTTTTCTCAATTAGAAAAGAAAAATGAATTGTTGAGAAAAGAAATTAAGAACTTAAAAGAAAAAGCTTTCGGAAAAAATAGTTACTGTGATTTGAAAAAGAAAGTGAAAGACTACAAAATAATTTATAAATTCACAAATGAAAAAGAAAATTTTGAAAAGGAAAAGAAAAATGAATTGTTAAGAAAAGAAATTAAGAACTTAAAAGAAAAAGCTTTTGAAAAAAATAGCTACTGTGATTTGAAAAAGAAAATGGAAGACTACAAAATAATTTATAAATTTACAAATAAAAAATAAAATTTTGAAAAACTCTTGGGAGCTCAAAGGATGTCATTAAATAAGGAAGGAATTGGCTTTAAAAGCGTAGTTAACGTTAAAAAGGCTAAAGATTTTAAAAGTTATTTTGTAAAAGAATCCAATAATTATTTAAGCTCATGTTCAAATATTTATGAACATGCGACTTGTTTTCTATGCAAGAAAAAAAGGGACACATTAAATTTGATTGCTCATTAAAAAAAATAATGGTGTCTCAAAAATAGTTTGGAGAGTTAAAGTTACTAATTCTATAGGACCAAAACAGATTTTGTTATAAAAGAAAATCACTTAAATTGTCTTGTAGGTATACTTGAGATCTTCCTCCTCAAAAGAAAAATGGTACTTGGATAATGGATGCTTAAGATATGACGAGCGACAAATTCAAATTCTCAAACTTAATACCTAAAGATGGAGGCTATTGACTTTTGGAAACAACGGAAAGGTAAAATTATTGGTGTATGTAAGGTTGGTAAGGAGCCTTCCTTTTTAATTGATAATGTACTTCTTGTTGATGGTCTAAAACATAATTTCATAAGCATAAGTCAATTATGTGATAAAGGATTTAATGTAACTTTTATGCATGATACTTGAACCGTGGAAAACACTAAAGAACATAAAGTTTTATTTGTCGCAAATCGCTATGAAAACATTTATACTATTGATTTTGAAAAATTGGATTCCCAAAATGTCAAATGTTTTTCAGCTATAAATGAAACAAGTTGGCTATAGCATAGGAGGCTAAGTTACGCTAGTATGGATCTCCTATCCAAATTTGTCAAGAAAGACTTGGTCAAAGGGTTGCCTAAAACCAAGTTCGTTAAAGACAAAATTTGCGATGTTTGCCAATTTGGTAAGCAAGTTAAAACTAGTTTAAAAAATAAATAAGTAATTTCTACAAGTAAACCATTACAATTACTTCATCTTGATGTATTCGGTCCTACTCAAATTCAAAATATTAGTGAAAAATCTTATGCATTTGTCATAGTTGATGACTTTTTAAGATTTACTTGAGTTTTATTTTTTGCATTTAAAGATGAAGTGTGCTACGTTTTTGCCCAACTCTATAGAAAGATTAAAAATATAAAGGGCTATTCTATGTCGCACATTCGTAGCGATAGAGGAGGAGAATTTAAAAATAAAGATATTAAAATTTTTTGTAATCTAAGTGGTTTCTCTCATAATTTTTTGGCTTCTCGAACTCCTCAACAAAATAGGGTTGTAGAAAAGAAGAATCGATCTTTACAAGAAATGGCTCGAATTATGTTAAATGAACATAAATTACCTGAGTATTTTTGGGCGAAGCAGTTAACACTGTCTGTTATGTAATGAACCGAGTTTACATTAGATCTCATTTAAATAAAACTCCTTATGAGTTATGAAATGAAAGAAAGCGCAACATTTTCGATTTTCATATTTTTTGCTGTAAATGTTTTATTTTAAACGATAAAGATGTTTTAAGCAAATTTGATTCAAAATTTGATGAAGGCATTTTTCTTGGCTATGCCATAAATAATAAGACATATAGAGTAATAATAAGATAACCATGACATTAGTTGAATCTAATCATGTAGCTTTTGATGAGGCTAACCGTTTCTCTTCCAAGTTTCAAAATGATGATATACAAATTAGCAAAGGAGGACAAAGGAAAAGTGTTACGTCCCAAACTTCAGGTCACGTAAAACACCCATAAACAACCATATAAAACACCCAACCCGATATAAACTCACAAAATTAAAGCATACACGCATTTAATATATCCACCCAAAGGGCTTACAGAACACGGTTCCAACACTGAAAATCATGTAAACATACATAGTTTAAAAGAACAAAAAGGAAGACTATAAATCTTCCGCCTCTCCAGCAACCTCGAATCAATTTGCGTGACCAGTACCAGAAAAACATTTCAAATCCAACACCGTAAGCAAAATCTTAGCAGAAACTAGACAAGCATGCGATATAAACTAAACATGCTAGCAGATGAAAAATGTATGTAACGATTCGCCTGAGTCTCAAAACAAGTTTGAAAACAGTTTTATATCACAACTCATAGGAGCCTTCAAAACAGTTTGAAAAAGACGATTTTGTGCACATACGAATATGCTACAATGCTTCACATGTAAAAATCGACTCCTATGAGCCACATGCAATAGTTCTACAGAAACACGGTGGTACACACCCATCACAAGGATTTTCTCAAACTCTCACCGAAGGACCATAGCCCCAACTACTACACCGTTAATCGGAGTTAACCCACTCAACACATGCAACTCACGCGACACACGCAACCCACACAATACAGTACGTGCAACACACAACACGTGCCTCTTCAGGACCACTTTCCTGTCCTTCGGATACCTGCACACAATTGCATCGTTAGGACCACCTTTCCGTCCTTTCGATTTACACACACACATCTTTAGGATCACTTTTCTATCCTTCAGACTCATACACATAAAATGCATCGTTAAGACCACGTTTTCGTCCCTCCGATTTCTACGCACACACATATGCAAGGTTGACTGAAGTTAACGTATATCGAAGCCCTTTTCTGTCCCCGTTAACTAGAGCTAACACTCACCAAATCACTTTTCCGCCCACGAACACATCGAAACACCCCATGCGGCCTGCCACCTGTAACTCAACATTAATTATCCAAAAAAAAAACCACTTTTTCATTCACGAATCACTTTTTTGTTCACGAACCACTTTTTCATCCGTCGAACACATTGGACTACTTTTTCGTCCACGGGACATCGGATCACGTTTTCGACCGCCCACATAACCATACACACATACGTGTTACTAAAATCAGAGTTTTAGGTACCACAAGACCACATATTTGTCCTGCAACATGCATAATAAAAATTAGAGTTTTAAATGCATATAACCACGTAAAATACGACGTTTCACATAATGATGCCACATAATCGTCATAGCATCACATGCCACATAGACCTGTCATTTACTCACCCGAACGACCCGTCCACTAACTAGGACAACCAAAACCTAACCCGAAAACCAAAACCTAACCCGAAAACCAACAATAGAACCTCTCACACTAACCACCATGCACACAACCGTTCACCAACACCTTGCATCTAACCATGCACCTCATACACCCGACACAGACCCACGATACCCACACGTGCCCAACACAAACCCATGACGCCCACACGCGCCCAACACAAACCCATAAGTCACACACTCGACACAAATAACAAACCTACAGAACACGACCTAACCAAAGGCAACACACATCTCCCACAAAACGATTCTCACCAAAACCTCATCTTTAAAACAAACAACGGACCCCCACATGTCCCACACCCAACGATGCACCAACCACCAC
>JAULJZ010000020.1:6467375-6481176 GCA_032270985.1 Heliamphora pulchella | reverse complement strand
CCAAACTTCCGGATACCAAAAGTGAGAATCACTTTTGTGTCGACACAAAATTGATTTGTGTCGACTCAAATTGAGTCCTGAGAGCTTCGGCTCATTTGTGTTAACACAAACCTTGTTTGTGTAGACACTAACTTTGATACCTGGAAGCAACTTCAAATAACTGTTAGGGTGTCAAAACATTTGGTCAATAGGTGTTAACACACTTGATATGCTTCAATTTTATTTTGCCTTAACGGTGTTTGACTTAATTTTCAATTAAGATCAACACAAAATATTCTTATTCAAGAATGCTCAAGTGTTTGAACCTTTTTGAGATATAAGTCATTTCTTTTAGCTAAGGTGTCAACTCAAATGTTCAAAATGTGTTAACACTTACATTTTTTGAAATATAAAATATTATCCATTTAAATCTATTTATTTTTAGAAAATAAATTACGAAAATCATCAAAATCAAAATAAGAAGCCCTTGGTCTAACAGCTAGTTAAAGTTCTAAGACTAGTTGATGGTAATGCAAAGCCCGCTATGGGTTATATTTACGAAGCAATGGATAGGGCTAAGGAACAAATTTAGAAAAATTTCAATTTTGTGAAGGGAAGATATAATCCAATTAAGAAGATTATTGATGATCATTGGGCATTACAACTCCACCGGCCTCTTCATGCGGCGGGTTATTATTTTAATCCTAGATAACATTCTTAATTCATCACTTATATAACTTTTCGACTTTTGTTACTTTTATTTCCACATCATCTAGATACTTGTTTATTTATTTTGGCTCATTCTAGATTTCATTATCATTCTACCTTTGACGAAACAGATATGGAAGTCAAAATGGGATTGCACAAAACTTTATAGAAGATACATCTGGATATTGAAACAAGGTTAAAACTGGATGCACAAATGGAAAAGTTTCACAAGGCCATTGGTATGTTTGGAATAGATATGGCCGTTATAACAAGAGACAAAAAACAACCCGGTATTTTTACTAATCTATCCTACGTTGTTCATTACTTTGACTCACTTTGTTTTAAATTATGTTTTTATGTGTATTACACTAATTGGCTCTCCTTTTCTAGCACTTTGGTGAGAGAGCTATGGGAGTAGTTGCAAAGAGCTTCAAAGATTAGCTATAAGAATTCTAAGCCTTACATGTAGTGCTACGAGTTGTGAAAGAAATTAGAATACTTTCCAATATATACATTCAAAGAAAATGAATCGTTTAGAACAACAAAGATTGAATGCATTGGTGTTTATCAAGTACAATCTTAATTTGGAGTTGAGGCAAAATAAAAGGAAAGAGAGTGGCGAAAACTATGATCCTATTTGCCTCTCGGATATGGAATCTGATGATGAATGGATCACTGAAAGGGCGAACTCATGCCTACCCCAAGACAATTCATGGATGGACATAAATGAATGTTTTAAAGTTAATGAGGGAGAAACTAGTAGAAAAAGGAAGAGAGGTATGTTCATTGCTTTCATTTCAATTGTTGAGTGTAATTTGTGTAAAATAGAATTACTATTTGTAAATATTTAATATTTTTGTTTTTATAGGACCAAAAAACCTTCAAGATGATAGAAAAGGAAAAAGAAAGGCTATGAAGCAGAGATAGAAGTTGTTAAAGATGATGAAGAAGAAGAAGATGATTGCATGGCTGATGATGGCGTGCTAGTTGGAGATGATGACCTTGTTGAGAATGACTTGGTGGATGAAAAGGACATATGATCTTGAATCTTGATACATTTTTGTTTTTGAATTGTATCAGCTTGATGGTTGTTTTTTGGCACATCTTATATGGATGTGGTTGAAGAATTGAAATTTGATATTTTGAAGTTTGAACTTTACTTTGGGCATATGTAATAGATTTGTATCAGGAGGATTTATTTTTGTAATTTTATAGTAGGATAATTATTTTATCAATTTATATATAATTACGTTAACGTATCTTACGATACGCGATACGTATCTCGATTTGACAACACTACTCCTAATTACATTTGGATCATGAATCAGAAAAGGTTTGAGATTCAGCGTTCACATTATGGTGAGTTTGGTTTTCAATCTTTTTCACAATCTAAAGATTACGATGGATTTAAAAATTCTCATAAAAAAACTTTAAGTATCCATTGGAAATCACCTCCAATATACGACGGGTATCTGAATGAGGAGATTGAGATTCATCGCATCGAAAAAAAGAAAGAGCTTGAATATCTAAATGAGGCGGTGGAAGAAAAAAAAATCTCGTTGAAGAGGAAGTTATCCAAGAGACTACAGAATTTGCTGATACTGAGAAAGTTGAAAAATTTCAACAAAATCAATCTTACTATGAAGATTCATTCGATTCTTCAAATTTCATCAACATATCTTCTCTGTGGTTCATCAAAGAGCTAATTATTAGTCATTTTATTTTAACACAAAGGACTGATTGGATGAATGTTGCTGTCAAGCGTGGCAAGTTTTTAGCTTGTCGGCAATATCAAACGTTTTATCCATGGTTGAGGAATGAAATTTATAAGAGAACAAATGTTAGAGACATTACATAGCACACTCATAGAATTCGGGGACGAATTCCTTCCAAGCTAAGGACAATGATGCAGGTGCAATTTCGGATCCATGGAAGATTAATTTTTCTTTTTATTTTAGAATTAATAATTTTATTAAAAAACTAATACTTCTAGTATTATTTTCTTAGAAGATTAAGTTTTCTAATATTAGATTATTTTGTCATCCTTTTAGTATTATTTTTCTAGAATATTATGTTTCCTAATTTTAGATTATTCAATCTTCCTATTATGCTTAGTTTCTTGTTTTACTATAATTATGTATATTTCTTATTATTTTGTTTTCTTTTTTAGTAGTACTAGGGTTATTATAAATTAGGATGTAAGCATTAGGGCAAATCAGTTATTGATTAATAAGAATTTTTAGAAAATTTTCTCTTATTCATGTTTGTTATTGGAGAGAGTATCTCTAATTCAAGCAGGCTTGTGGATTTCAGTGCTAGTGTTCTTTTAGCCAATACGTTTCCCGCATCGCATTCCCCTCCAACTTTGGCGAGGCGGGATTACTGTGGTTTAACAAGCTCTCGACAGGATCTATTGACAATTGGAGGAAGCTATACAATCCTCTCAATGCCCGCTTCGTCACAAACACGAAGATTCCCAAGGAACTAGCTACGAAGCAGGAGAACAATGAAACATTGTGTGATTATACGTGCCATATTGGGAGATGTACAACGACATTGAGCACTGCAACAAAGAGTTGGCAGTGGCCTCGTTCAAGTGCAGCCTCTTGCCTCAAAGCAAACTGCATGTGTTGCTAACAAAGCAACCCGCCACGAGCATAACTTATCTTATGGCTTAGTTGCCAAAGACTTTTCCAACCTTAGAAGACAAAACAAGAAGGCGTAAAGGGATGGCAATGGCGATTAAGCTAAGCAGAGTGCTGAATCGTCCAATCCTCTTAAGGTGATCAACACGGTCTTTAAGGAGCCAACCTATCGAATTCTCCCTCAAATCTAGAAGAAATAGTATTTTGTGTGTCCCCCTAGATGTTAGAGGATGCTATAGAAGCTGCCATCAACAAGGGGATCAAGTGGAGATGCTTCTACTAGTGAAAGTGGGGGCACAAGATAGAGGAGTGGAAGGCCTTCAAGAGGCACCTAGAAAACCTTATTAGCCAAGGGCATCTGAAGGACTTCATTGATACCTAGGCGACCAAAGAGGAGATGGCAATTGAACAATGGAAGCTAGAGGCCAAGCCCATAGTTGTAGACGTCAGTTAAAGGAACGGACTCCAGGGACAGATGTAGAAGACTCACTGTATGAAGGCAATACTGCAGGTTGGTTCTTTGGCTAAGAAGCCAAGAATGGGAGCTAGTGAGGCCAAGATCACTTTTTTCTGCAAAGGACTTAGAGAGGGTGCAACATTCCCACAAGTACGCACTGTTTATTACGCTGAATATGTCAAGGTGCAACATGAAGAGAATCTTGGTGAAGTAGGGCAGCTCAATTGAAATCGCATATTACGATCTCTTCAAAAAGCTTAGCCTTGGAGAGGACATGACCTCGGCCCTTACCCCATTGCTTGGGTTTAATGCACAACTTTAAGGTTTGGGGAGGGTCACAGTTCCAATTAGAGCCAAAACAATGAGGATCGACACAAACTTCCTTGTAGTCGACATCCCCTTAGCTAACAAAACCATAGTGGGGAGGACATAGTTGCACAGGCTCCAGGCAATCCCCTCCACTTATAGCCAAGTCCTGAAGTTCCCAATACCGAAGGGGATAGAGGCGGTCAAGGGGAACCAAATTGCTTCCCAACAGTTCTTCATTGTTGCTTTGAAGACAAAACAGGCATCAGAGTAAGCCCAAGTTGTGGAGGTATCGAACTAGGCGGTCCTTGAGGACACTGGCAGGAAGTTGATCGAGAGGGCGGTAGAAGAACGCCAAGTTGTCCATCCCAGGAAGTTTTCGAGCTCAACTCTTCAATGGATGAGCACGAGAAAGAGCAGATGGTCGACTTTCTAAAGACCAACATGTACGTTTTTCAGATGGGATGATAAACACCCAACCCTAGATACAAGTCAGTCGTACAATGGATTCAAAGGTTGGCCCTAGAACACACCAAGGCTGTTATTGAAGAAGTGGGTAAGCTCCTAAAAGCTGAGCGATCAAGGACTTAAAGATTTAGTAATTTTATAGTACTATGGAGACATCAAACCCATTCAATGTTCCATTGAACTTTTGGCGACAATTGCCATTCCTCATTTTTTGGCTCAACAATATGCCTCCCTCTCAACAAAGGCATGTGGGTTGCATGTCTAATTTATTTGGACAGAAATTCTTCCTCCACAAACTACAATGAATATTGTGCTTATTACATATTATTGCGAGGGTAATCCATACATTGACTATACCGAAGGGGTGCAAAGTAAATTTTTCTTGTTTCTATTAGGAACATCCTAGATTATTGTTAAAACTCTAAAATCTTGAAATTTGTGAAGTTATATATGTTGACATCCATATCTAATAGAATTGGGAACACAAAGGAATATCCATATCCACAAGATCGAGCACAAACCAGTTGCTGCATTTCTTCAACTGGACGTAACCCAAGTAAGCCCCGATCTCTACATGCTTGACGAAGCTCATGTTCAGAAAGGGACTCCACACCCTCTGCTTGGATCATCTTGTCATCATCCTTGATCCTGCCAAAAACAGAATAAAAACCATATGTTATTTAATGTTTTATGATTGATAAACTGAACGAATAGTGTATGTCACAAGTGTTCAAAAGTTACCTGTTTTTTCTCCCCTATTTTGAGTTGTCTTCCAATTATATTCACATTTTTCTTTAAGCGAGTGTAGATGGTTTGATGCAAATCATTACAATTTAAAACTCAAAGCATACACAATGAACCCCTAGGTATTCCGATCCGATGGTTAATACCAATACATGGCAGGGAATAACTATCATTATTTTTGTGTAGGAGATCTAGTTATCATGAAAGAAGAGATAACAGTGAATATTTAACAGTTTTTGTGCATATGCACAATTTCATCGATTGCCTATGTGGCACACATCCTTCACTTGGATAAAAACCTATGAACACCTTGCTCTGTGTATTTTTGCTAATTCAAGAACAGGAAGAGAAACCTCAACATCATCACATAACCATGCCCCAAATGGACACCAAAGCAGACTTTGTTTCTCAACACTTGCAGTAGAGAGTTCATGATCAGTTTTAGCTTAGGTAATATGCTTGTAAGCAAAAAGTGACATAAGACCAAATATGGCTGATAAGGCTGGAAAAGAATGCAAAAACCTTTGAAGAAAAATCCACATATTTGGGGTTTCATTATCACCCTCCCTCAAAGGAATTCCATTATTTCTGATAATTAGGGATTGGACAGCTGTGTGCAACATGTAAGGGTGGTGTTCTTTCTTCTTTTCGTTTGTGGTGGACTCATTGTCCCCCAAAGTTCTCATTGCATTCTTTTTGTTTTTACTCCTTTTTAATAAAATTTTCTTTTTTGTTGTTCCAATAAGTTTTACCCAAAAGAATATTTTAGCTCCAAACTAGGTAAACACTATGATTTAATACATGCTCTACAGAATCATCATAATAAGCTTACTGTTGTAGTCGCTTTCGAAGCATGTAACGCAAATACGCATCTGTACCCAATGGGTTGATACCCATATATTTGCACATATTCACTAACCGAGGCCTGTAAGCAAAGCAGGTTAATAGTGTAAGCATGATCTCACGTACTGGGAGACAAATTTGATAAAAGTAAAAAATAAAGGATAACCAAATATCAGAACTGTAGCACTATCACTGACCTGCTGATGTTATCAAGAGTGAGCTCATCATTAAACAACTGGGCAAACTCAAGGATTTCCTCATTGGAAACACGACCACCCCTTCGAACCTGTATAATTGTTAGAAAATTGCAAAACAGAATATGGTTCCCAGAAAAGAAAACAAATGCCTACCTTGTTCATAAATTCAGCAAGATCTTCTGCTGTTTTCTTAATTTCTCCACTCCGCGAATTTTGAACTTCCTTTGCCATTTCTTTTACTGTGTCCTGAAGGAACTTTGCATATTCTATCCTCGCATTTAGCTTCCGTTTAAGAGCCTCCTACAAGTTGAACACTTGAATTTAGATTTTAAAAAATACTTGAAAATGGAACTTCGCTGAGAATAAAAGGTCCTTATCTACATATTATCTCACATAACGAGCATTTACGAGACACAATTTGCAAATATCTATCGTTAATTGAACCTTAATAAAACACCCATTATGATAGCTTCTTTTCATGCCAAAAGACAACCAATCGACATGTATATCTGATATGCCAGACAATAATGTAGAATCCTGGGCATTTTGAATCACTGCATCAGTTTCCTTGCTAAAATTATGCCTCTCTAGTGATCACTGTTAACTTTCCTTTTATGGTGACTTGTATATCAGACTACAAAAGCCCATCGTACCAAGATTTTAGGCACTGTAATATACCTAAAGCCAATACAAAGACAAAAAGACTAGAACATAGCATAGCTATAACAATTCACAATTTGCAACATCTTTCCCAGATCACCTGAGATAGAACATTCAGTTTTAGGTTAGCTCTTTCATTTTTTTCGCATTGAATAAAAGGTATTGGAGATTCATGGCTCTGATCATAGGAACGGAAAAGATATTGGATTAAAATTGACCCAAAGTTTTAATCAAGACTTCCAAGGTTAGATCTCCCTTGCTTCTTGAATTGGTGGGTGAATATGATAAGCGAAGTTATGTGCATCAGGTGATTGATAGTCCCACAAATGGCTTCTCCTCCATCTAGACATGAATCTCTTGGTTTGGGTTCTTGTGAGTTGTGACCCCTTACTACTCAGAAAAGTGAAGTTGTTTAGATGTTGTGCACTGCTCTTCCTTCTTCTTCTACTGCAATCTCAGCTAATTTAGGTAATCCTTCAATTCCATATTGGGTCATTGATTTTGGAACTAGCTCTCATATGTGTGGTAAATCCTCTTTTTTATGACTTGACACGTGTTAAACATAATATAATTTTAGCTTATGGGTCTTCTCAATTATTGGTAAAGGTATTCTTCATCTCACTTCTTTCTTATCTTTACCCTCTAGTTTTTATGCTCCTACTTTTTCATTTGCATGGTGTCAATCATTTGACTAAAGCGTTAATTGTTCTATAACCTTTTTCTCCTCCATCTTGTGTTTTCCAGGACCTCGGAACTCATAAAATGATTGGTTCGGAGAAAGAAAAGAACGGTCTATATTACATGAATACTGATAGCACAGTTTCTTACATCTTGTTTACCTTAAGTCCTAGTATATCTGCTCTTTAGTGGCATTTCCATTTAGATCACCCATCTTTGTTGAAGGTCAAGTTAGTTGTTCTTATCTTAAAGTAACATGTCTTGTTTAGAGTGTGAAGTTTTATCACCTGGAAAGCATCATCATAATCATTTTTCTTGTAGTAGTTATAGTCACTAATCAAAGTCATTTGACGTAGGTCACACAAATATTTAGGAAGCTTCCCATACTTCCAATGTCACTAGTTTCTTCTATTTTGTTATTTTTGTGGATGATATCACAATTGTTTTTTACAATTCAAAGATCTGAGTTCTATGTAATTTTATAATGAGATCCTAACTCAAGTTGCCAAACATATTTAAGATTTTTTTTTGTTCTGATAATGCTTGAGTATTATGTTTGCTATACTTCTTAGTAAAATGGTTTAGCTAAGTGAAAACATTGTCACTTGTATGATATTGCTCATACTCAAGGATGAAAATTTTGTTTTGGTGGTTGTTTTGGCTGATTGGAAAGGAAACGTTTCGGAAGCATGACATACAAACCAAACCAAATCAAACCAAGCTAAGCCTTTATCCCAGTTAATTGGGGTGTTTCAGAACCATGACATAAAGAAAGAAAAAACTGGAAACATAAGAAAACATTGAAAATATGAATTGCAAAAAAAAAATTGTGCATTTCTAAGGATAACAAATTAACAATTTAACATGTTTAAAAGCTACATATTCATTTTATGGTACTAAACAATTAAAAAACTACACCAAAATGGGAAAAATATTAATACTGAATACTTACAAAGTTGAAATCATGCCAATTACTTCATTGTGCACCATGTTCTATTTGTTTGTGCACTTGCGTAGCTAAATTTGTTCATATCTCCACGTACAATACAGGGCCGCACGTGAGGAGAAGTATTGAATAACTTGATATACACTCTCGGGGCCATTTCCTAACAATTTAAGCTTTTGGGACAAGTGGTAACTTAACGGTTACAAAATAGAATCTACGCGTAACTAGTTACAAAGTTACCATAACAAATAAATAATTATAAATTTAACTAAATTAAATTAGTACTAAAAAAATCATTACAATAATTAAATTGTCTAACATGAATAAATAAAAAATATATGACTTTACTACTAAAAAATTAAAAGGGAATAAGAAGAATTGAGAATTAGTGAGAACGGTTTTCCTTAATAAACACACAAGGGCGCATGCACACACTGAGATAGACATGACCCAAAATTCTCTCTTAGAACTCTTAGAACTCTTAGAAGGGAGATGATTCCAGAAACTAAGTGAAAGGTAGAGAGAGAGACTACTCGTCGACGTCAACTCCAGAGGGACCGAGGCAGCACTGGAGAAGGCTCAAGCGAAGTGAAAGAAAGAGAAGAACTCGTCATTACTTAGGAGGGAGTTACAGAGAAGACAACTAACAACGACCGAATTGACGAAGTCAATGGGTCTATTGGTTGTTGACGACTAAAGACTAAAGAAAAAAGAAGGAAATGAGAGAGAAAAGGTCACCTGGGTAGCTTCAAATCTTGATTCCGAAGTCAAAACTACGTGCATAATCAAAGTTCGAAGGCCATTGGTAGTGGAGACTGGAGCTCAAAGGCTAGTGTCTCCTACTTTATCAGGTTTATATCCCTCCATCTCCTTTATAGAGGCTTTATCTCATCCTCCAATGCTTTCAAACAAACTATGATGGTTTTCTGAAAAATATGGCAAACAAATCTGATAATTGATCTTTGTTTGGAATCCGAATCTCTATAATGTTAATTTTTTTTTTTTTAATGATATCATTTTAGCTTCATTTGAAGCTTTCAAGCCTAAAATGGGTGTTGTCTAAAATTGGATTTCTGTTCCAATTTTGTTTGTTTGCAATCATTCATCTCCTGCCCTTGTCGAATTTCGCTTCATTTTGAGTGTTTCCGTCAAAACTCACCGACAAAATATTCTTTTGACCGAATCAATAGAATTTTGTGATTCTTCATGCGTTTCGTTTCAATAGCTACGAAACAAAATGAATTTCCAATCCTTGCTCGGACTCTCGTATGATATGCAGGTACCCTAGCACTTTTAGACTAGCATGGTTCTTACTACATGTTATTTTATTAACCGTATACCCTTTGAGTTTTGAGTTTTGAATCGTAAGTCTCAAATTTCCCTTTTACACCCAGATATGTCACCCTTCTCTAAGAAAGAGAAATGTGTTGGTTGTGTAGGCTTTGCTCATGTTCTTAATTTTGGTCGCAATAATTTATCGCCTCAAGCTCTCAAATATTGTCACTACTATCACTCTAATTCTCGACAATATTTTTCAAGTGTTAGATGTTGCATTCTTTGAGTCAACTCCCTTATTTTCCTTATCAAGTCCACATTTATTTAGTGATCTTCAAAACATAGCAAAACACACCAAGACAAACCGAAACAAAGCAAAATAATAAGTTATTTCAACGCTTACTAGAAATATCTAACAATATTAATTTTTATTTATATGTTTTTGGTAAGGAAGATAATTAAGAACAACAAAATAATTTTAAACCTATTAAAGAGTCAAAGAAATTAGGAAGGAAAAGAAGAGAGATAGCTAGAAAAAAATTAAGTAGGATTAAATTACTTATTCTTTTTTTTTATTACTGAACATTACCAATGATATTTTTTGTTTCCTTATCATATTTGCTACTACTACTGTAATTTTTTATTTTTTTTATTTTTGTTTCTTTCAGTCTCTATATGGATTTGTATAGAAATGATATATTTGGCATTATTCTTACATTTTAAGTATTTGATCTTATCACTATTTTAATTTCAGTCTCTATATGGTTTTGAATTGTTAGCCTTAGAAACCTATTAAATATATTTTTCCCTGTTTCTTTATGTTTTTCCAAAATGTTCCCATTTCCGAGCCAACCGAAACAATCCACCGAAATGAAATTCTGTTTTTTTTTTCAATAGCAAAATGAAAATTTGATCCTTGGTGATCTTATTTGTTATTGTATAGGGGAGCCTACTCAAACCGGTGGAATTAGATTCTTCACCTAATCCTCCCTTGGATGTCCATTATCATTTCCGTGCTCAACAAGTTGTTCCTTATCGCACAGGCGTTCCGTCTTCTCAGTTGGAGGTTCATGTCCCCTTTTCCTCACTACAAATGCTAACAATTTTCCAATTGTATTGCAATGAGATAAAAACACTTGTACTCAATGTTCCATTGCTGATTTTGTTTCTTATCTACATCTTTCACCTTGTTTGCACTCCATTGTTCAAACTAGGTCCTATTTGTCTATTTCGTTCTCTTACGAGTCATCTTTATCTCAATCTAGATGGAAAAACGCAATGGTTGAGGAAATGAGAGGCTTTCATGAGAATCAAATATAAGAACTTATTACTCTCTCTTCGAAAACGGACACTAAGATGTCATTAGGTGTACAATATTCAACTTTTTCTTAATGGATTTGTTGAGCACCTTAACGCACAACTCATTACAAAGGGGTACACACATACCTATGGTGTTGATTACTTGGAATTTTTTGTCTCCTGGGACTTGTATTACTTTTGTTCGAATAGTACTTTCTATCGCGTCAATCAATTATGGCTATTATATCAACGTGGTATTAAGAATGAATTTTATCATAGAGATCTTTAAAAGGAAGTGTATATGTTGCACATAGTAATGAACACCTTGCTTGCAAGAATTAAAATTTTGTTTCAGTGTGTTGCTTCAATTAATATGGAAACGAAAACATTTCGAGACGTTTCGAAAATGTTTCGAGAATATTTCAAATGCGAAAACATTATAAATGTTTAGAAACATATGGTGAATTTATGTATTAAAGACTAATAATTGATTAATTCAACACCCAGAGATTTATGCAGTTATTCACGTAAAAGAACAAGTGTAAAAACATAAAATCAATGTTTCCATTAATTGATTTTTATATGTATAATCAAATACTTAAGTTTACAAATAAAAATGTAAATGATTCTAAAAAAGTGTCAGATCCCAACAAAATGAGGTGTAAAAATTTACTTAGAGGGTATGAATACTAATAATACTATTTTTAATAAAGTAAAATACAACCATCTATAATTTTCTAAAAGAAATGTAAAATTATTTATGAAAAACTTTAAATATATATGATGTACGAAAAAATGCAATCAACTTATTTGGATATATTGTATGATGTTTTCGTGGGTTTTGAAAGAAATGCTAGAATGTTGTTATTTCACTAGTGTTTCATCTAGGTTACTTAAAAAACGAAAATATTTCAGCCGTATCGATGGAAACAAATAAAAATTTTGTTCCTTTCTTGTTTGTTGATTGTGCAAGGCTCTATAATTTTTTAGGCTTATAAACTCAACAATGTTATTCTTGAATACGGTTTTTGTCGCACTAGTTCTGATCACTCTATTTTTGTTAGTCATTCTAGGCTTTAGCTAAGAATATTGATTGATTATGTATATGGATGATATCATTACCTATGTCAAGGACTCCAACAATATTGATAATTTAAAGCGCCATTTGGATTAAAAGCCTTCATGCTAGCGCTACTAGCACAAGCTTGCAATGAGGGATGTTACTTTCAAAAAAGTTAAAGGGGCCCTCGTCCTCCCTCCCCTTTCTCTTATCATGGAAGCAACCCAAAGTCTCGTGCTAGCACTTTCACTAGAAAAGAAAGGCTCCTTTTTAGTACAATAGCAACTTTCAAGCCCAAGTCAAGCCCCACCCCATCAGCCTTTTGACTTTCAAATACGAATATTAGTAAACAAAAGGAAAGAAAGCAAAACCTATCAATCTTGATCATGAGATTTTTGCATTTAGATGTTCAATGAGCTTAGGATCATTGTGGCCATAAAAATATAATTCCAGGTCAAATTGTGGAGGGTAACCATAAGGATCCTACCAATGCACTTTCTATTTCTAATAGGCAATGACCTATATCAGAATCACTCTAAATGAATCCATAAGAAGTGATCTCATTTTTTTCCATCGAATCTGGTTAGAGATCAAAGATCTTGAGGTACAGATCTAACAGAATAACTCAAAAGATAAAAGAAATATCATTAATTTGTTCATGTTCTTTGAAAGATCTATCTTGTGTTTGGTATTACATGGATACACTCTGCAACAACTCCAAGCCATTCTTTTAATGTTCATCCTCTTCATCATAAATGATTTGCTTGCCCAAAATAACCCTAGATCCTTATTTTACAATTCAACTCCCTTCATAGATTGAAGAAGGAATCACATCAATTGTTCTCTTAAGATTCAAGTTAACGAATAAACATTTTTTGATCACAAAATTTGAGGATTTAAGAATTAGATTAGAAAAATAAGTAAAAATATTCCATTGTAACATATTCTTGTAGTTCTAACTCAAATATCCATTCTTTTCAAGACGTTTTGCTCCATAAAGTTTTTTCCATAAGATATAACAAAGCTCGCCATTATGTATCCCACAACATAAACATCTTAGATGCCAACCATCTTCAGTAGTGAGCAACAAGCAACCTATCACAAGCATTGGAAAAGGTTTTGGAAGCATTTCACTTGCCTAATGTTCATTTCTCAATTATAAAAATTTTATTTATATGGGAAAATGTTCATCTTACCAACATCACGGTTGCAGCTACAATCCATTTTTATGTAATATAAGAGAAACACGCACAAAGATCCAAGGAATATATTTTACAACAAATTTGCGCTGGTGATTGCAACCTGCCCCAACACCTATTCCCATTACCACACCTCCACGTAGTCCTCAAAAGTTTGCAACACCCACCATCAGTCTTTCTAAACCCTCACCAATTGTTACCTCAACTGCTCCCTTTTCTACAAGCAAGGCAAGGTGTGAGGAAGCGCCCCACGGGCCCTGCATCAATGCCTTGCACCTATGTGCCCTTTGGAAGAGCCTAAACATGCCTAAAAAGTCCCTCAAGGGAGTGCAAAGGA
>JAULJZ010000020.1:6432056-6459810 GCA_032270985.1 Heliamphora pulchella | reverse complement strand
TCTACAGTTTTGTGATCGGGGTCATTCGCGTACTGAGGGCTATTCTGATGCAGACTGGGCAGGATGTCCAATTGATAAAAGATCCACATAAGAGTTCTTTGTTTTTGTTGGTGGGAACCTCGTGTCGTGGAAAAGTAAGAAGCAAGACATGATATCGAGATCAAGTACAGAGACAGAATACAGGTCCATGGCATTAGTTACATATGAAATCATGTGGGTTCGACAGCTTCTCACCGAGTTAGGAGAACAGCCTATGGGACCTACTAAATTGTGGTGTGATAATAAGTCTGCAGTTTATATTGCCACAAATCCGGTGTTTCACGAGCGAACCAAACACATCGAGATTGACTGTCACTTCATCCGTCATGAGTACAAGAATGGTACCGTCAGGTTTCGTTCGGTTCGATCTGGTGAATAACTTGCTGACTTGTTCACTAAGGCATTACCGGGATCTCGAGTCAATTACATCTGTAACAAGTTGGGAATAATTGATATATATGCTCCAACTTGAGGGGGGGTGTTAAGTAGTAAGGGTTAATATATTTATATATATATTATAGTACGTGGTATTATGTGAGTTTGTTCACTGTAGGTATTGTAATCTTCTTTTCCTTAATAAATATGTGTATAGGTCTCCTTTGGTGAGACACACTCTTCTCCTTTATTCTAACAGTTTCAAACAATTTGAACACCTAACGGGGCATATATATGACAAAGCATGTAAATAACAACCGTACAAAAAACTTTTAAGAAGGGCGAACAAAGAACCAATGGCTTATTTCCCCTAGCTATACACATGCTTGGAGAAAATACATTTTAGATTTACTTTTATCATTGCATTGATTTTCAATTCTCAAATGTCTGCGCTCATACAATGCTTCTTTAATATTATCTTGTGCAATCAAGGCAAAACATAATCTCAAATTAAGATTATTTACCTTCTCAGTCTTACTATATGCCAATATTTTGATGCATCTCGTTCAATCTCTCACTATATGCCAATATTTTCATACATATCATTCAATCTCTCTCTCTCTCTCTTTATCTCTCCATCTATCTCTCTCTACTTTCTGAGTGTTCGATCAAGTTGAATTGTAAAATAGTGATTTCGGGTTAAAGGAGAAGGGAAAGAAGAATAGAGGAAGATGGAGAAGTATTATTATGAGAAAATAATAAGACTTAATTATAACTTCTGGACCACATCAGTATTTATATAAGAGATAAAACTTCCCAGTAAAGTATAAAATAAACTCTAACACTCATCGTCAAGCTGGAGAATAGAGATAAAATATTCCTAGCTTGGAGAGAAGTCTCTGAAATGAAGAACCAACTAACAGTTTGGTGAGAATATTAGCTACTTGATTCTTTGAGCGAGCATAGGGAGTGACAATTTTCGTTGTCATCATTAACTCTTGAATAATGTAGTAGTCAACCTCAATATTCTTAGTACGCTCATGGAACACAGGATTATTAGCAATAAATATGGCTGGTTGATTATCACAAAATATCTCCATAAGAAGAGAAGACGTGATTCTGAAGTTTTGAAGAAGAGAATGATCTCACAATATTTCAGAAGCAGTATGAGCCATAGCACGATACTCGGCTTCAGCATTATAACATGCAACAACATTTTGTTTTCTTACTACGCCAAGTGACAAGTTTACCGCCAATAAAAGTACAATAGTCAGAGATGGATCGCCTATCGAAGCGACTACCGACCCAATCAGCATCACTAACAAATGAATCAGTAACAAATGATCAGATGGATAACGAGGAGCATGCATAAATTGGCTAACAACACCAACGGCGTATGTGATATCAGGACGGGTAACCGTAAGATTAATTAACTTCCCAACAAGCTGCCAATAACGATCAACATCTACAAATGGTTCTTCATGTTCAGCATCGAGCTTAACATTAGAATTCATAGGTATATCAACCGGCCGAGCACCAAGCAACCTAGTCTCAAAGAGAAGATTAAGAGTATACTTACGTTGGGATAAAGCGATCTCTCAAGAGAAACAGACAATCTCAATCCCAAGAAAGTAACGTAGAACGCCTAAGTCCTTGGTATAAAAATCATTAGCCAAATGTCGTTTTAAAGCAGCTATACCTATAGAATCATCACCAGAAATAATGATATCGTCAACATAAACAATCAGCACAATAGTACTAGCAGAAAAATATGAAGAAAGACTGAATGATCAGACGTGGAACGCCAAAACTCATAAGCAATGAAAACAGTGCTAAAGCGATCAAACCAGGTTTGAGGAGATTGCTTCATATCATATAAAGCCTTACGTAAGCGACAAATGAGGTGCCTATTACCAGACACAACATAGCCTGGGGACTGATCCATATAGACCTCCTCTTGAAGATCACTGCAAAGAAAGGCATTCTTAGTGTCAAGTTGATACAACGGTTAAGAACGACTACCATCAATAGATAGAAGTATCCAGACAGAGTTAAGGCGAGCCATTGAAGAAAAGGTCTCCAATTAATCAACGCCGTAGGTTTGAGTATATTCCTTTGCAACCAAACATGCCTTACGACTCTCAATAGAACCATCTGGAAGGTACTTTATTGTATAAACCCAATGACATCTCACCGCTTGCTTCTCAGGTGGGAAAGTGGTAAGCTCCCAAGTTTGATTTTTATAAAGGGCACTCATTTCTTCATCTATAGCAAGTTTTCATCCAAAATACACATCCTGCTTATAGGAAGTAGGAATGGAAATGGAGCAATAAGGTAAAAGTAAAAGATTGAAGATTAGATGACAAACGATCATAAGACAAAGTTAGCAATAGGATGTCGAGTGCATGTACATTTACCTTGACGCAATGCAATCAGTAAGTCATCAAAACTAGAAGGAGCGGAGGAGATAGGAACCTCTACTGGAGAAGATGAAGAATCCGAACCATACGAAATGATGGGCCTATCTCGAGATTGCTGATAAACTTGCAAATGTGGGTTAGAGGGGGAAAAGGGTGACATAGAGAGAGGTAGAGCAAGAGTAGAAGAGAAAGTCTCCCACTCACGACAACATATGAGATCAGAAGAAAGTTGGTGACTTGAGGAAGTGAAGGAGGGAGTGGACTCAGACAAGATCATATCAGCACTCACAGAGTATCGTTGAGATTTCGGATGATAACATCGATATTTTTTTGAGTACGAGAGCATACAAGAAAGGCACACTTACGAGCCAGAAGGGATAACTTATCATTGCTTGGGATCAAGAACATGCACAACGACAGTACAACAAAAACCACGAGGAGTGAGTGAGAAATGTGGAGAGTTAGAATAAATAAGGAAAAAGGAGACTGACGATCGAGAACAATGAAAGGCAAGCTATTAATTAGATAGCAAGTAGTAAGAACTGCGTCACTCCAAAAGTGTTTTGGGATTTGTGTATAAAACAATAAGGTATGAGCAACATCTAACAAATGACGATACTTTCATTCAGCAACGCCATTTTGTTGAGGCATGTGAGCACAAGTTGTCTGATGAATAATAACACGATTGACATAAAAGGAAGCAACAACAGACTACATATATTCTAACGCATTATCAAATCAAAAAACTTTGATACACTTGCCAAACTAAGTAGAAATTTCATTATGGAATGTAGAAAGAACATAAGGTAATTTAGACGGGTGTTTCAACAAAAAAAGCAAAATCATATGAGAGTAGTTATCAACAAAGATAACAAAATAAGAATATCTATTAGTACTTGGAGTGTGTGAGGGATCCCAGATGCCCATATGGACAACATCAAAGGACTCTGAATGACGATGATGACTACAACTGGGAAAGAAACTATGGTGATGCTTGCCTAACTTACACGCTTCACACTCAAAACTGGACACATGAGGTAAGTTGGGAATGGCCAACTTAAGCTTAGCCACAAAAGAATGACCTAAGCGAAAATGCCATTGAAGAGGTGAAATGGTAGCATTTAAGGCTAATGAAGTATGGGGAGGATAACCAGAATCAACGTCAAGATAATAGAGCCCGTTCTTCTCATTCATCGAAGCAATCATTTTCTTTGTCTTGAGGTCCTGAAAGACACAAGAACTAGAAGAAAAGGTTACGGAGCAATATAAAGATTGAGTTAATTGACTAACCAAAAGCAAGTTGAAAGAAAAATCAGAAATATAAGACTAGAAGAGAAGTCCAAAGGAGCAGGATGAAGACATCTTGCCCGTGAACATGTCGAGATGAGCCACCGGCTAAGATTACATGATACTTAATAGGAGTCAAATTGGAAAAAAGAGATGGATTACCAAACATGTGAGAATTAGTGCTTGAATCAATGATCCAAGATAGAGGGGTAAGAGCTTCACATGCAATATTACTTGAATTACCTAAAGTAGTAGTAGAAGAGGGAGGCTGAACATCACACAATGTCTAAACAAGCTCGCTAAGTTGAATTTGGAGAGTATCATGAGAACAAGAAGAAGTCTTTGCTTTAGCAATAGTAGATCAAGTCAAAGGAAGGAGGCTAAATCCAAGAACAACCAGACAAGAACAAATCACAAAACCAGATCTGATCAGAATAATTCAGCAGTGCAAAATCGAACTACGGAAGAACGAAGCAAAGGAAGTGGCTGCCGAAAACCAGTAGAAAGCCAAATCGAACCACACAAGAGCCAAAACGAATGGAACAATTAGGTCTATATAAAAAACAAGCAACCGAAGAATAAACCAAGGAGGCGGCGGCTATTCAATGGTTCAAAAATGAACCCAAACACCAAGATTCATCGAATTGACCGCAAATCAGATGTACAAATGAAGAATTGGCACCTATCAGTAGGGTGTGCAAACAAGCCGTTAACCCCCTCCAACATGCTAACCCAACCTGTGCGGGTTATGTAAGTGAGTGGGTTTGTTTGGGTGGGTTGGGTAGAAAAAATAAGGAGGTGGGTTGGTTGCGGGTTATATTTCTTTAACCCGCCATCAACCCAACCCAACCCATCCTGTCTTAAGTATATATTAGTCATCGTGTTCCTACATACGACGAATCTCAACATCGTATCCATGTTTATATTTATATAAATTTCTTATAAATCATAAGAAACAAATTATAATATTTATAATTTTAATTACTACAATTTTATGTTGTGAATATTTTTTTTAAACAAGTATACAATGTAAATATTATTGTTAAAGATATTTAATTATGCTATTATTATTATTGAATTACAATTGTTATTTTTAGTTAATCTTTTACTTGACGTGTTAAATATGATTTTTCTAAAAAAAATGATTACAATAGCTTTTTATTTTTTATAAACAAATTTTAAGAAAAATGCTATTAAAATTTTACAATTCTTCAACCCGATAAACTGCCTAAACCGCGGGTTAAAACTGTCAAAACATATCACCCAACACGCTGATTTTGATGATCAGTGGGTTAAAAAAATGATCACCCGCTAAAAGTGGGTTGGTAGAAATTTTTTCTTCAATCCATCCCAACCCGACCCGCGCACATCCTATAGGTTATAGGATGGGTATCAATGATTGAAAACAACTTGTGAAGCCTCGATTGACAGATCGGGAACTAGGCTTTTTGGGGTTTCAGTGCTGAAATCCACTTAGAGGTTCAAATTGACTTCGTAACAACAAGCAACACCCAATCAAGTACAAAAAGTTCTCAAACCATAAGAATCAGCACCTGTAGAATGATCTTCGACCATCAGACAACAAGCCGCGAGTTCTAAGTGGAAGCTAGGGTTTCGCAAGTCAATGAAATCGACTAAAAACCTCTTAAATCATCAAATCAAGCACCAATATGTCTAAAGGCAAGTCGCTGGATATCGAAAAATAGATCTGGGGCAAAAAAACTGCAAGTTGGCGACAGAAACCCTATGTGCCAACACTGTTCAAGCTCAAATCCTCTTAAATGGAGTTCGAATCAACCAATTGATATCCAATGAGACTTGTAGATATGATTTTGGTACATTTAGAAGAGATCTCAACAACCAAAAACTAGATCTAGAGCTCCAATGAACAAATCGTGATCTACGGTTTCGAAAAAACCAAAAAAACATTCAATAAACTGAATGACCCATCAAATAGCTTCAAAACATTGCACAAAAATTACTATAAATCTCAGAGAGTGTCGACGAGTCGATCGGAGTAAACGACGGCGACGTTGATCCGTACGAATGATGACGTCATCGTACGAAGCTGACGTCAGCCCTTGTTTGCACCGAATCAAATTTTAGATATTTACGGCATGTTCTACAGTTAAATCGGATTGCTCTGATACCAAGTTGAATTGTAAAGTAGCAATTTAGGGTTAAAGTAGAAGAGGAAGAAGAATAGAGAAAGACAATGAAGTATTAAACCAAATCAAACCAAACTAAGCCTTTGTCCCAATCGATTGGGGTTGGCTACATGAATCTTTTTACGCCATTCTACTCTGTTAAGAGCCAGAGAAGTATTATTATAAAGAAATAATGAGGCTTAAGTATAATCTCTACACCACATCAGTATTTATATAAATGACAAAACTACCTATTAAAGTATAAAATAAACACTAATACTTAGTGAAGTATAAAATAAACTCTAACAATAAGTTCACTATTAAATTTTGCTAAAACATTGCCATATGGCAAAGATCAAGTCATCAATGCATTCTGGATAGGGCTAAAGGCTACCTGGACGGCCACCACCAGTGCAACACCATGTCCGCTGCTGTCCAGTTCTGTATGGACGGGTCATTAACCAATTCGGACAGTCTAGACGGTTTTCGGTGCGGGAGATCGTGAATTTCAATGTTTTGCTCAACTTTTTGACTTATGGCTTGAGGAATATAAAAGGAAAAAAAAGAGAACACAAAGGGGGTCAAAGAATTAAGGGGAGAGAAATGGAGAAGATGGTGCTCTCAGAAGGTGGGAGGATGAGAGGATGGGCATTTTCATCTCAATCGTTGCAGTCTTCTTTGGCGATGAGTGGCTAAAATCTCTTCCTAGGGTTTTGATGAAATCATAGCTAAACGGTTTAGAAGTTTGTTATTGTTAATTTCATTCGACGTTTCAATCTTTGTATAACTTTTAGACATTGATTTTTATTAAATGTTTGCTCATTTAATTAAGTTCTCATTTTTGTTCTCTGTGATTACAAATACGATGCCATACAAATGTTTTAATGTTGTTTATGATTGAAACTTGAGATAGACTATTTTACAATAGGATAGATTGTGCTGAATTAATTAAGGGTGATTCGTTCCTTTCAAATATAGTTTATGTCGGGCTCTAATCATGTTCATTTCTTAACGATCCTGTTAGGGCTTGTAGCTAAAACAAATCAATATTGAATCGGACAAAAGTTTTTCAAATCAATACATCTTCTAAATTACAAGGTTAGGGTGGATTCATAATCCTAGGGTTTTCTCTTAATATTCAATCAATATCTACATTACATTATTGTTAAGATTCATATATGAACCAAAAACAATAGGAGAGAATAGAGAGAGTTATTCTGACGGTGAAAAGAGAGAGAACCCAAAATTAGTGTTAGCTCCCTTATCACTATTATTTATATATATGAGACAAGCATACCAAAAATACAATTATACCCCTAACTTAACACTCCCCCTCAAGTTGATGCATAGATATTTCTCATGCCTAACTTGCCTATAATGGGGTGAAACACTTTACTACTATTTTTTTTAGTAAAAATATCTGTTAATTGATCTGTAGACTTCACAAATAGCATACAAATCGAACCTTTGCAAAGGTTCTCCTTAATGAAGTGTCTGTCAATCTCAATACGCTTCATTTTGTCACGTTGTACTAGGTTATGAGCGATGTTGATGGTTGCTTTGTTATCACAATACAATTTCATAGGCTTTTCACACTCAAATCCCAGATACTTTAATAGAACTTGGAGCCATAGAAGTTCACAAATGCCATGTGCCATAACCCTGTACTCAGCCTCTGCACTTTAACTAGCTACCACTGTTTACTTTTTACTTCGCCAAGTAATCAGATTACCTCCTACAAACGTGCAATAGCCTGATGTCGACTACTTATCATCAACTGAACCAGCCCAGTTCGCATATGTGAATGTTTCTAATTTCATGTGACCATGATTAGAAAACAAGTCCTTTTCCTGGAGTAGATTTAAGATACCGCAAAATGTGATAAACATCAAGATATGCACTACATGGATCATGCATGAACTGACTGACAACCCCTACAGCATATGGAATATCAGGTTTAGTATGAAAGAGATATATTAATCTTCCCACAAGCTTTTGAAATCTGCCTTTGTCAGTTGGTTCGCCACCACCACCACTGAGACGATGATTAGCCTCAATAGGCGAATCTACTGGTTGACAACACAACATGCCAGTTTTCTCTAGGAGATCAAAATATACTTTCTTTGGGAAATGAAGATGCCATTCTCTAATCTAGCTACCTCAATCCCAAGAAAGTATCGTAACGCCCCCAGATCTTTCATCTCAAACTCTTCAGTTAGACTTGCCTAGAGATGAGACACCTCATCTGCATCATTCCCTATTACAACTATACCATCAACATATACAATAAGAATTGTGATCTTATTATTACCATGCTTGGTAAACATTGTATGATTCGCATGACTTTGTCGGTATCCAAATCTTAGCATAGCTTTGAAGAATCTTTTAAATCAGGCTCTTAGAGATAGTTTTTGAGCCCATATAAAATTTTCTTCAATTTACACACCTTCCTTCAGTTTCATGGGATGAGAATCCTGGTGGTACATCTATATAAACCTCTTCATCTAAGTCTCCACGGAGTAATGCATTATTCACGTCCAATTGTTGGAGAAGCCAACCTATAGTAGCAGCACAAGACATGAGCACTCGTACTAAATTCATCTTGTTGAATGGGGAAAAATTTCCTGATAATCAATACCATAAGTTTGGGTAAAGCCCTTAGCAACTAATCTTGCCCTTAATATCTCCACCGACCCATTTGAATTGTATTTGACGGTAAATACCCATTTACACTCAACTGGCTTCTTCCACTTAGAGTCCATAATAGCTTCTTTCCAACCTTGCGGAATCGACATAGAAGAGAAAGACGAGACGAAAGTACGATATGGGTTTGATAATGAGTCTTATAAGACAAATTGTGAAATTGGATTTTGAGTAAATGTCCTAATGCCTTTGCGAAGGGTAATAGGTAAATCACAAGTATCAAGATTAACAACAGATGATTCATTATCAGGTGAAGCAATGGAAGAGACTGAAACAGGGGTGGAGATAACAACTGGTAAGGTGATAGTAATGCACGAGCTGTCTGATCCTTTTGACGTGGTCAATAAGTAAGCAGACCAATTCTACCTAGTCGTCCAACAATATCTTGCTCTGTTTCTCCTTTACCTGACTCTTCCTTCTCTTCCTCAATAGGAATAAGGTCTTAGTGTTTAAGATTTGGAAAGACTATCCCATGAGACTTTTGATTAGTCTCAATGTGTATCTGATGACAATATCTCTTCCAATTTAGATGTCTTCCCCTGAAGAGATGTCTTAGAGGGTTGAAAAAAGAACTCAGTCTCCCAAAAAATAACATTCATATTGATAAACACTTTGCGAGTGGTAGGATAGTAGCAATTATAGCTCTTTTGAGTAGGAGAGTAGCCAATGAAAATACATTTAACAGTCTTAGAATCCAATTTGTTGCCTGAGTATTTAGGTGCATGAACAAAGCAAGTACACCCAAAGACCCTAGGCGGAAGAGAAGAGATAGTGGGTGGAGACTCGGGAAGAAGTTCCAAAGGAGTTTTGAATTGAAGGACACTAGAAGCTAGGCAATTGATAAGATAAGCAGCGGTGAGCACTCCAAAAAGACTTGGGAACATGCATAGTGAAGAGAAGAGAATGGGCAACCTCAAAGAGATGACGATTTTTTGTTCCGCTGCGCCATTTTGTTCATGAGTGCAGACACAACTCATCTAGAATAGCATACCATAAGCCTCTAGTTCGGCGCAGAAATTACCATCAAGATGCTTAGTCCCATTATTAGAATGAAGAATCTTGATGGAGGCACCAAACTCGGTATGCACCATTTTATGAAAATTTTAGAAACAGGAAAAAACTTCACTCTTAGCACAAAGAAAATAATCCCAAGTGACATGAGAATATCAGTTGATAAAAGTCTCAAACCATCGATAACCAGAAATAGAAGTAACAAGTGAAGGACCCCAAACATCAGAATGGATAAGCATAAACGAAGAATCACTGCGTTCATTAACTGAAGGATAAACAGACCATTTATGTTTGGCAAGTTCACAAGCCTCACAACAAAAAGTACTTTTAAAACAATGTTTAACTAAAGAAGGTAAAAGTAAAGGTCCTGTATCGACATGGATAGCCTGGCCAGATGGTGAAGGTGAAAGAGAAGAGGTAGACGGAATATCTAGTAAGTACAGTCCACCATGCGCACTATCACTGCCAATTGTTCTTTCCGTCACTAGTCCATGAAAAACACAATTAGTGGCAAAAAAGTTACAAAGCAGTTTAATAAACTAGTAAGCGACTAACAGATAAGAGATTAGTAGAAAAATTGGGAACATGGTGAACAGATGAGAGAGAAGGTGGAAGAGTAATGGATAAGAACTTTTGCTAGAAACAGGTGATAAGGACCCATCGGCTATTCGAACTTTATCTTTACCAGAACAAGTTGAATAAGAAAAGAATAAGGTAGAAGACTCAGTCATATGATTAGTGGCACCTAAGTCAATGATATAAGGAATAGAAGAGGCAATAGCACTAAGCGCACTAAGAGATATACCTGAGTGAGCAAAGTTGGAGGTGCAAGTAGAAGCTACAGTAGGAGAAATGTCAACCCGAGTCATTAGGCGCTTGAGAGTAGTCAACTTTGCCTTAGATAGAGGCCTTGTCTCACCAGATGTACTACCAGAAATCTCATAAAGATGTGCATGAGAGCGAACAGGGCCACGACCACGGCCACCTCCACGTCCCTGAGTAGGACGACCATGTAACTTTCAATAGTGATTAATAGTATGACGGGCTTTCCCACAATGCGCACAACGCAACTGATCTCGGTCTACTGAACCATTATTCTCCTCGGATTTGATAAACTGGTCTGACAAAGTGATGGACGTGACAGTTAAAACCGAGTGCTCTTGACTAGGGGGAAGAACCATAGCATGACGTCAACTCTATTCTTGCTGAACATAAGCATACAACTGCCCCAAAGTAGGAAACATATCTCGACCCATAATCTGGACATGGATTGGATCGTAGTTAACATTGAAGCTAGCAAGGAAGTCATACACCCTCTCTTTTTCTACCATCTTCTAAAAAGCTGCAGCATTAGTAGAGTACAAATGGCATGGAAATCTTGATAATAATCAATCTCATTTCACAAACTGGTCAACTCGGCATAATACTGCGCCAGGGATTGGTCTTTCTAATCTAATCCATGGAGATTCTTCCTCAATTCATATAGTTGAACATCATTGCCTGTTTAGGAATAAGTCTGGGAAATAGCAGACCAAATCTTATGTCCTCCATGTTTATATAAATATAAACATGGATACGATGTTGAGATTCGTCGTATGTAGGAACACGATGACTAATATATACTTAAGACAGGATGGGTTGGGTTGGGTTGATGGCGGGTTAAAGAAATATAACCCGCAACCAACCCACCTCCTTATTTTTTCTACCCAACCCACCCAAACAAACCCACTCACTTACATAACCCGCACAGGTTGGGTTAGCATGTTGGAGGGGGTTAACGGCTTGTTTGCACACCCTACTGATAGGTGCCAATTCTTCATTTGTACATCTGATTTGCGGTCAATTCGGTGAATCTTGGTGTTTGGGTTCATTTTTGAACCATTGAATAGCCGCCGTCTCCTTGGTTTATTCTTCGGTTGCTTGTTTTTTATAGAGACCTAATTGTTCCATTCATTTTTAAACTGGTTTTTTAAATGACATAACAAATGTATTTTTCTCTGTCCACTGTGTGCGAGAGGGCCCCACAACTGTAGGCTATTGAGTACCTAGATACACCACGAGCAGCAATGGCTAAACTGCAGGCACGAGATTAAATCAAATAGTTGCTACCATCCAACTTGACATGACTGATTTAAAGAGATAGACTATTAGTAGGAGTCACTGAACGAATTAATCCAGTGATGTCATTACCATCAGAAAGCTTTCTAGTATCAGATATGATTTTGTAAAACCCAGAACAAGCAATACGAGGCAAATGGAAGCGAGAAATGATGGAACAGACGCAAATAAAAGTAGAACTGAATTACTAAGCTACCAATGATTGCTAAAACACCATGTCAGGGTGGAGCAAAATCAAAAAAGGAACCAAAGAGACTGTTGGAAACCCGAGTAACACTGGTCGCGTCCGTCAAATAACACTGGAAACCAAGTTTAACCAAACAGATCCTTCAAACACCGCTTGTCGAGCCTTTCATGAACCAAAACAGGCTGAAAAAGTGGAAACACCACTGGTTGAGCCCTTCATGAACCAAAAACATGCCGAAAAAGTTGAAAAAGTCCATAAAAACCGAAGTCAAGTTCGAACAAACCCTAGCTGCAAGTCAAAATTGACCAAAACTCAACAATAGGGTTGATTCGCTCCTTGTAAAGCCTTGAATAACCCTAATCGGCACCCATGGGAGGAGAAACAATCATCGATCGAAGCAAAAACCAGCGGCAATCGTGTTTTTGGAAAAAAAGTTGGAGGCGCCGAAAATCTCAAAAAAATGAGAAAAAAGATCAAACGTGCCAGAAATTAAAGAGAAAAATCATGACATTGATCATGAGGACCAGTCGATCATTTCTGGAAGATTTTATTTTTTTAACAATGACATTCTGATATGGAAAGAAAAGAAAAGAAAAAAAAAAAGAAATCACTATCACACAGGATTTTTCTATTTAAGATTGATGCATGAACCAAGAACAGTACGAGAGAATAGAGAGTTATTTTGACGGTGAAAAAAGAGAGCACGCAAAATTAGAGTTAGCTCCCTTATCACTATATATATATATATATATATATATATATATATATATATGACAAGCATACCAAAAATACAATTATATCCCTAACTTAACAATTTTGTTACTTTTTATTCTAACATTCTCAATCAAAGTTATTTTAACAAACTGAATTAGGATTTAATTATAAAAGTTATGCAACTTAGTCTTATTGTCCCTGTGGAGCTATAACCGATCTCAACCACTATTTTACCGGGTAGTTGTTTTTACTTGGAGTTTGTAATTTATTTTTGGCGCAATAATGAACACACCACATGCATATCTCTGATCATTAAGATGATTTCCTAGTTTAAATGCTGAGTTCACACAATTGCACGAAGAACAAGAATAATTAAATTTACTTGTAACGTGTTTGGAAAACTTTGGCCATTTGGAGTTGTCAATAAAAAGCATCTTCTTGGGATGGAACGGTCCGTGCTTGCTGTGTGAAACCTTGTCGTTCAATCTCATCTGGTCTATGAGGCCTTTTATTTTTGCAATAGTATCAGCATGATCTCTTACTTCAATGGCACCTTGGGGCCGGAGGATCAGATAAATATTCTCAGGTAGTTAATAATTCTTTAAGTGCAGGACTCCTTTTATTGTTTCCCATAAAGGTGGTATTTTAAGGTAATTTCTTGTGTGTGCTATTCAACTTAAGTTTTTGATGATCTAAACCCTTTTGAGCTAAAAAAGTGCACTTGTGTTATTTTACTAGCAAGCACAAAATGGTATCAGTGTGTACTATTAATGCTACTGCCTACCTCAATGATGATTATTTATGGAAAAAGTAAACACATCAACTGTAGGGGTAAAAACTGGTAAGTTATATGCAATTTGGAAGTGCTAATCTTTCATCGTGAAAAGGGGGAAAAAAGGAAGAAGAAGTTGGCCGAATAATGTTAGGCTTGTGAGTTAGTTATAAATAGTTAGAGACGAAATAGTGAGATGAAAAATAGTTAGCAATACCCTCTAAAAGTACATTCACGTACGAATTATAACTAGTTTATACACAATACCGTTTGAAACTTATTAGAACAATCATATCAAATATGCAAATGATAAAGTTCAACATTTCTCTTCTTAACGCCCTGTTTTTTTACTTAAAACTTGAAATCACATGAAACATTCTTTCATTCCTTATCAGAGATGTAGTAGTCAGATAGGTATTGCTCGATCAAAAGAACATTGTCATGCTCAATCTCCGTCAATTCTCTCTCGTTTGCATTAGCTAGTCCGGTGGCTAGTTGAAGCATGTAATAGTGACATCTCCGCATGAACATTCTGTTTTGTTCTTTCCTTATCTTTTTGGACCGCTACTTTGTAGTCGTCCTTATTACAATGTTGGCTTTGTAAGGGAATGATGACGAGGGTTTAGTCCCCCTAGGTTTTGCAAATCGTTAACAAACCCATATTGCTTGTCGACCCTGAACTTCCACTCTTGTTGAAGACTAGCGTAAGAATTTTTAGGACTTGTGTACTTTTCAGTCTAGTAGTTGTCACGAAAAGTAGTAGTAACCACTTTCCATTATGAATTCGGCCAGTGCCTCCGATATTGTATCTAGATGTCATAGCAACAATATGAGTGACACCATGCAAAGTGTGTAGGAGATGATACAATAGGAATGTGTTGAGAGATTTATACATTGAGATAAAAAGGTATTTATATGTGAAAAAATGGAGAGTCTACACAATTAATTCCATGAGTTTAGTACAATCATACATGTATAATAAATTGTTGGTGGTCCAGTATGGTAATTTATTGGATAATTATTGTTGGACATATGACACTCTTTTAGTGCACGGTATGAAGTGTCAATGAGTGCAATGTGTTGTAATTGAGTTGAAGTGACAAATCAAGGCCTCGAAATGCATAATGTCTCATTTGTTAGTCTTTTGGCCGTGATTTGACAATTGAGTGTCCCGGCCATGTCACCCTATTTTATTACCATGGTCCCCGAGCAATGATTATGTTACGTAATCTTCTGTCACACAAAATGAAAAAACAACCGAGTCTGCTTCTAACATAAAAAATTGTAAGTTTGGTTGCAGGAAATAGACAATGAGTATTGAACGAGAAAAGTTCTCGGCAACAATTGGGTAGAAAGGTTCATCCACTCTGGGAACACTATTTATGAGGAAGTGGTACAAACAATGCAGAAAGACAATTACATACCTCGTTTTATAGAGATGTTTTGTAATACTCAAGCAGTCATCTTTATTACTAATAATTCTGTTTTTCATGAGCCTACTAAGTATATTGAAGTTGACTGTCACTTTATTCGAGACTTATTAATGACGAAGCAAATTATCACTCTCTATTTTCACTCAGAGAATCAATTCGGTGATATCCTCGCAAAACCATTAGCTTGTTCTCCGTTTAAGTGAATACCATTCAAGATGGACATGTTTGACCTCTAAGCTCCTGTTTGAGAGGGGGTGTTAGCAATTATTTTTGGTTTCATTGGAAGTTTTGTAATTATCTATAATGCGACTCATTTATATCTGTTGTGTGGTGGAGGGGGGCTAATTCAAGCCTCTTCATTCTTACTCTAATTCTCTATTATTCTCTCTATTTCTTTTCTATCTTCTTCTTCCCTCCTTTTAACCTTAGATCATAATTTTACGATTCAATTGAGCCATTTGCAGCTAATAAGATTTTTACTATCTGACAAAGATACCAAGTGTGAGTTTTTGCAAGAGCTGTTAGCTCGTCAATTATGGCACCCCATTATGATCATTAGAAGCTACTTTGTATGGCCTGGGTTCAATGTAAGTATGGATACGAGATTGTATGACTAAGTCTTTTTGTTGGACGACGATCTGAGTAGGATACATGAACTCAAACAGATCAGAGTCCAAAACAACAAGTTGAGAGGGGTAGTGGAGCTCGGAGGATGTGGTGGATCAACTTCACAGTGGCAAGAGTAAACCAAAGGAGCAGACCTGGAGAGATCATAAAGTGCGAAGGGAAGATTAGACACCTCAAGAGTAGATATGTATTACTCAGAAGGTACGTCGGTAGGAAATGGATCAATATAAACTAAATCCTCTTCAACCACATGTGCAGTAGTGAGAGGAAAAGTGAAGAAAGACACATAAGAGAAGTGACATGACGAGACACAACTTTTTGGATAGTGGATTTTAACAATAGTAGCCCTTCCGGTTGATGTCATAACCCAAGAAAGCACACAAGACACAACGAGTACTGAGTTTAGTCTGTTGCTTGGGAAGAATAACAAAACATGCAGAGTTAACCATATGAAGAAAGGAATAATTGGGAATCTCATCGAAGACTTCATAAGGAGAGGTCCCAGACGGAAGGAGTGGGTATGAAATTCAAAAGGTAGGTAGCAAAAAGTATAACTTTGGCCCTAAAACACAAGGAATAAAATATGAAAGCAAAAGAGATCTAGTGGTCTCTAAGAGGTGACAAGGTTTTATTTTAGCTCGGCTGTTTCGTGTAGGGGTAATAGAATAAGAGAATTGATGGATAATCTCATTAATAGCTATAAACTCTATGAACTCCTAGAGAAAATATTCACCATGTGAGCCAGAATGAAGAATTTTAACAAAAGTAGGAAATAGAGTTTGAACCATCGAGTGGAAACAATAGTAGATTTTGTAAAAATAAAACTTTTGTGTCATTAAATAAACCCATGTAGCTTGACTGTCATCATCAACAAAAGACACATAATGCATGTTAAGATTAATGTATGAACAAAGAATAATAGGAGAGAGTTAAGAGAGAATAGGAGAGAGTTGAGAAAGAATTATTCTGGCAGTGAAAAGAGAGAGCACCCAAAAAAAAAGGTTAGCTCCCTTATCACTATTATTTATATAATGAGACAAGCATACCAAAAATATAATAATACCCCTAACTTGACACTCCTCCTTAAGTTGATGCATAGATATTTTTCATACCCAACTTGCATATAATAGGGTGAAACATCTTACTATTAAGTCTTTTAGTAAAAATATCTGCTAATTGATCTGCAGACTTCACAACTGGTATACAAATCGAACTCTTGCATAGGTTCTCCTTAATGAAGTGTGTGTCAATCTCAATATGTTTTGTTCTGTCATGTTGTACTGGGTTATGAGCGATGTTAATAGCATCTTTATTATCATAATACAAATTCATAGACTTTTCACACTCAAATCCCAGATCTTTCAATAAAACTTGAAGCCATAGATGTTCACAAATGCCATGTGCCTATACTCAGCCTCTGCACTTGATCTACTGACCACTATCTGCTTTTTACTTTGCTAATTAACCGGATTACCTCTTACAAACGTGCAATATCCCGATGTAGATTACCTATCATCAACTGAACTAGCCTAGTTCGCATTCGTGAATGCTTCTAATTTCATATGACCATAATTAGGAAACAAAAGTCCTTTTCCAGGAGCAAGCTTAAGATACTGCAAAATGTGATAAAAAGCATCAAGAAATGCACTACGGGGATCATGCATAAACTGACTGACAACCCTTACAACATATGCAATATTAGGTATAGTATGAGATAGATATATTAATTTTCCTACAAGCCTTTGAAATCTGCCATTGTCAGTTGGTTTGCCATCTCCACTACTGAGACGATGATTAGCCTCAATAGGCAAACTTACTAGTCGACAACTCAACATGCCAGTTTCCTGTAGGAGATCAAGAATATATTTTCTTTGGGAAATGAAGATGCCATTATTTAATATAGCTACCTCAATTCCAAGAAAGTATCGTAACGTTTCCAGATCTTTCATCTCAAATTCTTTAGCTAGACTTGCCTTGAGATGAGGCACCTCATCTATATTATTTCCTGTCACAACTATGTCATCAACATATACAATAAAGATTGTAATCTTATTATTACTAGGCTTGATAAACATGGTGTGATCAACATGACTTTGTCGGTATCCAAATTTTAGCATAGTCTTAAAGAATCTTTCAATCTAGGCTCTTGGAGATTGTTTGAGCCCATATAAAGCCTTCTTTAATTTACACATCTTCCTTTCAGTTTCACAGGATGAAAACCACTGGTGGTACATCCATATAAGCCTCTCCTCTAAGTCCCCATGGAGGAATGCATTATTCACATCCAATTGTTGGAGAGGCTAACCCATAGTAGCAGCACAAGACGAGCACTCGAATAGAATTTATTTTGGCGAATGGGGAAAAAGTCTTCCTGATAATCAATACCATAAATCTGTGTAAATTCCTTAGCAACTGGTCGTACTTTCAATCTCTCCACTGACCCATTTGCATTGTATTTGACAGTAAACACCCATTTGCACCCAACTGGCTTCTTCCCATTTGGAAGAGAGACTAACTCTCAGATGCCATTCCTTTTTAGAGCTGTCATCTCTTTAATCATTGTCTTTTTCCACTTAGAGTCCACAATAGCTTATTTCTATCCCTGCGAAATCGACATAGAGGACAGACGAGACAAAAGCACGATATGAGTTTGATAATGAGTCATGTGAGACAAATTGTGAAATTGGATGTTGAGTACATGTTCTAACGTCTTTTCGAAGGGCAATATGTAAATCACAAGTATTAAGATTAATAACATATGATTCATTACCATGTGAAGCAGTGGAAGAGACTGAAAGTCTAAAACATGGGGCGGAGAGAGCAACTAACAAGGCGGTAATGGTACACGAACAGTCTGATCCTTCTGACGTCGAGAATAAGTATGCAGATCAATTCTATCTAATCGTCTAACAATATCCTGCTTTCTTTCTCCCTCACCTGACCCTTCTTTCTCTCCCTCAGTAGGAATATGGTCTTAGTGTATAAGATTTGGAAACACTAACCCATGTGACTTCTGATTAAACCGAATAAGCGTAACTGATGGAAATATCTCTTCCAATTTAGATGTCTTTCCCTGAAGAGATGTCTCAGAGGGGCGAAAAAGGATTCCGTCTTCCAAAAAGTAACATCCATACTGACCAACACTTTGTGAGTCGTAGGAAAATAGCATTTATAACTCTTTTGGGTAGGAGAGTAGCCAATGAATATACATTTAACAGCCTTAGAATCTAATTTTCTATCTGGGTGTTTAGATGTATGAACAAAGCAAGTATACTGAAAGACCCTAGGCGGAAGAGAAAAGATAAGTGGAGACGTGGGAAGAAGTTCCGAAGGGGTTTTGAATTAAAGGACACTAGAACGCAAACGATTGATAAGATCGGTAGCGGTGAGAATTGCCTCACTCCAAAAAGACTTGGGAATATGCATAGTGAAGAGAATAGAACGGGTAACCTTAAGGAGATAACGATTTTTCGTTCCTTCACCCGATTTTGTTTAGGAGTGCAGACACAGCTTGTCTGGAATAGAATACCATGAACCTCGAGATTGGCATGGAAACCACCATCAAGATACTCAATCCCATTATCAGAACGAAGAATCTTAATGGTGGCATTAAACTGGGTACGCACCATTTTTTGAAATTTTGGGAAACACGAAAAAATTACACTCTTAGCACAAAGTAAATAAACCCAAGTGATACAAGAATAACAGTCAATAAAAGTCACAAGCCACCGATAACCAAAAATAGATGCAACAGGTGAAGGACCCCCCAAACATCAAAATAAATAAGCATAAAAGGAAAATCACTGCGTTTATTAACTGAAGGATAAACAAAGCGTTTATGTTTGGTAAGTTCACAAGCCTCACAACAAAAAGTATTTCTACAACAATGTTTAACTAAAGAAGGAAAAAGTCTCTCTAAAATTCCAAAGGAAGGATGCCCTAAACGACGATGCCACTAATGTAGCTGCAAAGTAAAGGTCCAGAATCGATATGGAGAGCCTGGCTAGATGGTGAAGGTGAAAGAGATGAGGTAGATAGAACATCCAGTAAGTACAGTCCATCATGCGCACTACCATTGCCAATCATTATTCCCGTTACCAGTTCCTAAAAAACATAATGAGTGAGAAAAAAGATTACAGTACAGTTTAATGAACTAGTAAGACGACTGACAGATAAGAGATTAGTAGAATTGATAACATGGAGGACAAACGAGAGAGAAATGGTGGAAGAGCAATGAATAGAACCTTTTCTAGAAACAGAGGATAACGACCCATCGGCTATTTGAATCTTATCTTTACCAGAACAAGTAGAATAAGAAAAAAACAAGGTGGAAGACCCAGTCATATGATCAGTGGCACTTAAGTCAATGATCCAAGGAATAGGAGAGGCAACAACATTAAGTGCACTGGGAGATATGCCTGAATGAGCAAAGTTAGAGGAGGAAGTGGAGGCTGGAGAAGAAGAGATGTCAACTTGAGTCATCAGGCGCCTGATAGTAGTCAACTCCGCCTTAGAGAGAGGGCCAGCCTCACTAGATGTCGTATTGGAGATCTCAGAAAGATGAGTGTGAGTGCGAATAGGGTCACTATGGCCACTACCACGGCCACCGTCACATCCTTGAGTAGGACGGCCATGTAACTTCCAGCAGTGATCAATAGTATGATAGGCTTACCACAATGCTCACAGCGAAACTGATCGCGTGTTACTAAACCTTTCTTCTCCCCAGATTTGATAGGCTGTCTTGACCGAGTGATGGATGTGCCAGTTAACACAGAGCGTTCTTGACTGGGAGGAAGAACCATAGCATGGCGTCGACTCTCTTCCTGCTGAATATAAGCATACGCCTGCCTCAAGGTAGGAAATGGATCTTGGCCCAAAATCTGGACACGGATCGAATCGTAGTCAATATTGAAGCCGGCAAGCAAATCACACACCTGCTCCTTTTCTACTATTTTCTAAAAAATTGCAGTATCAGTAGTACAAATGGCATGAAAGTCTTGGTAATAATCAATCTCGTTCCACAAGCTGGTCAATTCGGCATAATACTGAGCTAGCGACTAATCTTTCTGATCTAACCTGTGGAGTTTCTTCCTCAATTCATGTAGCTGAGCATCATTGCCTGTCTAGGAATAAGTCTGGGCAGCAGCGAACCAAATATATGTGTAGTATTCAGAAGAAAAAAACTGCAACTAATAGAGGGCTGCATAAAATGGAGTAGCCATGACATAACAACGACATTTTTCTATGTCCACCATGTGCGAGACGGCCCCACAACTGTTGGCTGCAGAGTTTCACCAGTGATATACCCAGATACACCGCGAGTAGTAATAGCTAAACTACAAGCACGAGACCAAATCAAATAGTTGTTGCCATCCAACTTAACATGATTGATTTGAAGAGATGGACTATTGGTAGGAGTCCCTGGACGAATCAATCTAGTGTGCTCATGGCCACCAAAAGGCTTTTCAAGATTAGACATGGCCATGTAAAATCGAGAACACGTAGTACGAGGCAAACAGAAGCAAGAAACAATGAAATAGGTGCAAATCAAAGTTGAACTGAACCACGAGACTACCAAAGATATCTAAAACACCATACCAGGTTGGAGTAAAGTCAAAAAAGAATCAGACAGACTGTTGGAAACGTGAGCAGATGTAGCCGCGACCATCAAACAACACTGGAAGCAGGGTGAACCAAACAGAGCCTTCAAACACGTTGGTCGAGCCCTTTAAGGGCCAAAACAGACCAAAAAATGTTGAAACAGTTCGAAGAAAGATAAACCGTAGGTCGAGCAAACCCTAGCCGACTTCAAAATCAACCAAAACTCAACCAAAGGACTGATTCGATTCTTATAAAGCCTTGAAGAACCCTAATTGGCACCCATGAGAAGGGAAGCAGCCATCGATTGAAGAAAAAATAGCCACAATCACGAATTTTTGAAAAAAGTGGGTCGACGCCTAAAAATCCCAAAAAATGCAAAAAAATTATCAAACATGTCATGAAAAAATTGGAAAAATCATGACATGGATCTTTAGAACCAGTCGATCATCTCTAAAAGAAAAAGGTTTCTCTTTTTTTCAATGACGAATTCTGAAATAAAAGGAAAAAGGGTAAACGCTGAGAAATCAAAATTACATAAGATTTTGCTCTGATACCATGTTAAGATTGATGTATGAACAAAGAATAATAGGAGAAAGTTGAGAGATAATTATTTTGACGGTGAAAAAAGAGAACACTAAAAAAAAGGGGTTAACTCCCTTATCACTATTATTATATAATGAGATAAGTATACAAAAAATACAATAATACTCCTAACTTAACAATACATATAACCACCCTTTGCCACAATTGAGGAAGGCCCACACATGTCAATATAAACAATATTAAAAGGGAGATGAAATGGAAGTGGTTTTATTAATATTAAAGGGTATAGGGAAAGAAGACATTTTGCAAACTTACAACCATTACATGCTGAAATGTTATAGATTGAAATATTTTCCCAAAAACTTGAGTTAACATAAAGTTTCAGATGCTCATTAGGCAAATGACCTAATTTAAAATGCCTAAGGTAAAGGAGAAATGTGTTATGATATGAGCAAAAATGAAGACAGCATTGGAAGTAGACTTCAGAGAAATGTGTAAGCTTCTCTAGAATATATAGTTCACCGACTCTATGCCTGATCCCAATTTGCTTGTTGGACTTCCAATCGTGTACAATACAGCAAGAAGAGAAAAATATAACATCAAAATTGGAATCAGACAATTGACTAATAGAAAAAGACTTAGAGACAGTTGAGGGATGTAGGAAACTGAGGTATACATAGTAAACATGATAAAGTATGGAATAGAACCAATAAAGACGATATGTATCGAGATTCATTTGTAGTAGCAATGGTAATATGGGAAGAAGGAGAAACACAATGGTTGTGCGATGCTACTAGGGTTCTTTGAAGCTAGGGTTCTGTGATGGTTGTTGGGTGTTGATTGTCGTTCGAGAGGTATGATGGCTAGTGTTGCAAACGGATCCTCTAACAAAGTGCTGACTCTCATACCATGTTAGAACATCTAGAGAGGCAGAAGTTAAATGCATTACAGCTAATCTAATATTACAAGAATAAAAAGAAGGTTATATTCCCGATAGACTAAACTGCCATCAAGTTAAAACATACATAAAGCATAAATACATCCACAGGGACAATGTATTTTGTCTTGAAAGCACTCTATTTTTGTGTATTTTACGTAAAATGCCAACAAAATTATTTACCTTGAATTTGTTATCTCCGATAATTCTTTGGACAATGTTATGCTACTAATTCATTTATCTTTCTTTGGTTGAATAAGGTCACAGGTGACCCTGGGAAGATCGCTGCTGTGCAGAGAAATTTAAGCAAGTTTGGAATAAGGGAACTTGCTAGAACTGGAAAGGTTATATATGACTTTTTATATGCTGAATGTATACATATATGCCTGTACAGATAACTATGCAATTATATAATATATAAGTATACATATATCTTTATTTATTCTGTGCTTTATATTCTTTGTGTAATGTTTCTCAGTCATGAGGGCGGAAAATTTATAGGCTGAACATAATTTTTGTAGCTCCAGTATCCTTCACACGTACATGGGCTGCACCTGCACCCCTTTACCAACCATTTTAGTAATATAGACATATCAAAGGGAAGAAGGACCTGAGCATAATATACAGTGTTGTTTGCTGTAATATAACTTTTTCTGGTTGTTTAGCAAAATCTTCTTTCTGGTCATCGTTGTTTGCAGATATGGGGATGGGGATAGGTGGTTAGTACTTTAAAGAGAGAACAGCAAGGGGCAAGAAGAGGTGGTCTGAAGAGAACCTCATGCATCTCTCTCTCTCTCTCTCTCTCTCTCTCTACTTGTACGTCCATAATGATCAAACATCTAGGAAGATGGTTATGTTGGTTTGGTGACAATGACCGATTGACCATTAAGATAAGGGATTCTCTTTATGTAGTGTTGTAGATGTATTATGACTTGTGTCTGTATATGATGTATGTACTTGATTGTAATTTATAGATTGCTTTGAAACGGGAAAAGATGGGTGAGACAGCACCGTTTTGGAGATTCTCTGCTGCTTCTTATCCCGATCTTGAAGGAACTGTTCCTGTTGGTGGTCTTTCAGGGAATCCTAGAAGGCGACTTAATAGCAACCCCAATTCCTCCTCGAGAGTAAGTGCTTTTCCCTCCAACAAGGAGTTTAAGCATGCTACTTTTCTTCTTTACATGCATGTCATTGTCTGGCACATTGTTTTCTCCTGTAGATGAAGTACGATGTTGAACTTTCCTGCATAATGTTACTTGCATTTGTTATATTTTGTTAGGAATTCAGTGGATGAATATTAAGTACCACGTAATAGATGAAAAATCTACATAACAGATGAAAAATCTACACATTCTGAGACTCCTATCTGGATAAGGGAAAAAGGTCTGTGCTGTTAACTGCAGTAGAATATCTTCTGATTTTAAGGGAAGTAATTGGAAGCCAAAATTGTGCCAGGAATGAAGCGAAGAAAATAAAACAAAGAGGCTCGTGATTTGAATCTTGAATTATTGGGAATAAACTTGAGATTGATACCAATAATCTGAGGAATTATCCTTGATGATCAAGGCATTTGTGAATAACATATAGAATTTTTAAATTTTGTTTATACATGATAAAATCAGACGATGGCTGTTGACCTGAAAAAAAAAAAATATCACCTGTCTCATTGTGATATCAATCCTATCTATACATTTTCCCTGATCTGCAAAATAACGATACAATATCACTATGTTTCTGGATAATTTGCTTGATCATCTCAAATATCAAAATAACATATAGAAATTTGAAATTTTGGTTATACATGATAAATAAAATGAGAGGATGGTCGTTGACCTGATAAAAAATCACTGTCATTGTGATATTAATCCTATCTATACATTTTCCCTGATCTGCAAAATTACGATACAATATCACTGCAATGTTTCTGGATAATTTGTTTGGTCATCTCAAATCTTTGATATTTTGGATAAATTATTCATTTTCTTCTTGTTGTTGCTATTTTTTTTTTCCTATTTCTTTTTTTGGTTTTTAATGAAGGGTGATGTTTATCCAGTGGAGCTTGACGATGAAATCTCAGAAAATCATGTTCTTGATGCTCATTGGGGTGTTCTATACGATGAAGATGTAAGAGATCTATTTCCCACTTGGTAGCATTTCCATATTATGTTTGCTTTTCCATTTTCCTCACCCAGCAGTTAAACCTTACCAATAAGTTGATTCAGTTCATTAACATAGAGAAGATAACAAGTTTCGTATTTGATTTCAACAATCCTGGCTTCAAAGTGAACTCTTTATTTTTTTGTATTCTTATATATCCATGTTCTATTTAGTGCTCTCATTAAGTTCTCATTTTTTGGTCTGTATCTCATAAGTTCTCATTACTCCATTGGTTTTTTGCTAGTTTTAGTTTCTCGATAACTTTGGCTTTTCTAGTCTTGAACTCTTAACTTAGTCAAGTTACATTCTTGAACTTTTTATTGGTTTCCACATACTGAATTTTGTATGAATTCTACTATAATTGGTTACGATAGTTTTGGGGGCACCATTTACTTTCTTTACTTTGAATCTTCACAGACAGTGACATGCTGATTGATTCGTTTGGATACTACAGTCAAGTGGGCTTCAGTCACACACTTTATCCATGCTTGTCAATGACTCTCCCGGAGTTCTGAACATGGTTACTGGGGTTATATCTCAAAGAGGTTATAACATTCAGGTAAGTTTGTTCTGATGTTGCTTCTTTTTTAATATTTCTGATTTGTATGAGTGTTTGATATGACAAGTGTCTTGAATTGCTGGCCTCAGAGTTTAGCTGTGGGTCCTGCTGAAAAGCAAGGGCTTTCACGTATTATGACCGTTGTTCCTGGAACAGATGAATCTATTGGAAAGTTGGTTCAGCAGTTTTACAAGTTAGTGGATCTTCATGAGGTGAGGGATATATTTTATTGAAAATAGTATATTTTAGGATATTAGAATTTATTATTTTTATTGTAGTATCCTTATTATTTTTTTCCTATTATGTTGATTCTCATACCTTTTGTAACTCAACTCTATTATTATAAATAGATGGCTCTTCTTCATTGTAGGTAAGCCAGAATTTTACAGAATTCTTTTATTCTCTTTGGTATCAGAGCCAAATTCACAAAAAAAAAAAAAGCTCATCAACGAAACACAACCAGTGGCTCCCCTCCAAAAAACCCTATTTCTCTGGTTTCAGTCCATCCAACCGGAATCCTAACCCGCCATCGACAGCCTCGCCATCGTCGGCCCTCCCCTCTAGTGTCATCGCCCACTACCGTCGCCAACAGCCTCACCGTTGTCTCCAGTGGACAGCCCCCTGACGTCACCGTTGATTTCTCTAGAATTGCCAGTAGATCTTGCTTGATATATACGAAGCCACAGGATGCTAAAGAGATAAAGATAATTTTATTGCTTCCAAAGATAATCACCTACAACTATTACGTGGACAATCAATGTTTCTGTTCCTTTGAAAGTTGCTGTGGTTATTCCCATGGTTTGGACATGATGCTTTGGTTATTCCCTTGATTGGTCATTCTCTGTGCTGTGGTGTTAATGTGGTAAATTTTTACCTTGTTATTTTTGTATCTGTTTGGGGCTATCGTTTTATTCCGATAGCATTCTTTTTTTTGGGTTTGGCCACTCCATACCTGTTTGGGGCTACCGTTTCTATTCTGGTAGCATTGCTCTTCTCTAGCCTTTGTTTGATTGGTTCTCATTGTCTTCCTCGGTAATATGACTGAATCCAATGACAAAGGTATATCTAGGCCACCCCTCTCAGACTTTTCTCTTTCTCACCATGCACCTACTCATCGCATTACTAGTGTATTGTTGAATGGAAAAAATTTTGCTGCTTAGAGCCGATCACTTCGCCTCTTTCTTGGGGGCAAAGGAAAGTTTAATTGGCTTTTGGAGACTGAAAAACCACCACTGGAGACTGACCCTAGGCGTGTTCAGTGGGATATTGATAATTGCACTATCTTGGGTTGGATTTTTAATTCTATGGAAGAACATGTCTACAATATGTTTCTGTATCATGATACTGTTTCTCGGTTGTGGTTTGTCTTGACACAAATGTATGCCCATGCCCGCAATGATGCCCGTATTTTTGAGCTATATTAGGATATTTCTCATGCCTCCCAAGAGTCTTTAGGATTCTCGGTGGCTGAATTTTTTGGGTACTTACAGTTTCGATGGGAAGAATTGGCACAATATGAGCCATTAAGTGATTTTTCGGCTGAGGCTACTTCTCTCATAGTCAAACGTCTTGCTCGTCAACATACATATCAGTTCTTGATGGGTTTGAAACCCGAGTTTGAGTATCTCCGCATTTAGATTCTAAACACCTCACTTATGCCTTCTTTATATGAAGTCTTTGCTACTATTGATGGTGAGGAGCGTCGACGTCGATTATTCCAATCTGCTCCTCCCCCCCTTCTGCACCTCCAGTTATACCTGATCAGTTGGCCCTTGCTGCAAGCTCTGGATCTCGTGGCTCGACCGACAAAGTTGGTTGTTATCATTGTGGCGCAATGGGACACACTAAAGCTCGTTGCTTTAAACTTCATCCCGAATTAAAGTCACGCAGCGCTTTGAACAAGCCTTCTGGTCCTAAGTGCTCTCACATCGCTACCGTTGCAGCAAATGTTGTCAGTCTTGACCCTCTTGTACTGCCTGATTTTAGCCGACTCCAGACTCAGATTAGTCAATTTCAAGAGCAACTTGGCTCTCTCACCGCCCAGGCTCAGGGCATCTCATCTACTCCCACCGCTACTGTGGCGTCGAGTATTCCCACTTCGTTCCCTGTTTAGTTTGACAAACC
>JAULJZ010000020.1:6386990-6398596 GCA_032270985.1 Heliamphora pulchella | reverse complement strand
CCCAACGGTCAAATAATTCTAGCTATCTATTTAAAAAAAATTAATCCCAGCCATTGATCGAGAAAACTAACCGTTGGAGGGGGGACGGGCCGGACGGGCCGGCCGGGCCGGGCCCAACGGCTAGCCCGGACCCAGGCTTGTGGCGGGCTAACGGCAGGGCGGCCTCGGGCCTTTTTTGGGCAGGCTGGACTCGAGTCGGGCCGGCCCTGCCCGGTGGGTTTTAACGGGCGGCCCAAGTCCGGTCCATAAATAGTGACGGGTCGGGCCGGGTCGGGCTTCTACAGTGGCGGGCTTCGGGCGGGTTTCGGGCCCCCCGTCGGGTCTCAAGCCATTTTTACACTCCTAGTTCCCATCGTTTTTGGTCATTCCAGATCCAACCGTAATGCCCATTTTCACGCACAAAAAAAAAATCAACACGAAGGACTTGCGTAATTTCGTTTACACCAGCCTACTTTCACGAACAAGAAAACAAATTTTTTACTTCTTCGTAAGTGAAAGAGTATACCATCTTTCTACTATCTACCAACTAGCCTCTCAAATTATAACTACTCACTACTCTCTACCAATTAACCTCTCAAATTATAACCACTTACTTTGTATCAATTAGCCTTTCAAATTATTCTAACTCTTTTTTTTCTAATCCTAGAGCTCTATTAGATATACTATTTATAAGCATACTATAACATCTTAAAAGCCTGTAAACCTGTATAATTATAAACCCTATATAAATTATATTCTTAGTAGACTCTTAATCCCAGTCCAACCTAATTACATATAACCAAAATATAATAAATAAGCCATGTAAAATACAAGACACTTTGCCCAACATATTTTACTCAATTCCCTTTTGAAAATTAAGTGTTAGTTATTTGGAGTATTATAGTACTTGTTTCAATTTGGGTTTGGATTCTTGGTGTGGAATCCCTTGGAGCATTTATTATTGACCAAGAACAGTGATTTTTTTGTGATGTTACTTCTGAAAGAGTGGAGCCTGTAAGCTTTGTTTTTGTTTGAATTTTGTAAATCTTTGAGAAAGCCTTTGTTGAGGGGAGTTTGTTTTATGAGGTTATTTGCGAGGGCTTTGTTTGTTGGGTTATAATTGATTATTTGTATCCTTTATTTATATTTGAATAATCATTTATTTGGATCATTTCAAGAAGTTGCTGGGGTTATGAATAAACCCCTGGCAAGAATTTGAGCTAAATGACCGCGATCAAGACGAGGATTAATTACGAGAATCATTCACACACGAGAAACACAAGATGTACGTAATTTGGCAACAATGCCTACATCCACGGATGATGCAAGTTTTTACTATGTGGGGCAAAGATACAAAGTACAATAGTTTTTAGGCTATTTTTGTGCTTCTATGATATTTTTGGTAACCAATATGTTCAATACAACACTTAACGATATAAGAAATCCTAGGTGTAGATTGTATTGGGGCGGCAAGCTAGACGAGTGCTTTGCGAGTGCCACGTACTAAAAACTTCAGGGCAGTCAGGCGCTTCATTCTAGATTGCCGACGCTTGAACGCCTCATTCTAGACTGCCGACGCTCGAGTGCCCAACAAGCGCTCTGCTAGTGCCAAGTTCTAAAATTTCGTGCTCTGATGCTTATTAAGCCCCACATATCCCAAAAAAACCAGGGGTTAAGGGCTTTGTTGCAGGTATAGTTAGTTTTGTTTATGAGAAGGGATCTATTTTGTTTATCATGAGGAGTTTTATCTTTAGGTGGAATTTGTCCTTGAATGAACTTTGTGTCAAATTATCCAATTGCACTTGTTGGTGGAGAATATGCCGACAGTTTATATGACAAGATGTGCTATGTTGGTTAAGTTTTAATACAAAACTCGATAAAATTGGATAATTTGATTAGAAGCCGCTACACTCGACTCACATTTGATCTAGACATGACCCATGTATGTTTGTATTTTATTAAAATTTAGAATTTGGTACCTTTGAGTGCATTTATTCTTTTAAGATGCATTTGGTGGTAGTATCAATCTGTCATTTTATTCAATTTGAGGTTTTGATCACCCAAAGTGAATTTGGTGCCACAACACGCATTTGGTTGTAGAGTTTACCTGCTAATTTAGTTGATTCAAAATTTTGATCACCTTCAGTGTATTTGGTGGTGCTATTGATATGCTGATTTATTTGAAAGATGAATTCTTATCAAGATGGAAATTGTTAAGAATTTAACTCGAATCCTATTTGAAGTGAGATAGACATTTAGTCTTTTATGTAGCTAAATATTTGCCACAACAATTTGAATTTTTGTAGAGTTTTTGAAAATTGTGAATTTGCACAAGTATATTTAGTATTGAACTCAATTATCACAAGTAGGATCAGCTCATGTCTATTTTTTTCTCCTATAAATATAAATATAAATATATTTTCAGATAATTTTTATGCAAGTAGAGACAAATATACAAATTGTTTGAAAGAATTAAATATTTTTTAATTCTTTCTTCATATATTGAATTTTGGTGCATGTGGAATTACAGAACACGTGTATCCTTGTCTTTGTAAGTCATTTGTGTATTATGGGCTTTTTTGCACATTTTTGTTAAGTGCATTCATTAGTACACATATTTACACATCATATACAAGTATATCAACACATAGATAAGACTCATAAAAAATTTGTGTATTTAAAAATTCACATTATTTATACAGAGTGAGAACTTGCTCTAACCTCACCTTCACCATGACAGTCAGGGCTCTTATCACAATGCTAATCAAAGGCAAAAATGTTTGGTACTCCTACAGTACTATATAGACAATGCAAATTAATTTTTTTATGGAACAATATTTTGCTAAGATCTAAAACAATCATAATTTTCACAAACACCAAAAACATAATGCAAAAATAATTAACATACCTGAATTTATTATTGTTGTTGGCTTCACAAACATTAGACTTAAGATGTTGATGAAATAATAGTTTCTCTCTCTTACCCTCTTTATGTCTATAAAATATTCAGTATGTTAATAGGATCCCTGAACATACTTTTATAGGTGGAGAGATGACTAATTTTCTAACTTCATTAGATTTCTACTAACCCATTAGAGTAGGAGTTTTACTATTTTACTTAGAAACAACTTCTCAGTTATCTAATTAAATAAGGATAACTATAATGGATTGATAATTATCTTATTAAATATATAGTATATGTACTACAATAACTTAAGTAGTTTAATAAGATTAACATTAGGCGCGCAATAAATCACATCTATCCTTATTCAAAATAGACCATCATAATATCATAATTAAACAAGTCACTAATGTGAGTCATTACGGTCTTGCATCATAAGCAATATAAACTTTTTCATGTACCACAACACTAGCAACCCATTTAATATGATCTATAAATGATAAGTTTATTCAAAAGGTCCAACATAATGTTCCTTTGCCTCGGACTATTCCTGTTTATCATTTATTAATTCATTCTTATACATGTATATACACAATTAAAATAGGAAGTATCAAAAACACAATTAATGAGATCTCAAAGTGTCAAATAAAACAAAATGCATAATAAAGTCCATAAAAATATAACTAAACAACTATTATAGGCTTCGCTCAAGACCCATTCTATAGGCATGTTCCTTAAACGTCTTTGGTGGTAAACCCTTCGTCAATGGATCTACAACCATAAGCTGTGTGCTTATTTGTTCTAATGACACTGTCTGTTTCTGAATTTCTTCCTTAATAACAAAGTATTTCAATTTCATATGTCTAACACCATTAGAATACTTATCATTCTTAGAGAAAAATGCAACTGCAGAATTATCATAATAAATTATTAATGGATTGGCACTAGAGTCAACGACCTCAAGTATTGAGATGAAGTTCCACAACCATAATCCATGAATTGTGGCCTCAAAGCATGCCATAAATTCAGCTTCCATAATAGATGATGCTGTGCTAGTTTGTTTTGTACTTTTTCAAGATATTGCTCCACCAGCTAATAGGAACAAATAACCAAAAGTAGACTTTCTACTATCGACACATCCAGCAAAATCTAAATCTGAATAGCCAATCACTTCAAGATTATTAGACCTCTTAAATATGAGCATGTAATCTTTCGTTCCTTGCAAATACCTCATCACTTTCTTTATAGCTTTTCAATGATCTATTCCAAGATTGATTTAGTATTGGCTTAGCATGCCAACTGCAAAACTAATATCTGATTTTGTACAAGTCCGTGCACACATTAAGCTTCCTAGTACAGATGCATAAAGAATCATTTCCATTTTTTTACGTTTTAAATCATTATGTGGGCATTGCATTAAGCTGAACTTATCCTCTTTTTGAATAGGGGCATCAGTACAGGAATACTTTTTCATATCAAATCTCTCTAGAACTCTTTCAATATATGTTTTCTGAGACAACCTTAACAATCCACATGAACTATTCCAGAATATTTCTATTCCTATTATGTAAATTGCCTCACTCATATCTTTCATTTCAAAGTTCTTTGAGAGAAATTTCTTAGTTTCGTACAATAAACCAAAATCACTACTGGCAAGTAATATATCGTCAACATATAGAATCAAAAATATAAATTTGCTCCCACTAACCTTTAGATATATACATCAATAAATGGTGTTTTTTTTTAAATCCAAAGGAAGTAATAGTATTATTAAACTTAAGATCTCATTGTCGAAAAACTTGTTTAAGTCCATATATTGACTTCTTAAGTTTGCAAGCCAAATGTTCCTTCCCCTTAATGGAAAAACCAGACATCTTCATCTAAACTCCCATTTAAAAAAGCAGTTTTTACATCTATTTGATGCAACTTTAAATCATAATGATCTACTAATGCCATAATGATTCTAAGTGAGTCCTTCTTGGATACAGGCGAGAAGATTTCTTTATAATCAATGTCCCCTTTATGAGTAGAACCTTTGGCCACAAGTCTAAAATTATGTCGTTCAATATTGCTCTTAAAGTCGCGTTTGGTCTTAAAGACCCATTTACAACCAACTTTCTTGTATCCTTCGGGCAATTCAACGAGATCCCAGACTTCATTCTTGTCCATTGATATCAAGTCATCATTCATGGCATCAATCCATTTAGCATAATCAACACTTTTCATGGCTTCCAAAAATGAAATCGGATCCTTACTTGTCTTAATATCATAATCAGATTCTTGTAGATATACCACATAGTCATTTGAAATAGCTTATCTCCTTTCTCTTTGAGATCTTCTTAATGTTATTTCTTATAGTTCTTCTACCACTTGTTCATTGGTGACATTCTTATTATGGAATGGTTGTTCATTTATTTGTTATTCCATGTCATAATGTTGTTCAACAACACAGTAGGAATAACAACTTCTTTTGAAGTTATAGATAATGGGACTTGTACCATAATTTCTTGGATAACCATATTTCGTGATATTTCACTCCTATTGATTTTATCATTTTTAATAAATCTAGCATTATCAATTTTTACAATTCTCGTACTATGACTTGGACGGTAAAACCTATACCCTTTGGATTTTTTAGGGTAACCAATGATTGTTCTAAAATTTAATTTCTTTTCATATGGATTATAAATTCTAGTCTATGATAGACAACCACAAACATGTAGATGTCTTAAACTCAATTTTCTTCTTATCCATAGTTCAAAAGGAGTCTTTAAAACTGCCTTACTGTTGAGCCAAATGTGAAGAAAAACTATTTTTCATTATAGACCGATCGATCGGTAGTGTTTGCAGATGAGAAATCGAGAGTAGTGCAAGACCGCTTGATAGACCGATCGATTTGTCTTTAGACCGATTGATCCGTCTATGAGATCGATCCGATCAATCGGTCTATGCGGGGATGCCTTTATAAGCTGCTAGGGTACAGCATCCGTCAAGTTTTGGTTTTTTGTTCTTTTGTGTTATTCTGTATTTTTTCTCCCAAGAAATTTTTTCTCTTATAACCTTCAATCAATAGTGAAAGTTTGTGATCCATGAACGTAGGCACAAATTGTCGAACCACGTAAATTTTGTGTTTGTGCTTTGATTGTCTCTGTCTCTCTTTTTCGTTTAGTATTCCGTGTTTGTGTGTTTGTGATTGATCTTAGGCAGGATTAGTGATCGCGTTCTAATCTCAAACAACTGGTATAAGAGCTCTGGGTTAGGAGGTTAACGAACACACATGGCAAAAGAAGGCAGATCAATAGGAATCGAGAAGTTTGATGGTACGGATTTCGATTATTAGAGGATGTAGATAGAAAACTATCTGTATGGAAAAAAGCTACACTTTTTGCTCTTGGGATCCAAACCAGAGGGCATGAAGGATGAGAATTGGGCGTTACTTAACAGACAGGTGCTGGGAGTCATCAGATTAACGTTGTCCCAGTCGGTGGCGCACAACGTAATCAAGGAGAAGACTACGGTAGATATGATGGCGGTACTGTCAAGTATGTATGAGACGCCGTCAACAAATAATAAGGTGCACCTCATAAAGAAACTCTTTAACCTAAAGATGGCTGGGGGTACACCCGTTGCGCAACACCTAAACGAATTCAATATCATCACGAATCAACTATCTTTAGTGGATATTAGTTTTGATGATGAAGTTAGGGCCTTGATTGTGTTAGCCTCATTACCAAATAGTTAGGAGGCTATGAGAACGGCAGTGAGTAATTCTGTCGGCAAAAATAAACTAAAGTACGATGATGTCAGGGATTTGATATTGAGCGAGGAGGTTGGCAGGAGGGATTTGGGTGAGGTATCTAATTCGGGGTCGAATGTCGGTACGACATTAAATGTTGAAGCACGGGATAGAGGTAATGGCAAGAATCAAAACATGAGCAAGTCCAAATCCAGAAGAGGCAGAAGCAAGTCCAGGTCAGGACGGCAGACTGAATGATGGGGTTGTGGAAAGACCGGCCATATCAAGAAGAACTGTAGGGAGCAGAAGAAGAAGGCTAATGGTGAGTCAGCCAATGTTGTGACAGAGAATGTCCAGGATGCCTTGCTCCCATCGGTTGATAGCCCTATTGATTCTAGGGTGTTGGATTCAGGAGCATCCTTTCACACGATGGCACACCGGGAGATTATGGGCAATTATATTATCGGTGACTTTAGCAAGGTATATTTGACAGACGGAGAGCCTTTAGACATCGTGAGTATAGGCGACGTCAGAATTAGAGTGCTGAACGGGTCAGTGTGGAAGATACAGAAGGCACAGGATGTACCTAAACTAATGAGAAATTTAATTTCAGTTGGACAATTAGATACTGAAGGTCATTCAGTGACCTTTGTTGGTGGCACGTGAAAAGTCACCAAAGGAGCTATTATAGTGGCTTGACAAACGAAGACAGGTACCATGTACATGACTTCTAGTACAAGGGATATAGTGACATTAAAAGGTATCGGTTTAGACATGAGCTTATGGCATCAGAGGTTGTGGCACATGAGCGAGAAAGGGATGAAAATTTTGCAGTCAAAGGGCAAGTTGCCAGGTTTGAAGTTTGTGGAATTTGATTTGTGTGAGGGTTGCATCTTCAACAAGCAACGGAAGGTCAGCTTTCTAAAAGGCGGTAGGACACCAAACCCAGAGAGGCTAGAGTTGGTTCACATAGATTTGTGGGGTCCTTCCCTAGTTACATCTCTTGGAGGCTCGCGGTATTACGTGACATTCATTGATGACTCCAGCAGAAAGGTATGGGTCTACTTTTTGAAGCACAAGTCTGATGTGTTTGAAACTTTTAAGAAGTGGAAGGCTCTAGTTGAGACTAAGACCGAATTGAAGCTGAAGTGTCTAAGGACAGACAATAGAGGTGAATACACAGACGGGAGATTCAGAGATTTCTGCGCAGCTAGTGGAATCAAGTGGGAGAAGACTATTCCAGGAACTCCACAGCAGAATGGCATGGCTGAGCGAATGAACTGGACATTGAATGAGAGAGCTAGAAGCATGAGACTGCATTCTGGGCTACCAGACTATTTTTGGGTTGATGCAGTGAACACAGCAGCTTACCTTCTGAATTGGGGACCGTCAGTACCGTTGGAATTTAAAATTCCAAAGGAGATTTGGAGCAGAAAGGAGGTAAACTTATCTTTTCTAAAAGTTTTTGGTTGCACGTCATATGTTCACATTGATTCTGATGCTAGAAGTAAATTGCAACCAAAGTTTAAAGTATGTTATTTTATTGCATATGGTGATGACAAGTTTGGTTATCGATTTTGGGATGACAAGAATCGAAAGATCATCAGAAGCAAGAATGTGACGTTTAATGAACATGTGCTGTACAAGGATAAGTCAAAGGTTGAGACAGACAGTATATTACCGAAAACAAAAAAATTCGAGTTCATTAACTTAGATGACATTTTAGAGGGAGCCAAATAGAATGGGGATGAGGAAGACAAGATGAACGTGAACCCCACAAGTGGAACATAGTACACCAGTGACAGTAGTCAGGAGGTCTTCTAGGAGCATCAGACTGCTACAACGATTTTTACTGTCCTTATTCTACATTCTGCTCACTGACAGTGGTGAGTCAGAGAGTTATGCAGAAGCCTTACAGACTAAGAGTTCGAAGAAGTAGGAGTCTGTAATGAAAGATGAGATGGATTCCCTACTGATGAACCAGATATGGGAGCTAACTAGATTGCCAGCTGGAAAGAAGGCTTTGCACAACAAGTGGGTATATAGAGTGTGGGAAGAACATGACGGCAGTAGACGCTACAAGGCAAGATTAGTTGTCAAGGGGTTTTAGTAGAAGGAAGGAGTTGACTTCACTGAAATCTTCTCTCCGGTTGTGAAATTGACGACGATCAAAATAGTGTTGGAAATTGTAGCTACAGAGGATCTATTTTTGGAGAAGTTAGATGTCAAGACTGCGTTCTTTCATGATGAATTGAAAGAAGACATATACATGTGCCAGCTTGAGAAATTTGCAGTGAAAGAAAAGGAAGACATGATCTGCAAATTGAAGAAAAGCTTGTATAGTCTGAAACAAGCTCCAAGACAGTGGTACAAAAAGTTCGATAACTTCATGCAGAGTACCAAATTTACTAGGCTGGAGGCATATCATTGCTGTTATATCAAGTGTTTTGACAGCTCATATATCATTCTGCTGTTGTACGTAGATGATATGCTCGTTACCGAGCCGTGCATCGAAGAGATCAACAAGATGAAAAACAGCTGTCAAAATAATTTGCCATGAAGGATTTGTGAGCTGCCAAGCAAATCCTTGGGATGAGAATAGTTAGAGACAGAGCCGCAGGAACCATGAGACTATCTTAGGTAGAATATGTGAAGAAGGTGCTGAGCAGGTTCAACATGAATGGTGCTAAACCTTCAGAACACCCTTAGCTAGCCATTTTAGGATAACTAAGGATCAGTCTCCAAGGACAGAGTAGGAGCAGGAGAATATGAGCAAGGTTCCTTATACATCGACTATTGGTAGCCTGATGTATGTTATGATCTGTACTAGACCAGATATCGCACATGCAGTGGGAGTAGTCAGCAGATACATGAGCAATCCAAGAAAGCAGTATTGGGATGCTGTCAAATGGATTCTGAGATATTTGAAGGAGACTACAGATACGTCCTTGTGTTTCAAGAGGACATGACTGAAGCTGCAGGGCTATGTGGATGCGGACTTAGCAGACGATGTTGACAGTAGGAAGAGCACCACTGGGTTTGTCTACACTTTGGGGGCACAACAATGAGCTCGGCTTCAAAGCTGCAGAAGATTGTGGCACTCTCTACTATAGAGGCAGAGCATGTTGCAGTGACAAAGGCTGGAAAGGAGATGGTATGATTGCAGGGTCTCTTGGATGAGTTGGGTAAGAAGGTTGACAGAGGGACGCTCTACAATGATAGCTAGAGTGTTATCTTTCTTGCCAAAAATCCAACATTCCACTCCAGGACGAACTAAAGCTATGCTCGACTTCAGTTGGTTTTTGGGGGTAGAAGACAGGAGGTTGGGTCACACAGGGTTGATTGGTTGTGTTGGTGATTTCAAGGTATTAATGAGTTTGTTGAAATTCTCAAGGCTTGGAGTGGTTTTACTTCAAGTTGGAGAATTGTTGAGCTAAATGTGAAGGAAAACCATTTTTCATGATAGACCGATTGATCGGTGGTGAGACCGATCGATCGGTGGTGTCTGCAGGTGAGAAACTGAGAGTAGTGCAAGACCGCTTGATAGACCGATGATCCTTCTTTAGACCGATTGATCGGTCTATGCGGGGGTGCCTTTATAAATTGCTAGGGTTGTAGTAGTCGTCAAGTTTTAGTCTTTTGTTCTTCTATGTTATTCTGTATTTTTTCTCCCAAAAACTTCTTTCCACTGTAACCTTCAATCAATAGTGAAAGTGTGTAATTCCGTGGACGTAGGCACAGATTGCTGAATCACGTAAACCTTGTGTTTGTGCTTTGATTGTCTCTTTCTCTTTTATTCGTTTAGTATTCTATGTTTGTGTATTTATGATTGATCTTGGGCGGGATTATTGATCGCGTTCTAATCCCCAATACTTACTAGAAATCGAATTTAAGATATACACAACAGTCTTAAGGGCATGCATTCACAATGAAATAGGTACTGTGAAATTACTTAACATACTCCTAACTATATCCATTAGAGTACGATTACGCCTTTTAGCTACACCATTCTACTGTGGTGTTCCTGACATATTGTATTGAGCACAAATACCATGCTTTTCACGGAGTTTAGCAAATAGGCCTGGGCGTTGCCTTGACTCGTCATATTTTTCATAATATTTACTACCTCCATCTGATCTGATGATTTTCACCTTTTTATCTAATTGCCTTTCTACTTCAATAATGTACACCTCAAGAGCGTTCAGTGCTTGAGATTTTTTACGCAATAGATAAATATAACCGTAACGTGAAAAATTATTAATGAAGGTGACAAAATAGCTTTCTCCACCAAAAGATGGAGCATCAAAAGGCCCACAAATATCTGTATGAATAATTTCAAAAAGCCTATACTTCTTGTGGCTCCCTTTTTGGTATGTTTGGTTTGCTTTCCCCTAATGTAATTCACACATACATTGAGATCAGTAAAATCTAGATTAGGAAGAATTCTATCTTTTACTAATCTCTCTATCCTTTCTCTGAAAATATATTCCAATCTTTTATGCCACAAACTTGAAGAGTTTTCACTTATTAGAATACATTGTGTTCCAATATTATGATGCAGAGTAAGAATAATTTCAACAAACAGGTTATCAAGATTTAATTTGTACATGCCATCACAAAGAATACCAGAACCAATAAAAGAGATATTCTTAAATAAATAGAAACATTTAATACCAAATTTAAAAGAGTATCCATCAAGATCAAGTCTAGATAAAGAAACTAAATTTGTGAAAATAGAAGGAACATAAAAAGTCTGAAACAAATCCAAATGATAACCAGTATCTAAAGATAACTAATAGGTCCCAACAACTTTAATAGGAGCATTAACCCGATTTTTCACGAATATGAAATTTTCAGCGGGGCTTATATTCTGGATTGAAAGGAATCCCTGCATCGTATTAGAAACATGAGTTGTAGCTCCAGAGTGAAGTGAACAAGTATTAGAAGGAATTTCAGTTAGGTTTTATTCAAAACATACAGAAATTAAAT
>JAULJZ010000020.1:6331960-6380966 GCA_032270985.1 Heliamphora pulchella | reverse complement strand
ACCTTCGCGGGACACGACACCGTCGTCAACTTGCTCCCGTCGCCTTAGGCCGTCGCCGACACCTTCGCGGGACACGCCGCCGTCATCAGCTTGCTCCCGTCTCCTCAGGTCGTCGCCGACACCGTCGCGGGACACGCCGCCGTCGTCAACTTGCTCCCGTCACCTCAGGTCGTCGCCACCGCCATCGTGACTCGCGTCGCCGCTGCTGCAGTCGCGTGACTCGCTCGTCTTCAAAAAAAAAAAATGATTGTCACTTCATCCAACATCACCTTCAGTAGGGCACCCTACATCTCCGATCTGTCTATTCTGAAAATCAATTTGTTGACCTTTTCACAAAATCTCATCCTCCTGGTCGCATTCGTGTTCTAATTTTCAAACTTCAGCTGACTTCGTCATCTCGCGTTTGAGGAGGAATGTTGGAATATTAGATTTAGATTGATTAGAATATTAGATTGATTAGATTGATTTTATTCTGAATTGATTTTATTATATTATATTTTCTTATTGTTTATCCCTATTCGCCTATAAATAGGCCATATCTTGTACAGTTTCAACAGACATAGAATATAGAATTATTTTCTCTTCTCAATTTCTTCATCTTGTAATGAAGTTTTATTTTCTTTTCCTTATAATGTAGTTTTATTTTTCTCTCTAATGTTCCATTTCTTATTTTTCTTTTCTTTTTCTTTTTCTATAATTTTATATTCTTTTCACAGTACTAATTCTATCTTTCTTTTTCTTTTATTTCATTAAACCTAAAAATCATAAAAAGTTCTTTAAGCTAATTTTCTTCTCTTTTTTTAAAATGTAATTCTCTTCTCTTTTTTCCTTTTTATTTTCTTCTATCTCTTTTAAAGAAAATATAAAAAGTAAATAGTTAGGTTTTTTTTTTGTTTTCTTCTATCTCTTTTAAAGAAAATGTAAAAAGTAAATAGTTAGGTTTTCTTTTTCATTAGTTTAATGTTCTAACCTTTTTATTTTTAGTATAATTTTTCTTTTGTGAATTTTTTCTTTTCTTTTAAATCTTTAAATTCTCTTTTGTTGTAAGGCCTTTATTTTTAGTTTCTTTGCTAGTAAACTCTATCTTTTTTTATATAAATTTCTTATGTATCTTTTATTTTACATTTAGTATTAAATATTTACCATATTAATGTTTCTCTAAATGTATGTTTTAATATGCATATTTTTTGTTACATTGAAATCATATTTAGGATAGTTTAGTTTATTTCTTAGTAACAAGTCATATTTAGGTAATTTTAACAATTTCTAACATATTTTTGTTCTTTCATTTGAATCGTACTACTTTAAGTTGTTATAATAATATTGCATGCGGGTGTGTTCCATATATCCTTTAGTTAGAAATTGCATACCGTAGGACTTAAGAATTTATTCTTTTATTTGTTCAAATTTGGAATGCTATGCACATATGTTATGTATTTTTTCTATTTGATTTTGAATGTTCCTTTTTTGTCTCAACTTTTTTTATTTGCATGCATTTCAAAAATTTTATTAAAGAATCAATGATGATTAGTAGAGACCAATCTTATGGTTGGACAAACGGGGTGTCTAACACCTTCCCCTATTCGTACCTTAACCCCCGAACCCTTTTCTCTAGTTAATGTTTTCAAGATCAGTAGTCATTTTTATTTTTTTTAGTTTTTCTCAAAAACTAAGTGGCGACTCTATTTTCAATAAAAAAAAAATGAGTTTTCAAAAGTTGATTTTCAAGGTGTTAAATTACTTTTTAAACATTTTTGAATTCTCATATTTTTTAACACTTTCAAAATCCATAAATCCTAGCACCACACCAATATGTTCTGGAACCTCACTGAGCTTCTGATATGTTCAGTGTGCTTGTGAGCATCGAAACAAGATGTAAACAAATGTAAATATACGAAACGGAAGGGTATGCAGATACTGTTAATGATGAAAATTTGAAAGAAATGAATATTTACATTGAAATGAATGATGAACAGGAAATAAAAACAATGAAAACCTTATCCACGACACCCTTGGGGATAAAGATCAGGGTTTAAGAAGAGTTATGGTATCCTAAGGTTACTTCGTGTGAATATCCACCACGAATGGTCCCTCAGTGGTGAGAATACGATACCTCTGAACCAATATTTGTGCTCCAAGAATTCCTCCAAAGTAAGTAAAAGCACAAACGACGCTTGAAAAGTATGGAATGAATAGACGAATATCGGGGGGAAGTATTTGGGCAGAGTTTTGGTATCTAGGTATGTCTCCCTCTTGTTTTTGCTTGGAATCGCCGCCTATTTATAGGTAAGGTAAGCAGCACAGACCCCTTCTGGGATACTGCCACCTGTCTAAAAAGGGATAATAGTGACGGTCGCTACCTTTTTATTTTTGTACAGTATAGGCCGCTATCTTTATGGTGATGAAAATGACAACCGTAATTTTTAAAAGTAACAGCATGGATAAAAATGCAACGATCGTGACAAAGAAAGTTACGACTTGATTTAGGATTTTCAAAAAGGTTACGATCGTGAGGGTAAGAACACGGCCTGTTCTAGGATTTTCAAAAAGGTAGCGGTCGTGTGGATAGGGATGTCACGACCTGAAGGTGTTTTAGGGTTTTTGGGTTTCAAGCCATTTCGTGATTTCGCTCACTTTGGAGTATTCTCAAGCATGATTCTCATACTTTCGCTATTGGGGCGCATTTGAGGTGGGTGCCTAAGATTCGGCTTGGTCAGATTAGGATGTCTACACACTCTGCATTTATTGTTGTTTAGAGTGAAGCACAGTCCATATGGCAGATCTCTTGAAATAAGGATGCTAGCCCAAACATCCCTTTGCTCTCTGCTGTTGTCCTAAAGATAGGTGGTAAGAGTACGTAGCCAGGAGGGACTGAGAGATCTCAGGAAAGGGAGCCATCTATAGGGGTGAATAGTCACCAGGCTTTCGTAAAAATAAGTGAAACATTCATCAAAGCTATGTGGTTTGGGTTAAGGGGCAAGAGTGTAAGGCCTTTCAAAGGATGGTTGGAAGGGTAATTTGGGCAGAACTCGGGAAAATAACTCCAAAGCCACATTTGTAGAATCCAAAGAGAGCTAGAACCAAAGGAGAAGAGGCTGTCAACATGTTTCTTCATCCTACGGTATAGATGGGTGAGTACAAGAGGAGTTAAGGAGTGCTTCCTGCCTGAGGCTAAGCCCGTGGCCAAGTGAATAAAATCTTTACTGATCTTGAGAGAGAGAACACATAAAATGAATTTGTTGAGCCAATAGATGACGAAGGCAATGTGTTTTGACTCGAAAACAGGGCTGAAAGCCTCTCCTCGGTTAATAGTAAGAACTGACCATGGGATATATCCTTTGGACCAAGATACGTGAAGGAAACATCTTTGTAGTATATGAGGACATTGGCCTCGTCACCATGAGGATGGAGGCTAGCAAGAAAAACAAGGTCTTGAAGAGTCGGAAACATGGGACCATATTGAAAGAAGAATGCATTAGATGAGGAGTACTAGAACTTAAAAGCGGCAAAGATTAGGGCTTTGTTAGCTTGAAGGGGAGAATTACTGAGAAGAATGGCATCATAAATACCAATCTCCTTTCAAAGGTTGCTCTTCGATGGTAGAAGTCGGCCTAACCAGTTGTGATAGTCGCTCCGAGGGTAGTTCCACAGTTTGAAGGGTGATCGTTTGTGGTAGAGACCCCAGCGGGGCATAGGAAGAGAAAATGGGAGTTAGCCTTCAATACAAGGGTAGAATGGAGAAAGATATGCCATACATTGCTTTTTGAAGGTCAGTCCAAGCTCAAAACGCTTCATGGAAGTGATGTGCCCCGAAGCCAAGGGAACTATGGTTTCGGTTATGATCTGGGGTTTCTTTTTGGCAATAAGGTCCTTTACTTGGTTGCTAGTACTATTCGAGTCTTTGGAAGGAGCAGTAGTGCATTGGAGGCCATGGAAGAAGATAGGATATCGGGTATCAGAGAAAAGACAATGGAAGCAGAAGACGAGACCACGAGAATAAGGGGTACGCAAGAAGAATTAAAGAGATTTAAAAGGAGGGGAGAAACATTTATGTGCCCTGGGGTTTCCCAAGAATAATGGCTAGAAAGAAGGTGGGGAACCCAAAATATTCAAAGATCCTTTTTTGAATATGAAAGGACTCTTTGAAGGGGACATTATTTGGTCCATGTTTGTGACGCCTCGTCATCCAGGCACGTCAAAACATACATAAATATAAATAAAAGAATATTTTAGCCATTCATTCATATTTACATACGTTAATTATTACATTATAAAGGAGTTCTGAACTAATTAAAAGTACATAACGATTACAGTTTCACCAAAAATTTTAAAGATATTACAAGAGTTGCAGGAAAACTGAACAAAAAAGCAAAATAGAGGTCTTGAATCTTTAAAATGCATCAGTGGGGTCCACATGCTCCTGGACCTCACCTTGTTCCTTGAATTCTTCTTCTCACTCTAGGACGAGTTCATCTAAAAACTCCTCCCCACCTGTGGCATGAATACCATGAGCTAAAGCTCAGAAGCAAAATACTCTAACTTTCTAACTAATCTCACGGCACAAAATATTCTACAACGTATATCATATAATATCCAATCTAATTTAAAGTCAAGGAAATAGACAAATTTGACAGTTTTAACATGACAAACATATATAAAAACAAGTGTATAGGTATGTGATGCAAATAGATGTGATGTAAGTGCCCAACCCGACCTATATCTAAAATCATAATATGAATTCCACGTCAAAAATTTCAGAGTAGACTTTATGGGAGTTAATCACAAAAGCCATCATCGCGCCTTGTTGCGAATAGTAAACGCGCGTCTTGGCTTCATGCCTCAGCTGTTTTATTCAGTGGCAACGGTGTAGGGTCCAAGCCCCCTCCTGGGGCAATTTCCTTCATCAATTAATCATCAAATAAGTCGATTTGTCCCACCTTAAGACTCGTGATACCTTTGCTGGTGTTAATCGAAAGTCTAAATCATCGAAACTAGAATACTAGTGACGAACCCATGGTGCCTAATAATCTCCATGATAAACCATTTTAAATACCAACCGATTTTGTAACACTGGGGACGTACCCAAGGTGTACAAGGGGAATATATTCCAAAAATATTTATAAAAATGGCAGCCAAGAACGCCCTAGACTAGGAGCCGAGAAAAAATAATTTTAATATATCCCAACCCACAATGATAGATATGAAAAGGACTCCAATATACCAAAATGCAAATGTGACAATACCCATAATGTACAATATGGATCTCAAGTGCAAATATGTAAAGCATGGCATCAATTATCTTGGCAAGGTTCAGTTCTCGAAATAAAATTCAAACTTGATGGCATGAGTTCAAATCATCATACATTCACTTAAAAATACTAATCAACTAATCTAAACCAATCATCATATAGAACTCGGGTCTCACAACAAGGGTACTAAAACACACACATAGCAATTTTAAAGGTTAAATTCGAGTAGTAAATTAAAAGGGTTGGTAAGAGTTTGGGGTATCTAGATTTGGAATCAAGTTATAATTTTTAAACACCATTTAGATAATAATATTTTCTACAACTCTTATATTTAACACTAAGGCCAAAACCTAAGGCAAATGGGTGAATAAAACATTCTACTTAAAAACGATTTAGCACAAAAGGAGACGACACAAAAATGAAAAAGGGTCGACACAAAAATATTCCAGTTAACTTGCCAGACAAAAAGGGTCAACAAAAAAATGAAAAATGGTCGACAAAAAAATATTCAAGTTAACTTTCGAGAGAAAAAGGGTCGACACAAAAATAAAAAAGGATCGACACAAATCAATCGAGACTTCCTCAAAATTGTTACCAAAAATATGCCTCTATTGGTCTCAGTTTTGGGATATCAAATCAAGTGTAAATGATCCCATTTTTGGATATGTTCTAGTTTAATATGTCCCTTACAAGTTTTATATTTAGTGCTAATGGTGGTTATTTGGAACTAGTTACAGTTTTTGGCCATTTTATAAAATAGGTTTTGTCAACCGTCAAAAGTCAGTAGAGCCAATTTTAGACAGAGAGTTTGAAACGATTTTGAGGGACTTTCCCAAGGTATCTTGATCTGATTTTTGGACAGAGAGTAGTTCCACATGTTAGCTACAATATACATATTGATCACTTTTGGAGTAGATTACTAAAAATAGAGATTTTGGGCTACACAAAAATATGTGACTGAGGTGTCCTTTAAGGGCTAAAACACAAAAGAGGGTTTCAAAGGGGTTTTAACCTATCAAAACCCATCATTTTGTTCTCATTTGTGGTGGGTAGCTAGACACACATGTTATCTACAACTTCTATGTTTTGGCCAAAACTCGGAGCTCATTGTAAACTAGGGTTTTTAGGTCGGTATTGTTGACTGGTCCGAAAATGACATACTTTGGTAAAATTGAAATATCTCGAGTTTTACTTTCTCAAATAAGTTGAAACCAACTTTGAAAGAAAGATAACACAAAACTCTAAATCTGGACATAAAGAACATGCTTAGATCAATTTTCTATATTGCGTTATGAGGTTCCAAAGTTCAAAGCAGAAACATCAAAGTTCTCAAAAATCAAGTCCTTTTATGTTCAAGGCTCCTACTTATGATATTTCAAGATTTTGTTTCATTTATTTGCATGCTTGTGTTTTAGAATGAATATCAAGGTTTCAACACACTTTTAAGTCATCAAAATAAAAAATAACAGCACACAAATACATCTCATATTATTCAACAATACAACAGCCCCTATTTTGTTACTACGACGCCTTTTCGATTTGTTTTCGATTCTTGATTTTTAAGGTGTTTAAAGAGATGAGTTGAGTGATATTTTGAGTGATATTAGACATAAGATTTGAAAGTTTACTTACTTGTTTGAATGCTCAAATGATGGTAGTATAGAAGGACTTAGCTTTAGAAAAACTCTTCTCATTGATTTCTCCTTCCTTTCTTCTTTTTTTCCTTTCTTCCCCCTCTTTTCTCCCTCAAACTTGTAGAACACCTCAAGAACAATGGAGATTTGGTTTTTCTCCTCTCTTGGCCAAAAACATAAAGTGGAGAAGAGGGAGTTTGGCTTGGTTTAAATAGAAAAGGGATAGAAAACACAAAATTAATTATAAGTATTTTTTCCTTCCAAATCACATGGGTTGAAATGACATTGGTTCAAGTTTTGAGGAAGAAATATCATGTCAAGGGAAGGGAATACAGCTAGGGTCAGTTTGGGGAGACAAAAAATCTGATCTCAATCAATCATGGGGTTTTGCATTGGTTTAAGTGCCCATTTGTGCAAGAAAATGTTTTAAAAGTTAATTTGATGTATTTTTTTTTTCTTTTTTCTACTGAAACTTATTATTTTAGTATATTTATGATAAATTTAATATTTCCATGAATTATCATAATTTTCATAGCAATTGATTCAATAAATGTAATCTTTTAAGTCAAATTAAACTAGTTTGATAATATATGACTTTTTGACTTATTTTATTGTGTATGAATTTGAATAATTATTTGTTTACTTTTGTTAACCTATAATACCATATTATTATGTATATTACTTGTTCAATAAGTGTTGAATTATCATAATACTTGATTTAATACTTTTCTCAACTTTTTAAGTTTAAAAGAAAGCAAAAAGCTACTTTTTGGTACAACTTCCAAGGTGGTCGGCCATTAAGGGGTGTTTTTGTTATTTTTGATATTATTTTGTTTTTCTCTATTTAATTGTACTTAAATCCTTAATTTAGGGTGTTCATGTGTCATAATTTGGATTTTTTAGACTTTTTGCCGTACTAAAGGCAAAATGGTCTTTTTACCCTACTTACGAAGATTTTTTATTTATAATTTATTATTTCATGTTAATTACTTGATTTAGAATGTTGGGAGATCTTCGGGTGTTAAGGTTTTGTTGCTCGAGTTTTAGACCTTTTTAGTATTTCTGGATCGAACTTTGGGTTTTTCGAATTGAGTTAGTGTTTCGAACCTCTTCCGTATTCTATGACCTCATGGGCTATCCGTCACTAATGCTTAGGGTTTGGGCTGGGTCTTTACACAGGTCATTATCAATCAAGTTGTTACAACTAGGGCCCGAACCGGGTCATTATAATGTTAGTTCTAGGCAACTTAAGAGGGGGCGATGATGAATTGGGTTTTAAAAATAAATAAATTATTTTTAAAATCTTTTTGAAAACCTTTTATTTTACAAAGAGAATAAAGCACTAAGCACAAATAAATATAGTACAAAGAAATTAAAGAGATGAGGTATAGAGATTAGAACCAGACACTAAGACTTTATAGTAGTTCAGCCTCTTTATAAGCTTACATCCACTCTTCAAGACTCCGTTTGAGATTTTTTTCTATTACCGAATGCTTCACATGTGGATTCAAAAAACCTTTACAGCATTGAAGATGTTTCACAAATAACCTCTATTTATCTAAACACTCTTCAGCTGAGCCTAAGAAATGCAGCACACTCTCTTAAAGGCTTTAAGGATGACTCACCCTACTTCTTACAATAAATGAAGATGAGAAATTAAGAGTAACACGCACAAACACTCCTTATAAAGATTTTGTAAGAAATGCACAATGAAGTGAGTGAATTTAGGTCTTGAAGAGTAAATGAGCTTTCAACGAGCTTGAGAGAATGTTTGATAGCTTTTAATGCATTTGGTTCATCATTTTTCAAAGCTTAAAAATTTACTCATTTTATAACTCACTGAAGAAATTGACCGTTAGTAGTAGGTGGAGGCATTTAATACTTAAAATGTTACCGTTGAACTATGCTCCTTTCTTAGAATTCGCTCCAAGTATTGATACAAAGCTTCCTGGTGTTGACACAAACTGGTCTTAGCCTTGGTTCTTGAGCAAAAGTGCTAACTCATGCTTCATGGGTGTCAACTCAACTTTTTGTCTCTTGGCCTTTGTACCTCAAGGTCGACATAAACTCGATCTAGTGTCGACTCAACGAGTTCTTCAGTTCTTTAGGTTAAAGCTTGGTATCAACTCCAAACTCAGTGGTGTTAACTCAAGTTTTCACGTCTTCTTTGGTGTCAACTCAGGTTTCATTTGGTGTCGACTCAGCAAAAGAGTGTTGGCCTCTAAACTTAGGTGTCGACACAACCTTAAAGTTGGTGTTGACTCAAACTTCTGTTCTCTAGAGGAATATTTGGTGTTGACTCATCTATTCTCTGGCATCAACACAAAGTTGTTTGGTGTCCAGAGGGTCACTTGGTGTTGACTCAATTGTTCTCTTGTGTTGACACAAGTTGAGTGGTGTTTGAAGGGTCACTTGGTGTCGACTCATTTATTCTATAGTGTGAACACAAGTTGAATTCCGTCAAGGGTGGTGAGGTGTCGACCCAAGTACATATTGGTGTCGACTCAACTTGTTCTTTGTGCCTTGACTTCATGTTGACTCAAGCATTCGCTAGTGTCTACTCAACTTGTTTTCCTGTAGAATTTCAAACAAACCATTAGAGGTGTCAACCCTTATCTTACTGGTGTCAACGCTTGAATTAATAAGCGGATTCTACATATAAGTATTGACTCAAAAGCTAATTTTGAGAACATAAGGTGTACTCATAAGCTTACTGGTGTCGACTCAAACTTTTGGAAAACTTTTTATTTCTTATTTTTTAGACATTAATTAGAAAATGCCCTTTAATAAAAATCATCAAAATTCATTAAAATACCCTTGAGCTAACAATCCAAAATCTGAAGTAATGTACCAAATCTCAAATAAAAAGGAACAAGAGTGGCGGTTGGAGCAAAAATGGTGGGAGTTTGTTATTAATTGAAAGAGTGTCGGGTATATACATTAAAGATAATTTAAAAAGAAGTACACTTGGCAATAGGGGAAAAAGTCAAGACATAAATTAGCCATCACAGAGAAAGTGGAGGCATAGTAAGAGTGGCAATTACTTGATTGGGCTATAAACAAGAGAAAAAGGCCAGGAGGACGAACACACAGCCAACACATATCAAGCCCTGAGCTTCTTTCCGTGTCGTATCTTGCATTTACATATCTTTAGCTTTCAACTTCAATTCGAATTTTCTAATTCTTTAGTCTTTGTCAGTTCGAATTTCTTCTTAATTCTTAATTCTTTGTTTCAGCTTTTATTTCGTGTTGAATTGCAGTCATTGTTCTAATATATGTTTAGTTCAATTATAGTAAAATCCCATAACGAATTGATGTTCAAGTCTTTGTTTGTTCACACTGTGGATTTCGTTCCCATTATTCAACAAAAACACTTGAAAATTGTTGAAAGTAATATTTCTTTAGGCAAATCCAAACCTATAGCCTTATTGCATCAAATTATATGTAATTTGACCTGGTTAGAAGTTGAGTTTAACGTAATTTTCAAATAATTGGACGCCTTCGTCTTGACACGTTTACATTTTATCATTAAGTCCTGAATATATTTCAGCTTGAATGCCAACATCAAGGACCTTGGATTACTTGAGTGATAAGGGAAGCGAATCTACTATAATATTGACAATATTAACTGGAATAAGCCATTATAAAATCGTAATTAAGATTAGCACAAGAACAAGGCTTTGTTACAAGACTGTGACCAACATATTACACTAAACTGTGCATGTTGAAACAAATATAATAAAACTTGGCTTATTAATTTATTTTGATTTTTTATTATTTTATTTCTTTAACCTTTTAACTGGTTTTTATAAGAGAAGTCTAGAAATTATAATAAATTAACTATATGATATTTTTTTAATTAAAAACAAAACAAATAAGCTATGATCCTAACAACAACCATATTTTTAAGTAAGAAAATTTAGTAAATTTTAATGTGTTTGTGATGTAGGCACCGTTTGTTTCAATGTGAATATTTTTTAGTAAAATATTTTTATAAAATAGTATTTTTCATAACAAATGTATATGGTTTGATGTCTCATGGAGTTTCGTTACTGTTTGGGATAATTTTTCTTGTGGCTTTTTGTGTGATTTTTTTATTTTTTTTTTATTTTTTTTGGTCTATTTTTTTTTATTTTTTCGATTTATCAAGATAAAATAAATTTAAAAGTATAACTATTTTGGCTGGAGTTGAAAATTTTTTACTATAGACGAAAAAAACTTAAAAAAGTCTAAACGTGGCTTTAAGGATTTTTCGTTTTATATGATTTTTTTAATTTTTTGGCCATTTTTAGTACTTTTGTTGTTTCTCAAAACGAGATAAGTTTAAAAAATATTATTGCTTGAATTAATATAATTTTTTATTAAAAACAAAAAAAATTCATATAATTTTTTTTTATAAAAAATTATTCCAAACAGTAATAATTACTATTATCTATACTATTATAAAGGAAACCGCTTTAAAGCCGACCGGACTTTTTTATTTCGAAATTGTTCTTATTATTCTTTTAAATTTTAAATTTCAAAAAAGTAGTTATGTAACTACTCTTTTTCCTCTTTTATTTATTTAATAAATGAATAGTATGGTAAATTTTATTGTATGTATCACGATAATTTTTTTATTTTTTTTGTATTTTTTATTTTGAAATTGTCCTTATTATTTTTCTAAATTTTAAATTTCAAAAAGTAGTTATGTAACTACTATTTTTCTTCTTTTATTTTTTTAATAAATGAATAGTATGGTAAATTTTATTATATCTATCACGATAATTTTTTAATTTTTTTTATATAAATCAAATTTCACACACATCGTGTGTGCTCCGCCATTCGTAAGAAATAGTGAAACTAAAGACATGCCTTTCAAAAAGATGAAAAACAATTTATTAACTTAATTTAAAAAATAATTTTATTTTATAATATAAAATATTAAGTTTGTGTTTGGGCTAACTTATTTTTAGGACTTTTTAGCTTAAAAGCCACAAAAGCTAATTAATTTGACTTATTAGGTTTTTTTTACATTTTTTACATAATTTGATACTTACTTTTTTACAAAAAAAAAAATCAAAAAACATAAAAGTTATTAAAAAAAATTAATTCAAACGCAGGCTAAGTAAAAACTATTTTACTTATTATTTTTTTTAAAATTAGGTAAAATATTTTACCATAAACACTGACCCAATTCATCGGTAGGTAAGGTGGGGCAGTCCGGCGGTACGCTTGCTAGGTTTTACACTGCAGAAAGTGGAAACTTCAAACCCGAGCGCGGCAGCGATGCTGGGTTCAACCGTCCGTGCGGCTCGCAGGCTTTCTTCTTCTTCTTCTTCTTCTTCTTCTTCTTCTTCTTATTCCTTTTTCTCCTGCTACGCTAGGCATCGCCGAGACTGCCCCACCTTCTTCGGGGTTTGTGCTCATGGCACCCCCTTCTCTTTCAAAGCCTCAAACAAAACCCTTCTTCCTCTGTCGCCATCTAAGTCCTACTCCGTTCTTCCATCCAGAAACGTTCCCGATGATATTGCATATTCGGCGATAGAACTAGCCCTCGACGCTGTGGTTAAGATCTTCACTGTGTCCAGCAGCCCCAACTACTTCCTCCCCTGGCAGAATAAGTCTCAGCGCGAAACTTTTGGTTCTGGTTGGTGTCTCTAAATTTCTCTTTTAACTTATATTGCAATCTTTCTGTCACTGCTCTTTAAATTTCACTGCCTTACATTTTACTTCTCCAGCTCCAATTTCCTTGTCACACAAGTACCATAATAAGAGTTGGACCTGGTATTTCGAAGTGACCACCCCCACTTGCCTATGATTTCAATCGTTTATGTGAGTGCTAATGCTACCTATTCAAACTTTTAACTTCCGTGTTGCCTTGATTAGTAATGTTCATTTGAAAAGTGTCGGCAGATTTCGGATTGTCTTTTGCTTTATGATCCCTGTATCCTCTGTTCTTTATCTTCTTCTTTTCCCCTGATTGGTTTTTATCCGTAGTATATTATATATTATATATTACATAAAGGGAGAAGGGAGAGCACCTACTTAGGGTTTCCTAAATTTGATGCTGCGTGAGTTTTTTCTTTGTTCAAAATGCTCATTAAACTCCTTCCACTATACAATTTTAGTTAATTTCCATGCTCCCGTTATTATCTGTCACGTTTTTATTACAAATACATTTATATACATATCTTTTTTTTTTTATTCTTTTTATTAGTACATGTATGGAGGTGTCCAAACCCTAGTTTCGATTGAAGGACAATAAGCTGCCTGAAGTTTACTATAATATTTGTTTTTTTGAAATAACCATGAATACATAAGAGGGGAAGAGAAGGGTTACATACTATTTTTTTTTCCTTCAAAAATTGGTGAATACGACCAATTATCATTCCTTCAGGAGTTTTTGAAGTAAATAAAGCAGGAAGGAGAGGACTGATCCTTAAAAGTAAAAAGAAAAAGCTGACAGAAAACAGAGCTAAGGAGGGCGAGAATCCTTAACCAAGGGCAGGGGAATTGGGTTCAAGCTTTCCCCAGCCATTGTTTCAATCTCACTACTATGTTTTCTATGATGGATGTATATCTTAAATCCTTTACCATGTTTTAGCTTATTAGATTTGAGAGAAACCGGTGCAAGTGATCATATTAATTTTGTACCTAAAGCTAAAAGAGTTCAGGAAAATTTGGGGAGCCTTTGTAATTTTCTATCATGCCAAGAGAGTTCAAAAAAATTTGGGAAGAGAGCTGTTATATACACACTTTTTTTCTTAGTACAGTTACCTGACGAATGAAATACTTGTATATTACGCATAAAGACTTGAACTTGTAGGTGTACTAAGTAAACAAATTTATGTATTTAACAACTCCCATTTGGGGACCCTTTATTAACATGGAGTTTTTGTGGGAGATGCTAAATGAACACCGTTTTTACATAAGCTATGTTTGGTATCCAGCTTAAAGCCGACATATTGCCTTTTGGCTTAAAGTTACAGAAAAGTTAACTATAAAATCACATTTTTTTTCCTTTGGAGAGTGACTTAAAGCCATTTTCTATCAAGCGAACTCTTTATTTATTTGATTTAAAGCCAAAAAGAGCAAAAAGTTTGACTTTAAGCTAGGTTACCAAACGAAGGCTTAGTACACCATTATATGCATTGAACACTTGTACACGATTCATATACACTTGTACTTAGGAGTGCACTATGCAAAAAAGTGTGTTAATTTAGAAGCACTCTTTGTTAATTGAATTTAATAGTTTTTTCTTACTAGATGTACTCTTTTGATTAATGGAGAATTTGACACATTTCCCCTTTTTGCAGAGACTTCATCAAAAAATAAGGTTTCACCAAAAATTGTAATACCCCTAGTCTTTTTGTATTATATATATATATATATATATATATATATATATATATAAAGAACGGGTACTTCAAAAAATATATCATACTTGTACTGAGTACATGGGTACTAGTAGTTTGCCTGGTATTTCTGTATACATATTGGGTACGCGAAACATGTACTTACATTTTTTAAAACTTTTGTTGTATCTAAGAAATACCTAGTAAATTCTTAAGTCGTACACTTTCATACAAATATGAAGGTTGCTTCATAAGACTTTTTGCTATACTTGGTATACTCTCAAAATTAAGCTTTGGTTTGTATGTTATTTAATGTAATGACATCTACCTCTAGTTTGTACCTTACGTTTGCCATTAAAAGTGATTTGAATGTTGGATCCTTGATCGACTAAATTATTAAATTAATTTCTCTATTTTGGTTTTCCAGTCTTTACCACCAATGTATTATTCTAAATTTGTAAAAAATGGATTATTACGGCTGTACCCCTACCCTACTTTTTAAGGTTTTGTCATATCGATGTACCTGTATCGTACCAGTACTTGCAGCTGTACCCGTATACGTGCATCATATATGTACATATGTATACACACACACTAGAACATCTTATTTGGTGTGATCTAAAATTAAAGTCGACTTCAAATTACATATTTCAAAATTATCCCTGAACAAATTTATGTTTCTCAATTCGTTTAATATTAAATTCCTTAATTGTGAGGGGAAAAAAGGAAAAAATGCCCGTACTCCATGTTTTTTAGTTTCCTTCCCCACGCTTTTAGTTTTCAATTTCATTACTCCTAGTTTTCAAAATTTTCTTCTATTTAGATTTCATATTTTTTTGACTTTTTTTTTTTTTTTCTGTCTGAAACCTAAAAGCACCCATTTTCTTGTTTGCTTTTATGATTTCTTCAAGCCTCTTTTTGAGGCGGTACCAGATAGTTATGCCTTTTGGTCAGGTTGGAAGTTGGAACCTAGATGGCAAAATAGGTTTTGCTACCATCAAACTGTTATGCAGTAATATATAAAAATAATTGACCAAGTACATCCAAACCCTAAAGATGAGGAATCCATTCCCAGTAAATGCATTCTGGTAATTTATTTTAGACATATGGGAAAGAAATGCTTTGGCCCTTTGTCTTCAATGGAGGCTGTATCTTCAGCTGTTACACAGCTCCTTGCTTCTTGTCAAGTCCAGTGTGATCATTCTGGTTTCTTACTACTACAAGTTATAGATAGCATAATCTCGGGACAGAAAAAAAGTGTATTAGTGCCCAAATGCTTTGAATTGTGGGGTCATGGATGCATTGAGAAAGGATTGAAGTTTAGGGACAAAATAAAGATTATATGGGTGAGTTTCAAGGTTTTGTTAGTTTTTCGTTTCAAGTTTAAATATGGTCTTGAAAAGGTTGAAAATCCTAATACACGAGGGTAATAATGAGGAAACTTAATCCTTGAGTTTCAAGCCTAATTTGAAAGATATTTAGTGTGATGGAAGTTTTCTTCTTGTCCTTTTGCGCCACCGCTAATAAGACAGTAAGACTACACATCATTTAGTAATATCAGCAGAAACATTTATCTTTTTGCATTTCGCTTCTTGTGCTCATCTTCCAGGTTGCCTTCTCAAGTCTGATCTCCAATCATCCACTTTGATGCATAATGGCATGGTTACTATTACCAGCATTAAAGGCTTGCTTTTGCAATATTGTTTATATGAGCTTTGCCTTCGATGGCGAATGTAGAATGCACATTGCAAGCCTACTAATTGCATCTGCCACCATTTGGGTGACTTGAAGTTTAATATCAGTAGCCTCTAGGGCGTAGCACTCTTCGAACATCAAATGTTCAAGTTCGTGTGGCTGCTCTCAAGTGAAAGATCTGTTCAGAGTCAAGCTCTTAAGAGGCTACAACATGGACTTTGCTTTCAATATTCATATCTAAATGGTGGATTGAGCAAATCTTCCGTTTTCTTCTTGAAGCATTTACCTAATTGTTGATGGACTACACAAGGGATGCTTGTAGTTAGCAGAAAGGAATTGTTCCTTCGACTTTGTGTACAAAAAACCATGTGCAGTTGGCAGATTCTATGGACTGTGCTGTAAATGGCTAAATGCTCTACCACAGCTGCACTGCTCCTTTAGTATTATTCCCAGTGCTGACGTCCTTTATCTTGATCGCTCCAAATATGATAGTTCTTCATGGACTTACTATTCAGAGAAGGTAGTTTTGTCTACTTTCTGAAAGGATCAGTAACTCCAAAGCATACTTTCTTTGTTAAATCATTTTGTAGTTCTAAAAGTTTTGGTGCTGTTCGTTGTTCTCACCATGTTGTAGATCCATTGTTGTTAAATGTAGTTTATAACTTTCATCTTCATCGCTAATTTCTTATGATGGATTTCCATTAGTTCTACCAGAAAGCTAGTCCCCATTTGTGGTTTTACCAGTCCAGGGTGCTGGAAGGCGCAGAGTGCAGATAGATGTAACTTTTAGTTCTCATTTATTCATTTTCATAAAATGGCTGACTCTGACTTTTCACAACATAGATCTATGGTACTAGATATTCGCATTAAGGGGCAACATAAAGCAAGAAGAGATATGGGAATCCCATGAACAAGATGGTGGAATCTTAAATGTGAGAAATTGAAGATTTTTAAGGACAAAATGTGTAAATAAATAATGTGGGATTTATAAGAAGATACAAATACTATTTAGAGTACAATGGCATAATATATTAAAAGGATATTAAAAGAAGTTTTTGGAGAGTTGAAAGGAAAATACCCTATAACTAAGGAAACTTGGTGGTGGAATGACGAGATTCAAGTTATAGTAAAAGTGAAGAAGGAATGCTCTAAAATGTGGCAAAATGATAGAAATGAGGACAATTTTAGGAGTTATAAACAAACTTGTAAGGACTTTAAGAGAATCGTTAGAGATGTGAAATTGAAAGCTTATGATGACTTTTATGCTAAAATAGATAGTAAAGAGGGAAAAAAGAACATCTACAAATTCGCTAAGTGGAGAGAAAGAAAAATAAGACATCTTACTTAAGTTAAATGTATAAAAGTGAGGATTCAAGGGTGTTAGTGAAGAATGAGGAGATTGAGGAAATTTGAAAAACCTATTTTGAGAAATTATTAAACAAAAAACATGTGGAAAGATTTGAAGGAGAGGAATCTAGTAACTCGGATGAAATTAAAGAACATAAGTTCTATCGCAGAATAAGAAAGTTTGAAGTGATAACTGCAATGAAGCAAATGAAATTGGAAAAAGTTTTAGGACCAGATGGTATCCTTGTGGAAGTGTGGAAATACTTAGGTAAAGTGGGAGTGTTTTGGTTAACAAAGTTATTTAATAAAATTATAATGACTAGGAAAATGTCTGAAGAGTGGAGAAAAAGTATTTTAGTACCTATATATAAAAATAAATAAGATATTCAAAATTGTAACAATTATAGATGTATTAAGTTAATTAGTCGTACGATAAAGTTATGGAAAATAGTGATTGAACATCGTCTAAGGCTAATAATAACAGTGTCACAGAATCAATTTGGTTTTATACTTGGTAGATCAACTATGGAAACTATCTACTTACTAAGGAGATTAATAGAGAAGTATAGAGAAAAGAAGAGAGATATTCATATGATTTTTATAGATTTATCTAAGTCTATGATAGAGTGTTTAGAGATATCATATGGTGTGGGCGTTGGAGAGAAAAGGTAGTGACAAAGGGTTACATTGATATGATAAGAGACATGTATGATGGAACCGCCACGACAATTAGATCATTTGCAGGAGAAACAAGTGAATTTCCGATTACAGGAGGATTATACCAAGGATCGGCTTTGAGTCCTTATCTTTTTGCCTTAGTTATAGATGAATTGATTAAACATGTTCAGGATGTGGTTCCTTGGTGTATGCTGTTTGCTGATGATATTGTCTTAGTGGATGAGACTAGGAGTGGGGTTAACGCTAAGCTAGAAATGCGGAGGAAAGTTTTGGAATTAAAAGGGTTTCGAGTAAGTAGGAATAAAACTGAATATATGGAATATCATTTTAGTAGTAAGAGGATTATTAATGGTGAAAAAGTAAAGATTCAAAACCAAGAGATACCTAAGAGTGAATATTCTCATTATCTTGATTCGATTATTAACAAAGATGGAGAGGTTGTAGATGATGTAATCCATAGAATCAAAGTTGGTTGGCTTAAGTGAAGAAATGCTTTTGGAGTTTTATGTGATCGACGAATACCTACAAGATTAAAAGAGAAATTTTATAGGACAACTATTAGAGCAGCGATTTTATATGTGACAGAATGTTGGGCTGCTAAGAAAGATCACATAAATAAGATGAGTATTGCAGAAATGAGATTATTAAGATGGATGTGTGTTAAGACTAGAAAAGATAAAATTAAGAATGAAAAGATTCGTGAAATGGTAGGAGTTGCACCAATTGAGAACAAGTTGAGAAAAAATAGATTAAGATGGTTTGGACACATACAACGTAGAGCAGTTGATGCAGTAGTAAAAAAAGCGATAAGATCATGAGTAATAAAAATACTAAGGGGAGGGGTAGACTTAAATGACATGGAATGCAGTATTAAAAAAATATTTGAACCTGTTAAAACTAACTGAGTTTGTGTTTGGACTAACTTTTTTTCTAGGCTTTTTAGCTTTCTTTGTAAAAAAGTAGATGTGAAAAGATGTAAAAAAAATCAACTAATTATAATAGGAGGACAAACGAGTAGGCTTTTTAAGAGACTTTTAAGCCAAAAGCCTTTTAAAAAGCCTAAGTCAAACATAGGCTGAAAATATGGCTGTTAACGGAGTAGAATGGCGTAAAAGGATTCATGTAGCCGATCCCAATTGATTGGGACAAAAGTTTAGTTTGGTTTGATTTGGTTTGATTTAGTTTGGCTTACATCTGACTTTAACTTGTATAATCACAGATTGAGAGGCTCGCCTAAAAAGAATCGGCATAGAAATTTTGTATTATATATGGTAATTCTTCGTATATCTGAATTGGATCCGAAACTTTCTATTTGTGAAAAAAATAAAATAAAATGGACGGATTGCCTAATCTCGCTCCTCATCCATTAGTTATACTTTAAGGAGGTTTTACCTTGAATGAAATGGTTTTCATGCTTCTTAGCCTAATCTTATCCAAAGATTTTACTGTCACATGTGATCGGCCATGTCCTCCAATGAGATGGTACTTTATGTGGTTTTCAGATTTCTCTATCTTAATCTGTGCCGCCTAGTGTGTCTACTATCTACAGTGGGAACCACAGGCCTTCCTCTTTTTGAGGCGCGCATGACGACATGAATTTTTGGGAATTCCATTTTCATTGTGATGCCAAATCTACAATTTATATATAGTCCTAATGTTAAATGAGAATGTTTTATGCCAATTCAATCATTTTATCAGGACATGAAATTGTTAGTGTGAGACCCGGTTCCTTTTTCCTTTTCGTTATATATATATTCGATGTGTTGGGTTTTGTTTCATCGTTTTAGAACAGCATGTGTTTTATGTGTTTTACGCGTGTTCGGGTTTTGAAAAGGCTAGTTTGGTTGGTTGTTTTTGGGCTGTGAAGCTTTTTTTCGTCGGTTAGGGTTTGCTTTTCTCCGCGGTTCAGTCGACTGAAGTGCTTGGTTCAGTCGATTGAATGGGTAGTGGGGTGGTTCAGTCGACTGAAGTGGGAGGTTTAGTCGACTGAACTGGGTCGGTGGAGTTTTTGAGATTCCAGTAGCCTTCTTCAGTCGACTGAAGTGGGAGGTTCAGTCGACTGAACTCCTGTGTTAGGCGTGGCCTATAAATATCAACCATTTGGAACATATTTTAAAAACCTTGTTTCTTCCTGGCTAAATTTCCTCTTTAAACATAAAACCTCCACCTTTTCTCTAATTTTTCGGGAAGCCTGGGCTTGTTTTTGGCAATCGTATAGTGGATCCTTGCTATCCTCGCCGAGGGCTCCGTGTTCATCCGGACGGAATCTCGTTTCGACGAAATGTTTTTTTCGAGGCATTGAGTTTTTGACTTAACGAGACAAGATCCTAGACTCTCACGCTTAAAAGGGTGCTACGTGGAATATTATGCATTTTAACCTTTTAAAATGCATGAAAAGTTGTTTTAGGTGCTTAATCTCTGTTTGGCTGGACGAAATGGCTTTTAAAGTATTTTTATGGTTTATTCTATGTTGTTGGACGTGTGGACGTTTGTGGTTTTCAGAAAGGTGGTTTGAAAACGGAGGGATTTAGGGTGGTTTGACTTAACGAGGCAGGATCTTAGACTCTCATGTTTTAAAAGGGTGCTACGCGGAATATTATGCGTTTTTACCGTTTTAAAATGCATGAAAAGTTGTTTTAGGTGCTTAATCTCTGTTTGGCTAGACGAAATGGATTTTAAAGTATTTTTATGGTTTATTCTATGTTGTTGGACGTGTGGACGTTTGTGGTTTTTAGAAAGGTGGTTTGAAAACGGAGGGATTTATGGAAGGTTTTGGAAAAACGTGCTTTGGAAGTTTGGAGCTAACCCTTGGGGTTGAGCTTGGATTTTTAAATATTAGGTTGAGATGTGAGTTTATCTCGATGGATATGTGAATGATACGATGGTATGTATGTAGATAGTTAGTACATGGCTATGTGCGTACTTATATCTGTTGAATCATACGAAAAATTGCACATTAGGGCAAGTGATTGTCCCGCGGTGAAAGACCGCGAAGAATTGCACATTAGGGCAAGTGATTGTCCCGCGGTGAAAGACCGTGAAGAGCTTGATGATTGAGTTAGTATTATCCCACGGTGAAAAACCGTGAAAGAGTACGATATGCATATGAACTTGTGTATGTTTACTATATTGTCGAACATTGTTAGATGTCGAGAGACAATGAGAAAACTTATGGTTTTTGAGAAGTAAAACTGTTCTTTTTTTGAGGCTCGTGTGAGTCGGAATATTCATATTATTCGTGTTAGCATGTTTTACTTTTAAATTCATGCTAGTCTGTTTTTTATTGGGTTTCAGCTCACGGGGTGAGATTTGTGAAAACCTTTTTCAGGTGACGGTGATCACGGGTATTGATCTAGTGGAGCCCCGGAGGTGGAAGACTTTTGTTTGAAGTTTTTTTTTTATTTTGTTATGGGATTATGTACCGATACTTGTATTGTCTGTTCTTGGAGGCGCGCTTTGTAAGCTTTGAAGCGATATTTTATGCATGTATGGAATGTATGTTTATTTTGAGAAGAACCCTGGGTTTTGGGGGTGTGACAGTTAGTGCTGCATTTTTTTTTCTTTTTTCTTTTTTTTTTTCTGTAAAAAGTAGAAACTGTAACACTTCTAGGATCAGAAAGACAGTAGGACTAAGAAGAATGTGCTTGTTAACTTCCTTTCTGCATGACTGGAATTGTGTGTGCCATTGCTCTCTCTTCCTCCCCCCCCGCCCGAGGGGTGGGGGCAGTGTTACATTTTACGATTTTCATTACTTTTTGATTGGTGTCAATTTATGTGCAACTTTCAGAGTTTTATAGTTTTTTGTTGTTCTAGCCTCTGGTGACTCACTGTATGCTATGCAAACAAAGAGAAACCTGTTTCTTAAAAAACCAAACAACAGAAAAAATCATTGAGGAAGCTGCAAATTGCTGATAAAGAGAAGTGAAACACATGATATTGCGACTCCTGAGAATTCCTTTTTGAGAACTAAATAGTTATAGTCTTATAGATGCTGTGAGGCTGTTGTTAAGCAGCTTATGCTCATATAAAAATGCTAACGAACCTATGTTTTTGATTTTGGGCTGTGAACTTTGTGTGCGCCTTATATGTAAAATGTTAGCTGTTTTTTATTCTACTTTTGTGCTTGTCTTATTTCAAGACCTCTATGACGATCATGTAGGATTTGTTATTGCTGGTAAGAGGATCCTGACAAATGCTCATGTGGTGGCTGATCATACATTTGTACTTGTAAGAAAGCATGGTTCTCCTATCAAGCATAGGGCAGAAGTCCAAGCTGTTGGACATGAATGTGACCTTGCTATTCTGATTGTTAAAAGTGAAGAGTTCTGGGAAGGAATGAATTTTTTGGAGCTTGGTGACATTCCTTTTCTGCAAGAAGCGGTTGCTGTTGTTGGTTATCCTCAAGGTAACAATAGTAATATACCTGAATGGAGTCCCCAAGGAAAATGGGCTTTAGTATTCTATCTATTTGTAGTTCTACTGTTCATTGTGCACATCTAAAGGATAATGTAGAACTAAAGGAGAAAAAGATGAAAGTAAACTAAGCATTTATATTCCAAGTTGAAACATGAAAGTAAAAGCTAGTAGAAATGTGTCTGTGTTATTTTCAAAGTACACTAATAGCACACTTACATTAAATCAAACCAAACTAAACTAAGCATTTTGTCCAATCAATTGGGATTACCTCTTTGAACCCCATGTGGTCGAACTACCTCTTTGAAGAAAAAATAGCAATGTGAACGACATCCAAAGTCTTTTGAACAAGGAATAAAGTGACACATTTTTTAAAATCGATCCACCACCACATAAATAGAGTCGTGACCCTGCCATGTTCTTGGCAATCCTAGGACAAAATCCATGCTTCCACGACTTGTGGTTGGTAAAGGCATGTAAAGGGCTGTATTTTGCTTCCTTCCTTTAGCTCGGTGGCAAGTACGACATTGAGAAACAATTTGAGGAAGATCCTGCTTCAAACTAGGCCAATAGAAACGATCCTCTACCATCACAATAGTTTTATTGTGACCAAAGTGGCCTGCTGTTCCCCCGCATGTGATTCCCATATTACTTGTTCTCTCAATGAAGTATTAGGCAAGAAAAGACGTATTCTCTTGAAGAGGTACCCAGCATGTAGGGAAAAATCCACATAATTAGACCTCTGTCCAGCTAGTGTAAACTTTAGTGTTGCGCTGCCACTTATCTCTGTCATTGTGCCTAACGTCATGTTCATGCCTTTCTGACTTTCTATAGGAGTGGTGGGATGTTTATTGCAGAAAGCGAAATGAGCAAGATGGTGGCGTGGTCCCGCAAACAGGTAAGTGCGTGGTCAAGGTACTAAAGTTTATATTGATGGAGGGACATGTGGAGAAAGGAAGGAGGGTTAAGGGTGTTTTGCATTACAAGTCGGCTATGGCAGGGGCAAGGGGAAGAAGTGGATGTTAGTTATACATGCAGATGGGGATTGTAATTTGTTCAAGTATTTGACGATATCCGATTAGGGTTGGGCCTTTGGGAAAGATTGTAGGATGGATCCAGAGACTAGATGCGCTGATACAGAGGAGTGGCCTGGTAAAGAATATGAGGGTAATGTTCAGGAAAGGTGGGGCATCCACCTAACTCTCAGCCTTCGGGCTGAACTAGAGCCAAAGGAAACTAGCTTCAGTTTAATAGGGGATCAAGCCTAATTTTGATTGGGCTGGTTTCTATAATTTTTATTTTCTGATAAATAACATTATATTCAAAAACTGCCAGAAGGGGCGAACCTAAGTAAAAAGTGGAGTCGAAGGGACTGGACTTGAAAATGGAAATCCTCTATGAAGTCAATTACCAAAAGATGAAACATGAAAGTGTCCATATTCCCAAATGCTTCACATGATGCAAAGAGGCACAAGCTTCCAGGCCTTTCATTTTCTTTTTTTCTTGCACCCAAAATCCCAGTATATCATGAGCTCTTTAATCGTAGCCGGCATCACCCAACAAACTCAGACTATTGGGAATATCAAGTTTACAACTCAGCCGCAAACTCACAATGGAGGAGCAGGTGATCTACCGTTTTAGAGCTACATCTTCTTGGCACTAGATTGTCATTTGTAAGGATTGCATTCCTAATTGCCATCCAAGCAAAAAAAGTAACCTTCAAAGGAGCCCCGGATTTCCAAATAGCTTTCGACAGGAACTGTCTTGGATATGCCCTTCTCAAAACCATGTGATAGCTCTTTACTGCAAATTCACCGTTACCCTCATTCCATATCATCTTATCCCTCCCTCTTCTCAATCTCACAGATCCAGAGATTAGAAGCGATAACTGGCTCCAACTCTCAATCCTGGAAAGGTCTAATGAATAGGGATTCCCACTCCCCCCTTTCGTTAAGTCTTCTCAAATAATCTAGCACCAGCGCATCCTGATTGGGCACAATAGAAAACAAATCTGGAAAGACCACAAAAAGAGGGATATCCCCTCACCAAATATCTTGCCAAAACTGGATCTTGCTGTCATCCCCCGCAACGAAATGGATGCGTTTGGAAAACTCGGCCTGATCTTTCCAAATAGTCGTCCAAACTCCCACCCATATGGTTCCTTTATATTTTGGGCCAGTTTCCATAATGTATATTCTTTGGATAAGGTGACTCCTCAGAATATCAATCCAGTTTCACAACTGCTCCTAATATTCCATATTTGGGGGATGGGCTTGAGGATCCAATATTATCTGGGTTGTACTCAAGAAAACCATCACCCTTTGGTATCTCCACAAAGAAGTTCAAATTCAGGTTCTCGTCTGCTGGATATGTAGCAACCAAGGTTGTTAAATTTGGGATCCTATGTTGAATCGTTGGAGGGGTTTAGAGGATCAGATCGTAGGATCGGATTGAGAATCGTAAGATTCTACTAAAAAATAAAAATACATGTATAAATAATTTCTATATAGGCATAATTTCTTAAAGGTGGACACACAAAGATGTAAAAAATTATAAAGAATTATAAATCCAGTAATATCATAAAATTATAAGAATTAGAACTTTTACACTACATAAAACAAAAAAGGTAGAGAAAAGTTTTAGAATAGAGTATATTGCATTATATAATAGTGGTATGAAAAAAAAAGAAGTAAAAAAATGTGAAGAGAGTTGAATTTAAAATAGATTGATAATAGAAATTGAAATAAAGAAAAAGAGTTTTATGTAAGTAAAAAAAATTGTTGTTGCAATTTGCAATAGAAAAAACGCTTTAAAAGGAAAAAAAAGAACAAGAAGGGTCATGTGTTTTATAAATACCAAGGTATTATTAATATTTCGAATTTGGTAATAGTAATTCAAAATCCATTGACTTATCCAATCTAATTACGTAAGATAAATGAGGAATTGATAGTCCAAAGAGACAAAGTGACGAATCCTTACAAGGTGACTCTTACTTCTCACATACTTTCTGGCTGAATCCAATTCTCCTAATCCCGCATAACAAAAATAAGGCCTTAACCCACAATCATAAAAATAACAACATTTGGGCACCAAAATTAAGTTTAAAATTGGATCGGTAGGATCGGGATTCCACAATTCATTAAGATCCTATTACCAAAATTGTAAGATTCTAACTTCAAGGGATTCTCTACACGATCCGGATTGGTTTTGCCAAAATAGATTGTAGGATTGTAGGATCCGGATCGGGATTTTGACAACCATGATAGCAACAGAGTAGAAAGGCACAAAAAGAGTAGAAGGGAGTAATCAGGAGGAGAGTGCAAAGAGTTGCTCATAATTATCAGCTAACCATAGCTGAGCTAGTTTAGCGGGTAAGTAAAGCGGTTGAGGAACAGCAACATGTGATGATGAGGCAATTTCAAGGAAGTTGCTTCAGATTTGTGGCCTCAGATGATGAGGTAAGTATCATTCTATGAAGCACGAGTTTTCGAAAATGGTGCCGTACACGCACTGGGTACGTACCGGGTACGGGTATGCACGGGTACGGCGCCGGTACATACCAGGTATTCCGAGAAAGTATCGGGTACTTTTTCAATTGTTGGGTACGACACCAGTATGTTTTGGATACGACAGCAGTACGTTTTTTTGATACGTGAATAGATATATTGGGATTTGTATGAAACTTTAAAAAATTAAAAGAATAATAGAGTAAATAATAAGTTATTTCTTTTGATATAAAGATAAATTTGAGTAATATGATTTAGATTTTTTAATTTAATAAAAATGTTTAAGTTTTAAATTTGTGTGAGAAAATACATCTTCTGATACTTTCTCTCAGAGTTTACGACTACCAAAAACAACTTTCAATCAATACGATTGCCATAGCAATTGTCATCCAGCCCAACAAGTATCGTCATTTGCAATCCCAACTAGCAATTATCAGAGACATAGCCTTGGGACGACAATGTTAATATGATCTAATATTTATTTTTCTCTCATAAGCTAAAAATAATTTTGTATTTAGTATATATGTAATGTAATACTAAAAAGTACAAAAAATAAATAAATTTACCACCGTACTAAAAGCGTACCCGTACGCTATGTTTTTAGAATTCATCGTACAGGCGTACGCGTACCGTACTGTGTATCCGCACCCGTGCTTCATAGGTATCATTTAATCTGAACTTGTGCAAGTCGCAACTCATAAAGCTTACCTAAAATGCCTTATTTTTTGGGTCCTATAAAAAATATGAATCAAAAGTTTCATGCAATTATGTAATTTCTTATACCATTGTGAAATAACTCTTGGAATTTGTTTTCACAGCTTCCCTGGTATTGTTACATAGGAAACTAGCTCTTTCTTTTGTCCTTTCTCCGTTAAATGTGCACTAAAGATTTTTCCCTATCCATTAAAAATGTCCAATTTCTTTCGCATAAGTAGGAAGATTATACTATTTGGACATGTAGTAGTTCCGAATTGAATGTCTTTAGACAGATCATTTGTCTTCTGGTAGCTTGCTAGTGTTGATGGTATAGAATACAAGCGGAAGACTTTATATTGATTGGATGTGGAAAAAGATGACTGCCCGGGAAAAAAATAGATCAAAAAAATAAATTAGATAGAGAGGAGGTGAAAAATAAATAAAAGAAAAAGGAATACTTTTCAAGTATGGTCTGATTCCCATTTTACCAAGTTCAATGCTAGCCAGATTAGTCAACATTTATACGTTTTGATACAATAGGACCTGCACAGAAATTGTAACAATCTGGGCAGTCTCGAATGAAGGCTAGGTGACATAGACATGTATGTGAAGATGTAGACTACCTGTATGTCCCTGAACAGAAGGACACTTTTCTTGGGGTTCGGTTGAGTATCAAGGAGTCAAGGAATTGAAAACCTATTGATTCTCTTCCAACTCGTTGGACCGTAACTGCAATGATTTTCTTCACAGGTGGGGATTGTGATTCAAATGCAGGATGGCCCAGCTGACTTTCCATTTCTTTTTAATTATTTTCACGGGAGAAGATTCTTCTCTTTACCAATCACATAGGTGGACCCAATCACGATTTTATAATAAGAACAACATATTTTTGTCGATCAATCCCTTTTGGCCCTCGTTTTTTGAGGATCAACTTTTTTGATCCTTTATTTTTTTTTGAAGGGGGGGGGGGGTGGGGGGGGGGGTTAGGTGGTGTTTAAGTGTATTTATTTTCATAAATTTATAATTTTTTTCTTTTTTAAAATTTGGTGATCTGCTAGTTCCACTACCAATATGGGCCAATCACGACTTGGTTGCAGGAGGGGACAACATTTCTGTTACTAAAGGAGTTGTGTCCCGAGTTGAGCCTACACAGTATGTACATGGTGCGACCCAGCTGATGGCAATACAGATTGATGCAGCTATAAATCCAGGGAATAGTGGGGGCCCAGCAATCATGGGTAACAAGGTCGCTGGGGTAGCTTTTCAAAACCTTTCAGGTGCAGAGAATATTGGGTGAGTTTTGATCTGGTTTATGTGCCTGTGCCCACGCGCACATTACTTTGGCTGACAAGTACTTATCTTAAATGGTGGAATTCATTCTATCAACCCCTAGGCACTTGACTTTCCTTTTTTTGACAATGTCTGATTTATGATTTCACCCTCATGTTATTTCTCTGATAAACTGTTTGGACAGAGCTAAAATAAGCTGTCCCAACTTTCTATTATATCTATTTTGTATTCTAGGCGTTCGTTTATTTATTAATGGGACTGAACCAATTGGGCAGGATGAACAGTTATATGGAACTTTTCTGCATTTTGTTCCATTTAACCTGTCAACCAGTGCTTAACTTAGTTTTCAGTCATGCTATCTTCAGTCCACATTGTATGTGTATAGAATCTTGAGATCTTTAACCAGTTCTCATCCGTTGGGTCTTAATATTGTTATTTTGTTTTTATGTAATCTCTTTGATGTTCCATATGATAAAAAATCATGTACCTTGCCTTAGGGAATTGTTGGCAACTAATAATTCCAAAGTAAATTGTTTCCAATAGGGGTTTTTCCATTTGGTCAAAACCTTGTTATGGATTGTTTTTTTTGATTGAAGAAAAGAGTACCTCGCGCCTGGTTGTAAAGGCTTACTCTCATGTTGTTTGGAAAGGAGTACATTGGTTTGTCTAGCAGTAACAAACTTACAAGTGGACCCCAGATTCATGCCCACTGTTCATGTGGCAACTGCATTCTTACCACTATATCCTTAGAGGGGAAGGGTTTAAGCTTTAGTTTAGCTCAACTTGAGGGAGCACATCCGGATCTCATGCATATGTTGGCCCATCGAGGCCTTTCTTTCCTGCTTCCTAACTGACAGGGCCATAGGGGCTATGTTAATGTAAAAGAACATAGGATAAGAAGAATAAGAGAGCTAAAACCCTAAGTTCAGCTCTGACTATTTATATTAAAATAGAGGAATTTTATAATAACATAAATATCCCTCACAAGTTGGTGCATATATATCACATGTATGTAGCTTGATACAAATGTATCTTTGTTGGGAACCACACAAGGTTTAGTAAACAAATTTGCCAAACTAATCCACCGATTTTACATGACTTGTTCGAGTCATATCTTGTCACAACTTCTCTTCAATAAAATTACAATGAACCTCGATATACTTTGTTCTTCCATGAAACATGGGATTAGTTGCAATGTGAACTGCATCTTGGTTATCACATAACAAATTCATGGAATAAGAATACTTAAATTCAAGTTCTTCTAATATATTTTTCAACCATGTCAGCTTATAGGTAGTATGAACTATGACTCTATATTCTAATTTAGCACTTGATCGGACAATCACTGTTTGCTTCTTACTCTTTCATGACACCAAATTTCATTATATACAATAGCCAGCAGTCAATCTCCTATCAGACGGAGATCAAGCTCAGTCTGGATCTATATAGCCTTCATTCTGAGTATGTCCGTGAGTCTAGTATGACAAACCACGACCTAGTATACTTTTGAGATATCTCAACCTGTGCATAATAACATCTCAATGATTGGTCCATGGAGTATAAAAAAACTGTCTTACCACACTCGGTGCAAAATAAATATTTGGTGTGGTAGCAGTTAGATAATTTAGTTTTCCAACTGATCGTCGATGTCGTCCTGGAGCATTGAGCAAGTCCTCGTGATCAAACTACGAACTCAGAATTGGAACTCATAGGAGTGTCTATAGGTTTTGACCTTAACATTCGTCTTTCACTCATCAAATCGAGATCATATTTCTTTTAAGGTAGAGAGATGCTATCATGTGACCTAGCTACTTTAATACTAAAAAAATATCTCAACTGTCTCAAATCTCTGGTATGAAACCTGGTCTACAAGAATAGTTTCAATTTTTGAATGCCACTGTTGTTCTCATTTGTAATGACACTATCATCTACATACACAATCAATAGCTTGCTAGTTGCAGTATGCTTGTTAAATTCATAATGTTAATTCTCCTTTGAAGGCCGAAACTAGTTTGATATAGAATGCTTGTAAAATATCTTACATCAAGAAATACCAAACTAAGCTCGAGGAGATTGTTTGAGCTCGTACAATAACTTCTTCAAATGATACACTAACTCTGTCTCCCCCCAATCAACAACCCCAGTGGCTGCTTCATATTAGACCTCTTCCTGTAAGTTAACAATATGTTACACTCAATAATATGTGTTAAGAGATGAAAAGTTGATTTGAAGCAATCTTTGCAACCGGTGAGAAAGTATCTTACTAGTCAATTTCATAAAACTAGGCATACCCATTGGCGACAAGATGAGTTTTCAATTTGTCAAGAATATTATTCGGATGAACCTCACCGGCATACACCTAATGACAACCTTCAATTGATTTGCCTGAAGATGCACCAAGTCTCAAGTATCAATTTCCTTTTAAGGTTATCATTGCACACTTCTAACTGGCATGAGATAAACCCTCCGCAATAGACTTAGAAAGGAAAATGTATGACAATGTGGCAATAAATGAAAAATAGAAAGGAAATAAATGAGCATAGGAAACAAAATGAGAAGTAGGACATGAAGTACAAGACCTCTTACTATTTTTAATAGCAATGGGGAAATCAAAATCATGGGGTGGAGAATTAGTTAGAGAATCACCTGGTGCTGAGGAAATCGTTGTTGGGGAAATCGATGTAGATGCAGCACTATCTGAACACTTGGGACGAGTGTGAACTTGCAAGTCAGGTCGAGAGACGTTTCGTAGAATTAGCAAGAGAGAGCACTAAATGAGGGGAAAGATGACTAGGAATGGGAAGAGGGAGTTCATGAGTAAGATCAACGGCATAAAGACATACAATATAAAGCACTAAGTTACAGAATCTCAAATATAGCTCGCAAATGCTACTTTCTTTTATTTACGAAATTAGATTAAATATCATGAGTGTTGCCCCTTTTTTATTTTCTCTTAGATGATGACAAGTCGTCCTCAAACAAAATGAGAAAAAAAGGGAGGCAATCTAGTTACTCGGTGAGACAAAGAGAGAAGATAAGTTAAAGAGAGACGATAAGTTGCAGTAGTTGCACTACTAGTCTATAAAAAGACTGATGATGAATCGATTAGCTAATGGACCCATCTTGTATCACACAGGAACACAAAATTCTTCTTTATATTATATGCACAATCATCTTTCTCCATAAGGGATGAAAGCAAGGAAGCTCGCCTGTGCTATGTGGAAGAAATAAAGAAGTAAAGCTTCATGCAATCCAAAATAAAAGGTGAGAAGCCAGTCATGTATCACTAACTATATTCTTAAAAATCTCTTCCACATCTTTTGTAGGAGAGGCTTCGAATGACTCATTCTAATAAACGATTCCTTGTATCAACAGCGTCCAATTCTACGCTTTGCTTTCAAGCGGATGATTTCTAGGAGCTAGGAAGAAGAACGACGGACAATTTGTGTCATGCCGCTAACTCACGCCCCACAGTATCATGTGCAACCTTCATCTTATTTTTTTTTGTACCATTGCACTCGCAATTTAGCGCCCTTATTAGTGTTAAACTGACTCTAAAGGGAGTGAGTGGCCTATTCGTCGTAGGGCACGAACGACATAACATAAAGAAAGGAATGAAAGCAATCGAAAAAGGTAGTAATCGTTCGGCAGAGAAGTGGAGAAGTAAGTAGGCCAATGCCAATTGAAAGCTAACTAGTCAATCGAATAAGGTAGTAATTGTTAGGTCGAAAAGTGAAGTAGGCCAATGCCAATTGAAAGCTAACTAGTTGTCCCTCTTCGATTTTGATGAGAGGAAGATTAGATGCATAGAAGGAGTTGCACATGAAGAATGGCAAGACATTGAAAGATGGGGTTCTGCATGAATACCTTGTTCAGGAAGAGGATGGGTTCGAGAAGAACGCCTTATCGCTTTCTAGAGGAACTGATGTGACATCTAATTCAACTATCTCAACTTGTAGCATTGAGGAAAGAGGCTAGGCACCGAATTAGATGGGAGGGAAGGTGCACAAAGAGGCATACTAGCTGAATAGGAAGTTGACCAAGGTACATAGAAGACCCAGGCAAGAGGTAGAATGAAGGAGGTTTATTCAAAGCTGTGAAGTGCAGGTGCGGGTGCAGGTACGGTACGATATGGGTACGCTGGTACGATGAAATTTAAAAACATAGGGTACGGGTATGCCTGTTGTCCGGCGGTAAATTTATTTATTTTTTCTACCTTTTAGCATTATATTACGCATATGCTAAATGCAAAATTATTTTTTTCCTATGAAAGAAAAAAATAAATGTTAGATCACATAAGCATTGTTGTCCTAAGGCTGTGTCTTTGGCAATTACTAGTTGAAATGCAAATAGCGATACTTGTTGGGCTGGACGACAATTGCTATGGAAACCGTATTGGTTGAAAGTTGTTTTCTATAGTCGCAAACTCTAAGAGAAAGTATCTGAAGATGTATTTTCTTATACATTTAAAATTTTAATATTTTTATTAAATTAAAGAATCTAAATCATGTTTTTTAATCTCAAATTTATCTTTATATCAAAGAGATAACATATTATCTACTTTAGTACTTCTTTAATTTTTAAAAGTTTCATATAAGTCCCAATATATCCATTTACCTACCCAAAATGTACTACTGTACTCAAAATGTACCGATGACGTACACAAAACATACCGATACCGTACCTGGCAGTCGAAAAAGTACTTGATGCTTTCTCGTTGTACCTGGTGCTGTACCGGTACCTGGTGCGTGTACGGCACCATTTCTGGAGTACCCTTGCTTCATATATTTGAAGAAGCCGCCCAACAGAGAAGGATGGACTGGAGGAAATAAGAACTCCATCTTATGGAGCCAATAGAATGGGAAACGGTTAGAGCTTGAGCCAAGTACGCAGATAATGAAACATGGATCAATCAACTTATGTGAACAAAATTATTGGCCTCAAGAAAAGGTATCGAACCACAGAAACTGGAAATCCTTAGGTAAAGCATGATTTTGGGGAAATCCTTGGTAATAGCCTCTTTCTTAGGGTGTTTAAAGAGCGTGATTCTTTTTTTTTCTTTTCTAAAGCACTAAGTTACTTAACAGATTCTCAAATATTAGCTCGCGGAAGCTACTTTCTTTTATTGTTTTCATCCAAACTAGGAGAAGAAAGACATGTAAGTAAGCCGGAGGAGCTAACCGGGTAGTTAGTCGATGGGACAAAATAAGCAAAGAGTCTCCTCATAGCATTACTTCACAAAGAGCTAACCAAGTAGTTACTTATTGGTGGTTTTTGTGTTTATCTAGAGGCACATGGTATTCTTTTCTAGACAAGTTGTGTATGCACTCCTAAACAAAATAGAGTTACTGAATGCAAAAATCATCTTCTTGAGGTTGCTTGTTCCGTTCTCATTACTATGCATGTTTCTATATCATTCTGGAGTGAGACAATCCTTACTGCGGCTTATCTTATCAATCAGTTGCCATCTAGTGCCCTTCAGTTCAAAACTCATTTGGAGCTTCTCTCTGGTTCGCCACATGTCTCCTCTCTTTCGCCCCGTATTTTTGGTTGCATCTGCTTTGTTCATGCACCCAAACACCCGGGTGGCAAATTGGATTTTAAGACTGTCAAATGTATCTTGCTGGGCTACTCTACTATCCAAAAAGGTTATAAATGTTATGCTCCGGCCACTCAAAAAATATTTGTAAGTATGGATGTTATTTTTTGATAGTTCGAGTCTTTTTTTGGCTCTCTTGGTCCTTGGGACATCTCTTCTGGGGGAGACATATAGACTCGAAGAGACGTTACCGTCGGATGCACAGATTCAACATGATCAGGAGACTCCAGGTCTAGTTTTTTCGAGTCTTACCCAGCTAGACCTTATTCATAGCGAGGGGGAGAAGGAAGAGCTCAGTAGGGATGAAACATAGTAGGATGTTGTTGGACGTTTGGATAGAACGGATCTGCGTACTTATTCTCGACGTCTGAAAGATCAAACTGCTCGTACGTTACTACCACCTTGCCAGTTGCTACCTTCGTCCTCTGGTTCAAATTCTCCCACTGATCCACCTGGTAATGAGTCATCTGTTGTTGATTTTGATACTTGTAAGTTGTAACTTACCTATCGTCCTTCGAAAATGCGTTAGGACATGTACTCAATACCCAATTTCTCATTTTGTCTCATATAACTCTTTATCAGTCTCATATAGTGCTTTTGTCTCGTCTTTGTCCTCTATATTGATCCTGCAAGGTTGGAAGGAAGCTATTGTGGATCCTAAGTGGAAGAAGGCTATAGTTGAGGAGATGAAAGCCTGAAAAAGAATGGTACTTGGGAGTTGGTCTATCTTCCAAAAGAGAATAGGGCAGTTGGGTGCAAATGGGTATTTAAAGTAAAGCACACGGCAGATGGATCTGTTGAGAGATTCAAGGTAAGACCAGTTGCTAAGGGCTTTACCCAGACTTACGGTATTGACTATAAGGAGACTTTTGCTCCAGTAGCCAAAACGAACTCAATTCGAGTACTCTTATCTTATGCTACTAATATGGGTTGGCCTCTCCAGCAGTTGGATGTGAAGAATGCTGCTGGATAGTTTGATATACATTGTTGGACTATTTCTAAACAGCTTAAGTTTTTAAGAAAATTGGTGGTTTAACATGGTATCAGAGCTCTGGTTCCACGAGCTCTAATATCACGTTAAGTCACCAACTGTTCCAAAAGCTTTTTGGGACAATTGATGACTTAACATAGTATCAGTGCTCTAATTCCATGAGGTCTTGGATTCAAATCTTGTGATATGTGTTTCCTTATTATATTTGTTATTGTGCACTATGTGTGTTGGTGCACCTATTTAGTTCAGTTTATTTGCTTCTCCACGTGTGAGACATAGTCGCACGTGAGGGGGAGTGTTGGATAGATTGATTTACATTGTTGGACCAATTTCCTATCAGTTTAAGTTTTTAAAAAAATTGGTGAATTAACGAATGCATTTCTTCATGGCGACCTAGAGGAAGTGATATACGGATGTATCACCATGTTTCTCATCTTGTGAAACCGAAGGGAAGGTTTGCAAATTGAAGAAGGCCCTATATGGTCTAAAACAGTCCCTTAGAGCCTTGTTTGATAGATTCTTCAATGTTATGCTAAGATTTGGGTACTGATAGAGTCATGCATACCATACTATGTTTATCAAGCAAGGCAATAATAAGATCACAATTCTTATTGTATATGTTAATGACATAGTGGTGATAGTTAATGATACTGAGGATGTATCTAGTCTTAAGGCAAATCTAGCAAAAGAGTTTAAGATGAAAGATCATTGAGGTGGCTAGATCAGATAATGAGATCTTCATTTCTCAAAGAAAGTATATTCTTGACCTTCTAGATGAAACTGGCCTGTTGGGTTGTCGACCTGCAAATTCACCTATCGAGGCTAATCATTGCCTCAATAGTGGTGATTGAGAACCTGTCGACAAAGGTCAATTTCAGAGACTTGTAGGAAGATTAATATACATTTCTCACACCAAATTTGATATTGCATATATTGTGGAGGTTGTTAGTTAGTTCATGCATGATCCTCGTAGTGTACATCTTGGCGCTGCTTATCGTATTTTGCAATATCTTAAGTTTACTCCTGGAAAAGAGCTCATGTTCTCTCATCATAGCCACATGAAATTAGAAGTTTTCACATATACAAATTGGGCTGGTTCAGTTGATGACCGACGATCTGCATCGAGGTGTTGCACATTTGTAGGAGGTAATCTGATTACTTGGCGAAGTTAAAAACAAACATTGGCAGTTAGATCAAGTGCAGAAGCTTAGTATAGAGCTATGACACATCGCATTTGCGAAGTTATATGGCTCCAAGTACTATTAAAGTATTTAGGAATTGACTGCGATAAACTTATGAAGTTGTATTGTTACAACAAGAATGCCATTAATATTTTCCTTAACCCGGTACAATATGACAAAATGAAGTATATAAAGAGTGACAAACACTTCATCAAGGAGAAACTGTGCCAGGGCTCAATTTGTATACTTTTTGTGAAGTCTGAAGATCAATAAGCAGATATTTTTCCTAAAGGGTTTAGTAGTAAAATATTTCAACTCATTGTATGCAGATTGGGCATCAGAAATATATATGCATCAACTTGAAGGGGAGTGTTAAGTTATGGGTATTATTATACTTTTGATACTTTGGTCTTATAAGGGAGTGAACCCTAATTTTACTAGGTGCTCTCTCATTCACCGTCATAATTATTTTCTCTTATATTTTTCTCTGTTCATACATCAATTTTAACAGATTTTGAATCCATGACTCAAATTTATGTATGAGCAACTAGACAAGAAATTAGCTTTCATAAACTAACAAAAGACTATGACTCACAAATAGGAAGTGTAATTGCAAAACTAAGTGTTGTCTATCTCCAAGCATGTCAAAAAGAAGTCATGAATTCTAAGGCTAGAGTTCATGGCTCTGAAGTTGCGTTTTTTCTTTTTGATGACAGGGTCAGGTTATTGATTTATGATCAAATCTCCCTGTCGGTCCAAGTTGATCAAATTTCCTTACCAGTCAAATCGATCAATGATTGAGTTGATCTCCTTGAGTTTGTTGAAGCTATCAAATCTCCTTGCTGGTTTCTGGATGAGTTGATCAATGGTTGGCGATGGTTGATGGTTGTGATGAATCTAGATCGGTTTTCTCTGGGTGAGGACAATGGATCTGTTTGAGTCATCACTGAGTGTCGACAATGGATCTGGTTGTTAATGGATCTGTTTGAGTTGATCGGTGATGAAGAGGTGGGGTGCTAGTGTCGACTGTGGAGTTGTCATCTGTGTTACTTTCTCTTTTAAGAAAAAGAAAATTACTTTTTCATGGATCTTTGTTCTGATATCATTTTAATGTCAAAGAAGCGAGAGATTAGAGGAATGAGAGCGCTTGAACCCTAGGATTACCTTCTCCGAGTATGTATACTAAAATACAGGAATTTTACAATGTCATAAATAATCCTCAAGAGACTACTACGGTCACAATTAGAAAGGCTTGCCACACCCTGGTCTCCTTCTCCCATCCTTTTTGCTCATAAATAAGAGAATAGAGTTTCCTCTATCAATGAAAAGCATGCAGGGAGTTAAGTAGGTTAATAAAGCCCCACACGGTACTCAAGAGCATACGGTGTGACTTTACCATGCTTATCATCTCAAATTGTCCAAAAACATATTGCAATTGAGAGCACATCATGACATAATCATTATTCTCTTGGCGATAAGGGACTAGCAAACCAATATAAGTATCTTTAAATGACATATTGAGAATTAGGTGTGATGTCAAGTACCTAATGGTTGTAATGCATTGAATGATATCATTTGAGTAATTGATTTCGTAAATTAGTGTGATTGGGGATGGCTAATGTTGCATCCACCCCAAGAGGTGCCATAAATAGTGAAGTCTCATCCTGAAAGTGTGCGTTGATCTATGTTACGTGGACTTGGGTACGAGTGTCGGGTGTGGATATGCGTTTATGTGCCGGATTCCTCTAATTCTCATATCAAAGATACCGGGACGTAGTAAAATATTTATATTTCTTAATATATTTCTTTTATTAGGATAGTTTACGTATAGTATTTTATGGATTATATGAGAGTTTATGTATAGTCTTATAGTAAACTTGAATTTCTAAATATATTTCCTATGTGAATGTCTAATAAACATGTCGGACGGATATCCTGTGTCCTTATTCAAGTGTCTAGTGTCCAGCACAGGTACTTAATACATTTAGTCACATTGGTGTTGATGCATATAGTGTAGTCACATTTGATTATAAATAGGTGTGAAACTCTGAACCTTGGTACTTCAGGGTATGTTTATCCATTCAATCCTGTAATAAGATGCAAGACTGTAATCGAAGAAAGGGACAAGAATGAGAGTAACATTGAATTGATAAAAAAGGCATTTTTGTTTGAACAATGGTACAAGAAATTGTTGGCATTTTGTAAATTTGACTGGGCTAATAATACTAAAACTAAGGAGCTCACAACTGCAAGGCAAATATGGAGGCAAGCTTAACACCTCATCCTAATTGATTCCATTAAGATACGGTCAAATAGCATAGCTATTATAGTATTACTTCTTCTTTCCTTTATTATTATTATTATGATTATTATTGTTATTTGTGGATAAATGGAGACTCACCATCACATGGAACATTGAAGGGCTCAACAACATACTTCGCCGAGCGAGTTGCCCTGGCTTTCCTCCAACAAACAATTCGCCCTACATCTCCTTGCTCCTTATGAGTGAGCTGCCCTAGCTTACCTCACCTCCTAGCGAGCGATCTGCCCTGCCTCCCTCGCTGTTTAACTCATTAACTCCTCGTCCTACAGACTAGCTTTAGGGTTGTGAGCCTAGCCTAATTAGGGGCTTGTCGACTACTCTAAACATGGACTTAGCCTCAATGAGCACAGTGCATTGGCTGTTTGCCAAAACACCAGAAAGTCTATTCTTTGGTTTTCTTTAATAGACTTTCAATTCAGGTTGTTTCTCCACATTAGTTTCCTGCTTTGACTCACGCTCATTGAGTGTATCTTGATTCTCATCTAATGGAACAAGTGCCACAGTTAGAACACTATGAGACTGATTTTCATACCCGTTCTCGTGCGAAAGAGTGGTCTCAGGAGAGAAATAAGCTAAGGTCTCGTCCAAGGTAACATCCAGTAAAACGAACCATTGGCCAGAAGGAGGATGATAGTACCTATAAACCTTTCTGAGTTGGAGAATAACCAAGGAAGATATATTTTACAGCCATGGGATCGTGCTTTCCACGAAGTCGTTGATGAACATGAACAAATCAGACATCCAAACACCTGAGGAGGAATAGGAACTGACCCGTGAGGGAGGAGAAGGAAGATGAACATGAACAACACAGACACCCAAACACCCTGAGTGAGTTGTCCCCTTTGGCTCGACATCCCCTGTATGAGGACATCTATTCGCCAACTTTGGATATTGCGTTATTAATTTCTCCTCTATTGGCTTAAAAGGTCTCTCCACTTTTACCTTCTTTCCTTCTATGACCGCCTTAACTCTCATCTCCGTTGCTTGCAGTGGTCCCTTGCCATCTCAATGCCTATCATCTTCCTAGATGGCCCAATTATCGCCATCTTACCAGCTACTCAAAATGATTAATCATTTAATTATTTCTTACCTTCTGTTTGGAATATGCATTGTTCATTTATCTTGAAAACGAAAAGTAAATTTTCTGGTGATATACAATGTGCTTCCATAGCTGCAACCATTTGGCAAGCTTTTCCTAGATTCCCCTAATGAGAATGATTTGTTTTGCAGTTATATAATTCCTGTCCCTGTATTAAAACATTTTATAGCTGGTGTGGAAGAAAGTGGAAATTATGTAGGGTTCTGCTCTCTAGGGTTGTCCTGCCAACCTACTGAAAATGTTCAACTTCGAGAACACTTCCGAATGCATCATGGCATAACTGGTGTACTTGTGTGCAAAATTAATCCTCTTTCTGATGCCCACAGAGTCTTGAAAAAGGATGATATACTACTTACGTTTGATGGTGTCCCCATAGCAAATGATGGGACTGGTACATGTTATAAAATCCTTTCTCTTGTATTTTATAGTACATTTGTTTTGTGGTACTTCTTACCAAATGTAGTCACGATTTACATTTTTATCCTTACATGGGGATGTTGAAAGTGAAAATTATTTTAATACTGAGTAAAATATACTAATGGCATTTCATGAAAAAGAAATCATTTCCGTTACGGTTATTCTGGGTGCAACAATCCAGATCTGTGATTGGCACTTTGGCCACCTATTGGATGAATGTCTCAAGAGCTCTCTATGAAATGACATGAGCTCTGTGATATCGCCAAAAGTTAAAGTGGTTGGATAATACTTTTTATCAATAGCTGGTGGTTGTTTCAAAAAACTTTCTGGGTTCGTTATCTGAAGGTATTGCATTATGTATACTCTGCAGTGCCATTCAGAAACAGAGAGCGGATAACTTTTGATCATCTAGTCTCTATGAAAAGACCGAATGAAATGGCTAAAGTTAGAGTATTAAGGAATGGTGAAGAGCATGAGTTGAGTATTACTCTTCGTCCAGTAAGTCTTTTCCCCTTCCCTTCCTTTCCTTTCCTTTCCTTTCCTTTTTCAAAATTTGGTAATTTGTTCGTTTTGCAGATTTTATAAATATAATGCTCAAGTGTCTCTTTACTGAAAAGCAGAGTGATTGATAAGCTGTATGTTTTACAATAAGAAATGGAAATGGGACCTAATAAATAAGAAGAGCAGAGAGAAGAATGGTATTCTGCTGAGAAAAGCTGTAATTGTAGATATGCGCCACTGCAAGATATGATTACCACTTCACCAGTGTAACATCATTAACTTTCTCTGTAATGCCATTCTATATGGGTAGCACTTGTACCTACGCCATATATAGGATACCCTCTCTTAGTGATGTATTTATTAATTTACACCATCAAAAGTTGGTTCTTTAAAAACGTTGTTAAGGCAGATTATATTTAATTATAAGAGGGCTATGATCAGAAGTTGGTGAGCGGCAAGTATAATGCAGCGCTGATGAAGTTAAGGTCAAGGCTATGATTTGAACCAACAAATCTGAAGGTCATCACCTTTGCTACATTCTGGTTTATAATCCATCAATTGACCCTCTGTCAACAACAGACAAAATGATATTCCAAATGTTTTTTCTTTTTCTAGATTTTTGGAGGCTGCCAATATGTCTACAGAGAAGATGCTAGAATGATAGTTCACATTGATTTTGTTTCAGTTCTGGCTGATATATCTGTCCATGAGTGATGTATCAAGAATCTCAACGAGATTTCAATTGTTCACGGTAATGATGCTTCGTCCTGGCCACACCATGGTCACATCAACTTCAGGACCTCAAGTTTGGCAGGAATTAGTGTTAAGTGTGTGATATACTGGGGTGCTGAGGTACTTGGGAAATCAACAATTGGGGGTCCAATGATTTGGAAGCCTTCAAATGGAGGTGTAACCCTTGGAGAAACTAATCGTGAACAATCACAATAGCATATTAGGCCTTTGAAAACCTTGCCATTGCACCATCTTCTACTATGCTTGAGGGCAAGGCTTTATGTATGTTGGCCTGTAGAAAAAACCTATATGTAGGACAGGTGCTTAGAAAGGAGATTAAGTGTGTTGATTTGTTGGAAAATGTGTTCATAAGGAGATTCTTCGTTGCAGACATAATTAGATAATCCCAGCAATGGTTCAAGGGCATGTGCAATGTAGTTTTCCTTTATAGACTAGCCATACTGCATTACAAAACAGCCTTAGGAAGTAAATCTCAAGTAAGAGGACAGAATCCTAGAATTATTATTATTATTTTCCTTGTAATTAAATTCTATGTATTGTGAGCTTCTCTCTTTCTCTCTCTCTCTCTCTTGGTTCATTTTAACAGCAAAGAGCCGTTTATTTATCTAGTTTTTGATCCTGAGACTATAATGCCATGAGCTTCGACTCTGTTCCAGACCTTTTGGCCTTCCGTGTAATGCCTAGAACCCTGTATTTAATTGCTATCAGTGAAACAGCAGCTAATACCCTTGGAGGAAAACAGATTCTATCCTTTTTATTCCGAAGACAACCTTTCTTTTCCTCTTAAGAGCTTAACACTAAGTTTTGACAACCTTGGTCCATTGTAAAGTCAGTTGGAGGCAGCAATTTGGAATTTCCGATTTGTTGCCTTAATTTGTTTAGAAGGGATACTTTCATTCTTCTACCAACATTGTTATTGTGAGCGGTTTATAGTGATGTGGGCAGGCCATGGGCCCTATGGAATCACAGGCGGTAATATAGTGTCAGAGGTGGAGAGGTAGAGAGTTGAGGCAACCTTAGAGTGGAGAGATGATAGTGGCAGTGAGGGAGGAACCTCTGATATGTGGAGGAGCTGGAGATGGCTCTCTTGTGTGTGGAGGAGAACTGTTTAGAATGGAGAAAGAGATCTCCTCTTATAAGGGAGTTGGGCTTTGGGAGCCAGCACACCCATTGCACAATTTCCCATGTTTATGGGAAGGTGGCCAATCGTCTGGGCCCAACTCCATTATGCTTAGACCTCGGGGTCTCATCAAGGTTTAGGTACTCTGGGAAAATATCTCATTTTAGGCATTTTTAGCAAATTTTGCTTTAGTTAAAAAGTTTGACCTTAAGTTTTGAACTATAACGACAGTGGATAGAATGTTCTGAAAAAATATTACATTTGTCAAGTTCCGCAGAAAAACTTGTGAGGAATGAAATTGACTACTGATTGTTGAATATAATTCATGAAATGCAATTGCTTTTCTGGTTTAATAATTGTTGATATGCTTGGTATATTGTCTTTTACTTTCTGTACACAGTGCTATTATTGTTTAATTTGCCTTAACTATAAAATGATAGCAATTGAAGCGTTTACTATCTATTTTTATTCCTCAAAGAAGTACGTATATCCATGAACTGGGAATATTACTGAATGCATATTGTTCAACTATGTATGTTTGTTTTTTGTTATAAAAAAAATTTGAAAGAAATTGTTGCTTTCACTTATGTTTAATGAGAGATTGATTATGGTGCAGTTGCAGCCACTGGTTCCAGTTCATCAATTCGATAAACTTCCTTCTTATTTTATTTTTGCGGGTCTGGTTTTTGTACCATTGACCCAGCCATACCTCCATGAATACGGGGAAGACTGGTATAATACTTCAAACCGTCGATTGTGTGAACTAGCACTGAAAGAACTTCCCAAGAAGGCTGGTGAACAGCTTGTCATTCTTTCTCAGGTCATTCATCTTCTTCTTAAAGCAATATACCATTTTATATGTGCATCAGTTCTTCTACAGTTCTACTTGAATAGGGGTGTGCTGTAGAATCGAAGTTAGCACATTGAATATTCAGTGATCTTAATTCCAGTAGTTTAAAGTTCTGATTTAAAGGAAACACTGGACACATAAGAATCAAAGTTCATCAACGGTTTGCAATTTAAGCTGAATACACGTGTGATACTAGACATTTTGTGCAACCTACATAATTTAATGATGTTCCAGTTTGTAACTTTCCACAAGCATGCATTTGAATTTTCTGAAGTGACAAATTGTTATTGGATTCATCATGAAATATCATCTTGAAAGTAAGAAAAAAGGGTGGAATTATATGTTTCTTATCTTATTTATTGGAAAGTCTCAAAATTAGAAAACATGTATTTCATGCTTAGAGGCATGCGCGAAGACTTGAGGGAGGTCCGGCATGGTGGAAGCCAAGGTCCAGCGAGGAGGACATCGCGGAAAGTTCAGTTTGACAGAAAGACTTTTGACTTCAATGTAGATAACATTAGCTCAATGTCAGTGGGTGACAGAGAGGAGAGATGGAACTCTGAGAACCATGAAGTTGCTCATTTTAGAAGTGGCGGGAAAGATGGAGTAGGCATATGAGATTCGTAGGGGAGCATGGAACTCTAATAAAGGGTTGATCAATGTATTGTGTTTCTTTTATTAATGATTATAGTCGATTTTATTAAGACTCATGTCTCACAATTCTACCGTATTTACTTCACATTTTATTCCATGGTTCATACTCAGTTTTTCACCACTATAAAGACCATACATTCTGATTTGGGTGAGGAGTACATCTTAATAAAATTCACCGACTTCTTAGCTGGATTTGGTACTATTCATCAATCTTAATATTCTGATACTCCAGCACGAAATGGCAGAGCGGGAAAAAAACATCGGCTCATCCTTGACATAGCTCGCTCCCTTCCTTTCTCCTTTGTGTGTTTGGGTGTTTAATATGCTTCGTTTAGGTTCAACTCAATCGGGACAATCGGACCCTCTTGCCAGTTTCTAAGGAGAAGTTGTGCTTATTGCAATGCATTTTTTTTAAACCGTATGCCCACACCTCTTCTCTCTGGGATCTATCCTTATGAGGAATTATTTGGTCATGTTCCTAATTACTTGCGTGTCTGTGTTTTTTTTTGTTTTGTCCTTTCCAAACGGAGCGTACTAAATTAAGCGCTCGTTCAGCTCTCAGTCTTCTTGGGATATGGTATTCAACAAAAAGAGTATTGATATTATGATCCTGTATCAACACGCCTTTATGTCTCCTGCCATGCGTTTCTTGGGCGATTCTCATACTTTACGTTCTATATATGCCTTTGTTCTGAAAATGATTTAATTCATATTGATCATTTTCTGAGTGATGTGCTTTTGAAGAGCTTACACATGCTCTTGATGTTTGTGAACTTCCTTCTACATCTCATCCTTTAGCTCTTTCATCTCTTCAACATGTATCAACTAGCTCCGACATAGCTCCCTCTCTCTTTGTGGATCCTGATCCACCCAAGTGGTCCTCCCCTCTATATGCCCGTACTCTATCGGTAAGACTTAAATTTTTTAACACCTATTTTTCATCTTCTTATTGTACCTTTTTATCTACTATTCATGCTTATTTTGAATCTTAATCCTATAAAGGATTATGTACTGATCCAAAACGGATCAATGTTATGCGAAAAGAATTAAGTACTCTTCAGAAGACTTAAATATTAGTTTTGGTTCCGTTGTTTGTAGGGAAAAGTCTAATTGGATATAAATGGGTTTGTAAAGTTAAAATACATTTTGATGGCTCTCTAGATCGTTATAATGCTAGATTAGTTGTAAAGAGTTTTTCTCAAGAGTATGGGATTGATTATAAGGAAACTTTTGTACTTGCGGTTAAGATGAATACAAATTGTACTTTGATTTCTGTTGCTGTAATTCATCTATGGCCTTTTTTCTAACTAGATGTCAAGAATACTTCCCTTAATGGCCATCTTAATGAGGAAGTCTATATGCGCCCTCCTCCGGGCCTCCTCCATCCTATTGGTTTTATATGTTTTCTCCATCCTATTATGCTTTTTTAACATATATTCATGCCTATTTTGAGCCTCAATCTTATAAGGAAGCATGCACTGATCCCAATTGGGTGAATGCGATGTCTGAAGAATTGATTGCTTTTCAAAAAACTGGTACTTGGGAGCTTGTTCTATTGCCTACAGGTAAAAATCTCATTGAATGTAAGTGGGTGTAGAAAGTTGAAATTAACTCCGATGGCTTTTTAGAGCGTTACAAAACTCGTTTAGTTGCCAGAGGCTTTTTTCAAGAATATGGTGTGGATTATGAGGAGACCTTTACTCTTGTGGCTAAAATGACCACTATTTGTACCTTTATCTCTGTCGTTGGAGTCCGGCATTGGCTTTTATTTCAGATGGATGTAAAGACTACATTTCTCAATGGCAATCTCAATGAAGAAGTTTATATTCGACCCCCTTCGGGTCTATCTCATCCCCCAGGCTTGGGTTGTCGCCTTCATCGTGCTCTGTATGGTCTCAAGTAATCTCTTTGACCTTGGTATGATTGTTTTCAGTCTACTGTTTCCCAGATTAGTTTTCATACCAGTGCACATGATTTGTCCCTGTTTATCCGTTATATCTCTGCTGGTATTGTGGTACTGTTCTTATATGTGGATGACATGGCCATTACTGGTTCTGACACTGCCACTATCTCTGGCGTCAAGCAACATCTCTTTCAAGAGTTTGAGATGAAAGACTTGGGCCCTCTTAGGTATTTTCTTGGTATTGAGGTGGATACTTCTCCAAAAGGCTATCTCCTCTCTGAAACTAAGTATGCCCATGGGGTTGTTCACAGTGCACATCTCACGAATGACAAAATTGTTAACACTCCCATTGAACTGCATACTAAGTTTTCTTCCACTGATGGTGTGCCACTTGGGGATCCTTCTCTTTATTGGAAGTTAGTTGGCCTTGGTTTATTTCATTGTGACACGCTCTGATATAGCTTATGTTGTTCATGTCATTAGTCAATTTGTCTCGGCTTCACGCTCTACCCATTGGGCAGCTTTATTCTGTTTCATTTGCTATGATCGGCACACTATCTTTTAGAGTTTGTTATTATCATCCACCTCCTCGTTGACTCTTTAGGTATATGCAGATGCTGATTGGGTTGGTGATGTCTCTGATAGGAAGACCACCATTAGTTTTTGTGTCTTTCTCGGTGATTGTCTTATTTACTGGAAAAACAAAAAACAGTCTATGATAGCACGCTCCACTGCCGAGGCAGAATATCAAGCTATGGCCCATGCTATTGTTGAAATTGTCTAGCTTCGGTGACTTCTCTCTGATCTGGGTGTACCCACTACGTCTCCTACCTCTTTATATTATGATATTAAAAGTGCCATCCAGATTGCTCATAATTTTATATTTCATGAACATACTAAATATATTGAGATTGATTGCTACTTTGTCTGTCACCATCTTCAGTAGGGCATTATCTCTTTATCATTTATTTCGTCCACCTTGCAGCTTGCTAATTTCTTCACTAAGACTCACATTGCGGCTCATTTTCGTTTTCTACTGAACAAACTCTCGCTACTCTCTGGGCTCACATCATGAGTTTGAGGGGTGTGTGAGAATATATTATTGGGATATTTTTTCATTATTAGGATTGTCATAATATATTATTATTATTATTACTATTATTATTGGGATATTTACCCATTATTAAGATCTTGTTTCCTAGTTAGTCTTATTACCGTTATTAGGGTTTCTATAGTTTATATATTTGATGTATTCCTTCATTGTTATTCAAGTCTTTTTGTATTATTATGCAATAATAATAGTTTCTTTCCTTTGTTAACATTAACTTGGTATCAGAGTATCGATCCAACCCTAGAACTACCCTTATCATTCTGAAACGTATCGAGAAATAGAAACGGCGTGTTGATGTCATCTGCTATAAGATGACGTCTGCGTTAGACTACCGATTGTACGAACGCCGATGGTCGGCGAATACATGGAGGGTTATGTCTCATGCTTTTGGTAATTATGGAGATTTTTACAGAATTTTTTGTTGTTTGAAGTGTTCTTCGAGCCCCTGAATCATCTTGTCGAAGTTTTCATCCCATCGGAAACCCTAGATCTCTAATCTGTTCGTTGCGCTATTGTTGTTGATTTTTGATAGTCCAAATCTCTTCTATAGGTGCCAAAAGTACTCGTACGGATCATATTGGGGGTTGATTTGGTGTTTTGATTGACGTTTTTTCTTCGCGTTAGAAACCCTAGATATCTAATTTGTTCATTGCGCCGTTGCTGGTTTTCGATGGTCCAAATCTCTTCTATAGGTTTCGAAAATACTAGTATGGATCATATTGGGAGTTGGTTTGGTGTTTTGATTTTGCTTGGTTCTTCGATTTATGAAAAAAAAAAGGGTCGGCGACTTTGCTTCGCGACTTTTGGTGGCGCCCTTGCTTCGAGATTTTTTTGGTCGCTTTTTTGGCCTTGCCATAGCCCTGGGCCCCTCGCCATCGATCTGATTGGCTGTATTTGGCTTGCTTCGTTGTAATCCTTCTTCCAGTCGACGACGATTTTTGTTGGTTTTGGTTTGTTCCTTTGCTTTTCGTTTTTTTTTTTGGGATTACTTCTCTGGTATATTGGTATTATTTGGCTTCATAATTGGTTGCAATTATTTGCTTGGTTCCCAACTTACTATTTTTCACAAAGGGGTGTAGTGGCCATGGTTGAGACAAAGACCTTTAACCTCAAAGATGATGACTTGTCCCGCTCTGTTACCTCTAAGCGTTTGAATAGACTGAATTATTTGGTTTGAGCTCATGTTTTTAAAGTTTTTCTTAAATGGAAGAAACGATTGAGTTATATTACCGACCTTCCCCTATCAACCAGTGACCCTAAACTTGTGGATTGAGAAAGTACAGACTGGACGGTTATGGATTGGTTGTGGCATAGTTTGGAGCCCTATATTGCCACTACCATCGAGTTTTGTGATACGTCAAAAAAGATTTGGGATTCTCTTATTGACTTTTTCTCTATCCAAAGTAATGTTTTTCGAGTATATGAGCTTTATGAGCAAATTTCCAACACTAAATAGTTTGCTAAGTTTTTAGGTGAATATTATTGCAATCTGAAGAGTTTGTGAGATCAATTGTTGCAATATCATCTTCTCACCATAGATTTAGTGCAAAAAAGACGCTATTGGGAGGACTTTATGGTTGCTTCTCTTTTTTCTAGTTTGGATCCTAATTTGCGGAGAATTCAAAGATCAAATTCTGCCCAGTGAGACTTTACCAACTGCTGTTAATGCATATTCTCAGCTCTTACGTTCGTTCTTAGGCCACTCATCCGCTGCTTCGCGATCTCCTCTTCCTATTTCTAAAGCTTCCGCTTTAGTCTCTATTGGTGGCAGTCGTAGTAACTGATAGTATAGGTGCAATCCTAAGAGGGGGGGCGGGGGGTGAATTGGGTATTTTAAAAAATTTCTTGTTTGAAGATTAAAACATAAGTATAGATTTTAAAAATACAAGATTCAAATATAAATTTTAAATGTGAATGATGCAAGTATAAGCTACAATATAACAATAATGAAAATGAAGAATATAAAGGGTTAGAGATACGACATCAAGATTTTTACAAGGTTCGGCGCAATGGCCTAAGTTCTTGGCTCAAGCCAACCGCTATGAGAATTTTCACTATCACTCCTTCAATAGGTGGAGCAACCTCTCTCCTTAGTCTAGGCAGAGTAGCCTCTCTTGAGAATGTTCTCTTCTCAAGTATCCCAATTCTCATAGGTGGATTAATCTCTTTTGAGAAATACCCTTCTCAAGTACAACAGAATGAAATGAATTTGTACAAGAAAAATGCTCCTTAAATGAGCGGACGAGTACAAGAAATAAGCACACTAATTCACCTCTCAAAGAATATATCAAATGAAGCTCTATAAGAAATCTAAAATTTTTCTCTCGAAAATATGATTGAAATTCAAGAATTTGATGCATAAGAAGTAAGAGTATGAGAGAATTGATTGGAATGATTGAAGTAAGTAAAACCAGAGCTCAAGGGCTCTATTTATAGACCAAAAGTCTGGACTAGCCGTTGGACTAATTATGGAAATATCAAACTAGCTGTTCCAGCCAAAAATTCAAAATTAAGTGAACTCAGTCGACTAGAGTAGCCAATTTAGTCGACTGGATTGGCCATACCACCATTCAGTCGACTGGACCTTGTGGGTCAGTCGACTGAACTGTTTTAGATCTAATTTCCTTTTTGGCAGTCCAGTTTAAGTCGACTGAATGCT
>JAULJZ010000020.1:6314415-6325071 GCA_032270985.1 Heliamphora pulchella | reverse complement strand
CTTGACAAAAAAAAAAAAATTGATTTTGTAAACTGGAATCTTAAGCACTTATAGTAGTCGCACATTAAAATTTTTATAATTTAAAATAAATAATTTAAATTAAATCGTTTATCATGTGAATATTATTTTAACTGAATTAAATCATTAATAATTTTTTGAGTACATATTACTATTTTGTAAATTCTTCATATTTTTTAAAAGAATACTGTTAAAGAGAGTTCAATACACTTTGAATAATAGCTTAATATAGATAAAAAAAATTTAATATTAATATATTTTTTTAGTGTAAAACTTATTACTTTTATAGATATTAATATATTTTATACAAATATTTATATATTATATACCCTTTAATAATTATTCAATGGACTTTAATTAACATTTTTTTTTCTAAAATGTTTTTATTTGTAAACTTTTTTTTATATACAAAAGAATAGATTGGGGCGGTTGGCTGTACGTCACCAATGACGTTATCAGGAAAGATTTGGCTTATCTTCAGTTTATCAATGGCTGGAAAAAGCAAAAAAAAAAAAAAAAAAAAAGGTTTATCGAATGATTGATTGGACTCATTAAGATGGATTATTTGTTAGATTTAAAATGGGTTTATTTTGATAATGTGAATCATCAAATTTATTATTGCAGTGTGCAGATAATTTATATAAAAATTTAAATTTATTAAATATTAATTAAATATTTAAACAAATTATATGTCTGTTAATAGGAATAAATAGTGTCTAAACTTTAAGGAACATCTTTTAACATATACATAATTTATTTTAATATCAGCTAGTATCTAATTAATTTAATTTTTTATAAAAATAATTTATATATTTAAAATAATAAAATAAACTGTATTGATCATTAAAATGAATCTACTTACAGGCTAAATTGCCCAAATTATACTTATCAGAACAAGAAAAAAGCTGAATCCAGAAGAATTTGGAAATTGAGTTGGGACCTAATCCGTGATGTCAGTATAAACTCACGTTTTTCAACATGTGACATTGGCTCTGTTAGTGCTAAAATTGAAAATTTTTGGTTATTTTTATGAGTTTTTTTTTTTCATTTTTTGAGTGAATTTTTAAAATTTTTCAAATTTCTCGAGTAGATGAACATGAAAAATAAAAAATTTTAATTAAAAAATAAAAAAAATCACTAAACACGAAATAAGTTACGTAAAATTTGATTATTATTGAATTTTGATTTATTTTTATATTTTTTAAACTTTTTAATATTTTGATAAAATAAAACTTGACTTGATAAGAAGAATCAAAAAGTATAATAATTTAAATCAATAATAAAAAAATTTTAAAAAATAAATAACATAAACAAATAAGCTAAAATTGCAAAGGGGGCGGTTATTCAACAAGTAAGAATATCTGTTTGTATATTAATGTAATATCCTTAAAATATAAATAACCAATAACCCTTATTTAGAGCCTTCCTAAAAAATAATAAATACATAATATTTATATAATATTACAACACACCATATCAACACACTTTAGCGACATTTAGTAACTAAATTTTTCAAAACAATCCACTGGTGTTTAGTATTATTAAAATTAATAATTTATAACAAAAATTATGAATATTTAATAAATATATATTATCTTATAATTGAAATTAATTATTTTTAAAAAAAATAATAATTATACCTTATAAAAAAAATTATAAATATTTTAAAAAAATTATAATTTATTAATAAAATTAACGTCAAAAAGGCTTAAAATTAGCCCAACATCGCCAAATACCCTATATATACATGCATGTGTCCATCTTCAAGTCATATGTTCCGTACGTCATTGGCTGTTCTAAATAAAGTTGCAGGTGAAGTCGGAGGTAGAAGAAAGAGTCTGTTTACAAAAATGGCTGAAGTTGAGATTCCGAGAGTGAAACTGGGATCGCAGGGACTTGAGGTAATCATAACTAATTAGTAATTGCGCTTTTCCAAATTCCCACTAAGAACTAACATGATTCCGTCCAATACGAGAATTGAATTGGGAATTTGGGATTCTGGAATCCTCTTTTTATATGAACTTCATTTCAGTTCATCGGACTTCAATTTCTTAGCATCAAAAAACTTGTATGCATGTACAGAGACATATAATTTTATCTTTTAGGGGAGAAAAAAAAAAAGAAAAGAAAAGTGGCTAATGTGAGTTAAAACTTGAGAGATAATATATAAGAAAATTCTAAAAATATTATAATAAATATTTTTTAGTAATTTTTGAAACTAAAAAGTGTGAATGAACTTCAATTTGAGTTTCCACACCTTAATAATAGTAAAAATAGTATAGATTCTCATTAGTAATTTGAAACCGGGCTTTTTAATTCCCTTCAACCTTGCCAGATCTATGCAACTAGATTGTAAAAATCAGTGTTTCTTGAATTATTCAATTAATTTTCAGGCTGGTTTAGACACTGGGGCCTTTGTGCACCTTTTAGATTTCTTGTATTGCACAAATGTTAAATGTTATTTTTATAGGAGTTGGGGAAGGGGATTAGAGCCCTTGACCAAGAAGTTGGGGTTAGGAACCTGGCTTTTGTTGGTTGGTTAGGTCTTAGGTTTGTTTTCTAATGGTCACTAGTTCAGCTATTACTTCGAGTCCTAAGGACCATTGGAGGTTTATGCCGTTTTCTTTAGGGTCCCGGGACTAGTCAAGATATGCACAAGCTGGCCCAAATACTCAGTTATCCCAAAAAAAAAAAAAAAAAAGTTGGGTTAGGCATGCTTTGGTTGTGTGTGTTAGAAATGTTTGTTTTGTTTCCTTCTCTTTCTCAGGCACTCTCACTCTCTCTCTCTCTCTCTGTTTCTCAGGTCTCAAAATTGGGTTATGGGTGTATGGGGCTTACTGGAGTCTACAATTCACCTGTCTCTGAAGAGGATGGCATTGCACTATTGAAGTATGCATTTAGTAAAGGAATCACTTTCTTTGATACATCAGATATTTATGGTGTTGAGCATGCTAACGAAATATTAGTGGGAAAGGTAATTGTTTGAGGAAACTCTTCCATTAATATGATACTTTTTTTTTTTTTTGCTTTAGATCATTCATTAATACGATGTTCATGTGGGCTTCTTGTTGAGAACTTGTTTGTTGGCACATATGTACATTTAATGAACTCTATATCCTATGTACACAGAAAAATATGGAATGGAACATGGTAAGTTTAGTGAGCCTTGTGTTCTGAAAGAATTGAAAGAAAGAAAATAAAAAGACGTGAGATCTTGCAAGAATTTGGTGAGATAATAATAATAATAATAATAATAATAATAATAATTTTTACTATTACTTTCGTCTTTGAGTGAATGTGTTTCCCATTGTTTGGTATGCAATATTTGACCCAATATGAATATAAATATTGTGTGTTCTCTTTTTTGTAGTTCACATCTTTCCAGGTTCAAAACCCATTTTTAACAAGAAATTAACTATTGGAGGAGGGTATTAGTTCTTTTGGTTGGTGGGTTACTCACTTGCTTGGGTATTGCTGTAACTGTTGTTGTTCCTATTAATTATATATAAAAAAAAGAATAAGTATGTGAAAAACCATGTATGATCAATAGAACAGAATATCAGCAGAAATTCCCTAAATGAGTCTTTTCAAATATGGAAATGGAAGTCGTTTTCTCTCATTCTCCAGGATTTTAAAATTTTTTGGCAACAAATATTCATATCTTGGTGATGAATGTAGGAAAGAAATTTGACTTTTTAGGATTACAGGTCATCTATAAGTACGCTTAAAGATGAAATAGAGATGTCATGCATCTTATTGTGTAAATGAGGAAACAAAATATAGTAAAGAGTTATTGCTTTTCGAGGGACCTGATACAGCTCTCTTAATGAAGAGGGATGTGATGTGCTTTCACGTGTCCCGATAATTATTTTTACATATGTACAAAACTCAGTTAAATATTCCTTGGGACATGGTTAACTGGATTTGAAATTAAATTGAGCATTGGACAGTGACTGTGAAATTGAGTGTAGTAACATTTTTTTACATTGCATCGTACTTTTTTCGAGTTTAGGGAATGTGATTAACTGAAATTTGCCACATGTGCCATCAGTTTACAACTTCCATTTCTGTTCATAGTTATCCAGAGTGCATGAGTGCGCTTCTCAACTGCCACCTTTGTCTGCGTTTTCTGTTGGCTATTTGCCTAATAAAAAATTAATATGGTTTTTATCTATTGCGTATGATAATTCATTGGTAGATTCTAAAACTTGCAGGCATTAAAGCAGTTGCCTCGAGAAAAGATCGAGTTAGCCACAAAATTTGGAATCGTCAAAGTTGAACCTGATCATGTGGTGGTGAAGGGTACCGCTGAATATGTGCACTCCGCTTGTGAGGCTAGCTTGAAGCGCCTTGGTGTCGACTATATTGATCTCTACTATGTACACAGGATTGACATGTCAGTACCGATAGAGGAGACTGTAAGTGTCTTGTTTCTTTTTTCCATTTATCAATATAGTCTCAAGTGGTTTGGAGACCGTAAGCACCACAGTTACCATTTTTAACTAGACTTCCAATTTTCTTGTTTCATTTTCTTTTTCCTTCATTCTTTTCTTTTAAAAAATAGCGGTGCCTTGGTTGCCATGCATATCTAATTAGTTGGAATATTGTCCTTGAGGTAAGTGATGTCAGTATGTTTCACTGATTGAGTTTGATTTTTCGTCTTGACTGACAGATGGGTGAACTTAAGAAATTGGTGGAAGAGGGTAAAATAAAATACATTGGATTATCAGAATCAAGCCCAAATACAATAAGGAGGGCACATGCTGTTCATCCTATAACTGCTGTACAAATGGAGTATTCCCTTATGACTCGTGACATTGAGGAAGAGATAATCCCACTTTGCAGGTGCTACATTTGCATCCAAAATTCTGCTAGAATCTTAATCTTGAATTAAACGACATTTTCATTGTTGAAATTTGCCTACTAAACTTTTTGGCCATTTATTATTTTCGGCTTCACTTCCAATTTGTAATGTTCTATAGTTATGTCCTTCAATCCTTCTGTTTTTTCCCCTAAACCTTTGATGGTTATCAGGGAACTTGGAATTGGGATAGTTCCGTATTCACCCACTGCTCGTGGATTTTTTGGAGGCAAAGCAGTTGTGGAGACTGTCAATGCACATAGCGCCCTGGTATTGAAATGGATCTATCTCTTCTATTCTTTTCTTCAATTTAAGTATGTTTAGGCAAAAAGCATTATTGTGAACTAAATTCATTCAGACATTTCCTACTTTTTGTTGCTTGAATACACCAGATGAATGAATGACTTCCATTTTCTTTGTATCAGCAATCACATCCTAGGTTTTCGGGACAGAATTTAGAGCACAACAAGATCTTTTATATTCGAATAGAAGAGTTGGCTAAAAAGCATAGCTGCACCCCTGTTCAGATAGCACTTGCATGGGTTTATCATCAAGGGGAGGATATGGTACCTATTCCTGGTGAGTGACTAATCAAAATTTCGATTCCTTGTCAATGTAATATATGTGAAAAGTAATGTCAAAGTGCTAGAAGGCGAAATTGAGCGTTCAACAAACTTCAGAACTTTACTTCCTGAAAGAAAACAGCTGAAGTAGTGTTCCATGACATTTTTAATGAAATTTTCCACTTAAGTTCGTCAAGTGCAATAAGCCTGATTCAGTGTAGTGAGAAGTGTTGCTGCTAACTTTTGACTCTGTGCTAGAGTAAGCAAATAAGGCAGTAAAACTAATTATGCTTGTATCAAGCACTTGACCTTTGTAGGAGTCACCAATATTGAAAATATGCCTGATCTACCATTATGTCTGCCTTGTGTCTTACAAGCTCAGCCAACCTAACTAGTACACCCCTTTGAACTTCCTGGCACTTTTTGACACCCTGAATCTGAATATTAGTGAAACAGCATCGCATGTGAATATGTTGGATAGTATGACCTTTATCTTATCTGATTTCTCCAAGAAGGGTAGTATAAGGAATAAACAACATAATCTTCCACAGGTATTTTACATGTTCTTTAGGCTATCATTACTACATACTGATGAAAGCCTTCAATCTGAAGTGAAAAAACGATTCGTAGATGGTTTTGGGCCAAAATGAGTAGGTTGGATTGCCTTTCATGTCATCTAGGAGAGTGCTTCAACCTATATACTTCTTTAGCTGAACCTGTATGTCGATCATGTCTGGTTGTTGTGAAATTTATCATAACATCAAATTTCTCAATTTTTAAGCTAGGCAATGTTCAGAAATTGGACATAACACTTACAGTTGTTTGAATGGCTTTTGTGGGTGGGTGTTGATAGATTATTTTCCATCCCTTAACCTTTTACTCTAGCCTTGGGAAATTTCTTCTTGCTACATGCCCTTTAGAGAAGTTCCTTATGTTTAGTGGCATGGTACCTTGAATGTTATGGATCTTCCTTTAACCACAGTTACCCCACCAAGCATAGCCTTAGCCTTCTACAGCATTGAAACAATAATGCAGGGGTGTGGATCTTTTCTGCCCAAAAGGTCTCTTATGTCTTCTTGACCACTCTGGTTTATCACTCTTGGTTTGCTGCTATTCTTGCAGTTTCATCTGTTTCTATTGTAACCATGTCAATTGTACAATCAGTAGAGTTTCTTCATTTCAAAAAGTAAATTATTTCCCATTCTTTTTTCTTTTTTCTTTTTTCTCTTTCCTTTTTATTTTGTTTTAAAACAGACTCAAATTAGGTTGATGAGATCTTTGGTCGCGCGTGATTTATTTGTCTGTGTTAACTTTACCTTCTATTTTAATGTTAAATGTTTGGAAGCATTATGTTATATTAATTATAATTTTATTATAACATCATTACACTTATTATAATTACTATTGGAATTGTAGGTAGAAGTTCGACATTATGTTTGATTATGAGCTATATTAGTCAATTTATTATTGAACTCTAGTTTTATGTAGGTAATGTTTGTAGTTTGCACCATACAAACATTCAAAATAGTAGTAGTGGTAAATCAGTAGTTATTCAGAATTTGATTCTTTGTTGTAACAATATTAGTTGCAAATTCAACTTTAAAGTAGTAATAGATTATTTTTCTGTTGAGTTCAATTGGTGAGAAACCAAATCCAAAACATTATTTTATCATAGTTTTCATTTAATTTTACTTGTATATAGAATAAATATTCAGTTCAAACTTCAAAGTTTTAACTCTGAATTTGAAAGCTTTCCTCTTAGTAACATTAAGCTGAATCCATCAATAAAAATTTGTTAGTAAGTTGGTTATATTAGTTACATCCAGTCTAATAGTTGATGATATTTGTTAATTAAAAAAAAGAGAGAGAGGAGACTAGCAGCGGGACGGTAGACTATAATTTAATTATCTGCCTTTATGGTAATAATCACTCACTCACCAAAATAAACAAAAAAATATAACATAATTGACTTGTCAAATCTGCTTAAGCTTTATTTCTTCATCTTTTCACACCTTCTTGTGTTTCAAATCTGCTCTAAGTTAGTAGTAGTTAACCTCGTCTTCCACAACAATTGCAGGAACAACTAAGATTAAAAACCTTGATGAGAATATTGGTGCTTTGAGAGTGAAGCTCACAGAAGATGAATTAAAAGAGATTTCCGGTGCAGTGCCCATCGATGAGGTGGCAGGGCAAAGAATATATGACGTTTTCTATCGCATCTCGTTCCATTTTTCAGACACACCACTGCCAAAGGATTCCAAGTGATCGGCTTAGCATATTTGCTGGTGAAATTTAGCACGCTTGTGTTCTGTCAGTTTGTATGTCTTCTTCCATGTTATGTTCAGTTGGGTATAACTATTGTCTTGAGTTCTAAATAAGCGTTGGCCAAATGCGAGATAAATGAGTTAGGAGTGCCGAGTCTAGTACCTCGAATGTAGCCCAAAAAATTAACTATATAGGAGAGAGAGAGAGAGAGAGAGAGATGCCTGTCCATTTGGGGAGTGATTGATCTTGTAATGCTATAAACACTTTCTGCTTTTATTGAATCATCAACATGAAATCACTCTGTATCAGCTCCTTTAGGGGCTCATTGGTCCCTGTTTATGTTTCTTCAAGAACCCTAGCTAAAGGACTGTTTGGCTAATCTGAAAAACAGAACAGGATACGGCGGTTCCAAGAAGATGTAGTGTTTTTTAAAAAAAAAAGAAAAAGGAAAAATCATCTGTTTGTGTGAAACTCTTCTTGCTCTTCTGGCTCGGCAGAGAACCTCTGTATAGTAACGATCATAAGACCAGGTGATTGCTTGTGGTTCAATACCCTATTTTGGAATTTTCTCAAAATTTAAAGAATATGACAAAATCCTTGCGGAAGAACATAATCAACTGGATAAACATAGGAAGATTGGACCACAGATTTTTTAAAATTCTTCGTTGTGTAGGGATCAGATTGATACACCGAAAATAATCGCACACAAAAAACAAGCAATTTACATAGTTTGGCTTTTAGCCTATGTGAGAATTGGTCATTATACAAATGTATGAATTTTACAAAAGAAATGAGAAGAGAAACTCACTCTCTATTAACTCTCACTGCCTCTTTTTTTCACTTTCACAGTTGTCTATGCCTCACACCCCACTCTTGCTGAGCTTTTTTCATCCTGATGGAACTTTTTAGAAAATACTCATTGTCCCCTTTTCAGCAGTCTTAAATACCCCCCGTCTTTTTTTTAGCACTTTTTAGAAAGGGTAAATTACCATTACCTTTCCTAAGGTAATGATTAACTACAGTCTAACCCTCCATGTATGAGGAATTACACTGCGCCCCTGGTCTTTAAAGGACGTTAACGACGCTATGTATAGACCATTATGCCCTCACCCCAACTACCAGGCAAAAGTGCGGGAAGAGGAGACAAATTACTCAGAGACGTCTCTCAACGTCTTTCCATTCCCATTTGCCAAATTGCCCATTGCATTTTCGCATGCCTTCACCCGATTCATTTTGTCCATTCTAGAAGTGTCTCTCTTGGTTTCTCATGTCTCTTGGTTTCTCTACGAAGAAGAAGAGATGAAGCTTTGAAGATCTATACTTCTCATTGTAGTGCTGATTTCTTGCTTCGGACTCGCTGAAGGTATGTTTCTCTTCGCCTTTACATCTAGTCTCTCTTGTTTCTCTCTCGTTTTTAATCTAGTTTTCTTCTATCTTTAGTTTTCTAGTTCTCGGTCTAGTTTCTCTTTTGTTTTCGGTCTATTGTGCGATCTTCTTGTTTCAACTCTTTTCTTTACATTTGTCTTCATGTTTTCATTTTGGCTATGTTTGTCTCTAATTTTTCTCCTAGGGCTTCTATTTTGGCTTTGTTTTTGAATATATGGTCCTTTCATTTTGTATATCTGGTTCGTCTCTATGTTTTTTGTCTTGGTATTTTGTGCGATTGTCTTGTCTTGTCTTGTCTCATCTCCTTTGTTTTATGTTGACCCATCTTGTTTTTCTTTGTGGGGGGAGACGACAAATAGTTCCATATTGTTCAGCAAGGAATTATTTGGAAAAATTGTATTAAGGCTCTATAACTAATGGTTCATTTGCTTCAATTTTTTGTAAACTTTTTTTTGAACAAAATAAAATCTTCCAACATTGATATGTGTTGCACTTGTGAGTTTATTGAAGTTTTCTCCTTTTTATTGGATTTCAATGTAACATGTGATTTTTTTGTGGATTTTTTATTTTACATTGCTCTTATGAGTTTGTGATTTTACTGGATTTTTGAATGAATTTTTTATTTTACATTGCTCTGTAAGTAATTGTTTTTTTTCTTTTTTTTTCCCTATTTTGTTATGTCTATATATGTAAATGGGTACTGCTAGGCATGATTTACTTGTGCATTGTAATGGAACAGTGGATCATATTGATAATATTGACCCTAGTATGTACAACTATATGGACTTTGCTAGCTGATACAGTTGAGGTAGTAGTGACGAATATCCCATCTAATTATGGACTTGCATTGGACTTTCATTGTTTGGTCCTAGAATCTAATGTTAGTTTTCAATTGGTAACTGATGAAGATGTGGTGAAAATGCTTGGATTCCATGCTGGTACTAGGAAAATAGAAGTGTTTGTGACATTAGCCCAAATGTCTCCTCCATGTCATGTAAAGCCTAGTGTTGGTAGGAAGAGGCCTAGTAGGTTAGATGACAATCCTAATGACAACAATGAAGACAACAGTGAATGTAACACCTCGACCCTTCACATGGTAACGATATTGTCCGTTTTGGGCAAAATCCTCACGGTTTTGTTCTTCTCTAGGGGTCACCCATCCTTGCATTGCTCCCGCCCAAGTACGCTTAACTGCGGAGTTCTATTAGGGTCTCTGCCACTTGGGAAAATGTCTCGTTGAATGTAAGGGTCTAAAGTTTTTTCTTTATATCTCAAGAACTCTCTCTCCTTTTTCGATGTGAGATATCAGGATATCACAATCAACCCCCTTTAGGGCTGCACATCCCCTTGCAGTAGCTTGCCAGCTCTGGTAACCTGTCAGTCCTTATCGACCCGCCCACTTAGTAGTCCGCCCACGTGTCACGCGAGACGGCAGGTGCCTACACTCGGAGGTGAGGAGAGTCGGCTTTGATACCATCTTGAAAACATAAACTTTTTATTAATAATAAGGTTCGTCTTTAAAACACGCATTTATGTCGTTTGTTTTTTTCTTTTTTATGTACA
>JAULJZ010000020.1:6262865-6292544 GCA_032270985.1 Heliamphora pulchella | reverse complement strand
CCCCCCCCCCCCCGCACTGCTCAAGCGTGTACACACACATAAAGAGGGAACATCCAAACTGAACATGAAATTATCCTGCATGTTTCTTATCAAGCATGGCTTGTCTTTTCTTCTCTCAAATATTCATACGCTACATCACAGGGCTACTTGCAAGCTAATACCAACAATAAATATCCCTTTATTTTGGAAATGTTTCAAAATCCCAAGTCGCAATATAAATAGGTACCTTAAGGGCAAAAAGATTGAATCTGCTGTCAGCTTTGATACAGAGTAGAATGTTTGCAAATATTTAGTAATATATGTACAAAAGATACGTAAATTCTTTGAATTTATGTTCATAGAGATCTGACGGGTTTTTTTGACGTGATGAGTGTCAGCTACCTAAGTTGGTTGCCTCAAGTGGAGAAGTGCTTCTAGAGTTCTATATGATCGACAGATACCTACAAGATTAAAAGGAAAGTTTTATAGGACAGCTATTAGAACAGCAATTTTATATGGGACATAATGTTGGGCTGCTAAGAAAAATCACATAAATAAAATGAGTGTTGCGAAAATGAGAATGTTAAAGTGAATATGTGGTAAAAGACAAAATTATGAATGAAAAAATTCGTGGAATGGTAAAGGTCGCACCAAATTATGAATGAAAAGATTCGCGGAATGGTAAAGGTCGCACCAATTGAGGACAAATTGAGAAAAAATAGATTAAGGTGGTTTTGACACATATAACGTAGACCAGTTGATGTAGTAGTAAGAAAAAACGACAAGAACATGAGAATGAAAACATTTGAGGGAAAGGTATATCTAAATTGACATGGATAATGTATTAAGAAAAGATATGAATCTATTAAAACTAACTGAAGATATGGCTCTTAACATAGCAGAATGCCGTAAAAAGATTCATGTAACCCATGGTTGTCAGAATCCCTATCCAGATCCTACGATCCTACGATCTATTTTGGCAAAATTGATCTGGATCATGTAGAGAATCCCTTAAAAGTAGAATTTTACGATTTTGGTAGAAGGATATTAATGAATCGTGGGATTTCGATTCGTGATTTAACAACTATGGTTGAGAGCTAATAAACGTTACGATGAAATATTAATCAAAGATGTGCTTTTGCAATATTTGATTTATGGCCTGTTTAAAGAACTAAAATCTTACTAATGAATGAGTAACCACTTACAACATTGAGCTGCAAACAATGCTAGAGGAAACATTTGTCAACTGGAATTTTTGGAGTGTTGTGCTTTTGTAATATGTGATTTATGCCGTTTAAAGAACTAAAATCTTACTAATGAACTAGTAACACTTAGGACATTAAGCTGCAAACAATACTAGAGGAAACACTTGTCAACTGAAATTTGACCCCGTCGAAAAATTAGTAAAAGGTCCAATTTGTAGACTGTGTATTGATTTTCATCCAGCAAAAAAATTTTAACGCGTAAAGTTCATCTTCATAAAAGTATTTCAGTATTAGGACCTTTGTTTGCAGCGTGCAACATTTTTGACAAAATTGCCCTTACGAATAATCGATTACCATGAACATCTTCACCTTCGTCGTTGCTCATGGACGATGACGACGAATTATTTCGTCTTTAACACAGTAGATCTATTGTTCCAAATACGAATTGCTCCATTAGAGAGAAATGAAAGACAGCAAACCAGCCACGGGGAGGTAAATCTGGTGCATCGATTGCTTATTCGTATGACAAATGTAGATCTAAAACCCCTAGGAAACCAAAGTACGCGGAGGAGAAGATGAAAAAAGATGGAGGGAAGCTGAGTGAGGCCGGTGGAGAGAAAGTGCTTGACGCTGTCGGAATAGAGGGGCTGTAGATCTCCGTACAGACATCCATGGTGAATTGGCTCTCGGGAGCGCAGTTGGAGAAGAAGAGAACAATCCACTGTGGATGGACAATCCACTGTTATCTTCTCCCTCCTCTAGAATTCATATTAAACCCATTGTTGATGGACAATCCACTTAAACCTAGTTGCTGAATATGCCACTGTTAGATCAGAAGAGGATTTGTGCTTTAAGTTTAACTCAACAGATAAATTTATCTGTCTAGCATTTATCAATACTAGAAAAGAACAGATAAATTTATCTATTTAGCAAATTATGCTTGTTTCACGAAACAGATAAATTTATTTGTATAAAACTTATATTTGTTTGAAGGAACAGATAAATATATTTGTCTAGCACTTGTGCTTATTTGACTAAATAGATAAATTTATCTAACATTTGTCAGAGTTAAAAATAAATAGATAAATTTATCTATTTAGCAAATTGTGCTTGTTTCACGAAACAGATAAATTTATCTATCTAACACTTATACTTGTTCGACGAAACAGATAAATTTATCTGTTTGTTGGGTATTTTTGGAATAAATTACGTTTTTTAAATGGGTTGGACCTTGCGTGTTAAAATTTTTATTTATGGACCTTACTCGTTAAAATTTATTTTTATGGACCTGTGGCTGAGATCCCCAAAAAACATTTACCACCATGCTTGTGTATTTATAGGCAAAAATCAACTCCCTCTAGGTAAATTTTCAAATTATTCCAAAATAATATCACATTTCTGAGTGGTAACCAAATCTGCATTATCAAACACTCATAATGGAGGAACCATTGAGATTTTTCAATTCTAAGCTGTTAATAGTGCCATTAAACAGCCCCCTTCGCATTGCTGAGATGATCACTTACATCATTCCAAGAGTCCTAGGTATAGCCTTTAGAGCTTGCAAGTAGTTTCCAGGACATTTCTTCAAACACTGCAGCTGAGAAGGAATGAAAAGTAAATGTTATTACATCTAAGCCAATACAACAAATCAGACTTCATAAGTATTAAATATGAATGTAAGCTTTCAAATGCAGTGGAAAACTAACGTCGAGGAGCAAATATTGACGGTGACAAGCATAACTCAAAAATTGCTGGAATCTACTTGTTCAATGAGATCACTACCTTCAAGATATCGCTTGTTTCTTTATGGTACTTGTCCAAAACAAAAGGTTATATGGTCATGGTTTTTGAACTAAACAGAGTGAACTGAAACAAGGTTGCAGAATAAAATGTGATAGCTTTTGCCTGGAACAAAAAGGCATCTGCCTTTTTCTAAAGAAGCTTGAGATTTAGTTATTTATTTATTTATTTTTGATAGGTTAAAGAAGCTTGAGAGATTGCCAGATACAAGCATCATGTTAGCATGCGATGTGACACAATGCCAAAAAAGATGCAGGCTAGTTTTACGGTGGGCTGAGTTCTCACAAAAAGCTTTTAGGCATTTGAGGTCAACAAGAAAGAAGAAGAGAAGAGGGGGGGGGGCGGGGGGGGTGCTTGCAGTTAACATGTATGGATTTCAAGGCGATTAATGCTAGTATTTCAGAAAACATGCTGCTAAAATTTTGAAGCAGCTTAAAGAATAAAGGGATACAAGTTGCAAAAACTAATACAGGTCACAAAAATTAAAGAAATATAAGCATTGTTGTTAAAAGGGTAAATTCAGAATGGAGAGAGTAGAAGAAGAAGAATTGCAAATTATAATAATCCTTCAAAATTGCAAGTTTTTGGTAAACTTGCACTAATATATTTTGAACTCTAGAGACGTAATTTATACAATTGTTTCCAGAGTTTTTCTAAACTCAAAATCCAATATGAGAAACTTAAATTAAGATAGCAAATAAAAAATAAACCAACTTAAGACTACACGTGAATGCCTACAAGAAACTACAGCCATCTTTTGAAGCCACCAGTCACTGTTACAGCCACAAGACCACCAATATTGCAAGATACCATTAACTAAATAACAAATAAGAGAACCAAATGAAGAGAAGCAGCAGTCAACCAAGGCAACTCAAAGCTTGATTGCATGGTGTAGAGAAGGAAACAAACTAAGAGCAAAATAACCATTTTTCTTAGGGTATGTTTTTAGTCTTACAATGAAGCTTTGGACTATGACTAAACAGGATAGTGAAGGAATTTGGGATGGTTCTGGGCTATGACCAGTTCCCCAAACCAATAAGAAAGCCTGCCATTTTCCTTCTTTGTGGTGAAAAATTGAGAAGAGAAAAGTGTGAAGGGCTGGGGCTAATAAAATAGAGTTTATTGGCAGTAGAACGGGTTGTTCAGATCTAGTTATGAGGCCCTCAAAGGCATATAATGCAGAAAAACATAAGAAGAAGATAAGAAGAACAGAAAAATTCTCAGTCACTACTAGAACCTTTAGGCATCACACCTAGGGGTTAGAATTGCATCACGCAGTCTAATGAGTGCCTCAAAAGCTTCACAAGTTCTCTAGAACATGCTCTTTATTACATTGGAAGCATTGAATGACTTTTTGACTTCTTAGTCAAAACCAAGACAATTGACTTCAAAACCCAACTAAAAAAAATAAGACCCATAAAAATAATCCCAGCTAGACTTTAGCGCTGAAATATAAAAGGTCCAGAAATTCTGAAAACATAACAAAATACAGAGATCTATAGAACATAAAAGAAAAAAAAAATTAAAACTGACCGATAGCATATTAATCTAAAATATACACAAATAACATTCTAGTAAGAACGACAGTTTGACTCTGTATGATTCCTAAAAAAAAAAAACCCCCTTGAAAATCAATCCAATTTTCGAATTTTATTGTCTTTAATTTTACTTTTTCATGATCTTCATATGGTCTGCATCAAGATGCAAGGAAGAAACTTGCTTTTCCGGTGATGTTACGACCTATAATGCCAAGGTTGAAGAAATTTGATTTCCTTTTTTCAGGTAAATATCAATGAACAGAACACTAATGAACACATTCTGACCAACCCCTAGGCAGACAATATATTACTTCTCCATAAAGGCTGATCACTAAAAAAAATATGATAATGTATCAGTTAAAGTTTAAAAATTAAAGATTTAGGACTAGGGAGAAGAAGAGTAGGAGAGAAATAGTGAATAGGTTTAGGGTTTCTTAATCAGTCCCCTTTACCTCATGTATTTATATTAAAGAAAGAGTATTGACAAAATTACAAGAACACCTTCCAGACATAATAAGAGAACAAAATAATGCAACGTTGTAAAACTCCCAATGAAGCTAAATCACAAAGATCGAACATTCCCAACTGAAAGAACAGTGCAAAAGAGAGGAATGAGATAAGAGTTTTTTTTAAACAATATCTCTCAATTGGTCTTCCAAGTGAAAATCCTGAATAAAGTGACAATCAATCAATCAATCTCCGTAAGGAAAAAAGTCATTGCAGCCAAACAAGGGGATAAATTTATGGCTTGGCTAATTTGGCTTTAAGCCAAAAGGCAGTAAGTTGGCTTAAAGCCAATTGCCAACAAGGCCCTTAAGTCACTCTATCTAGATTCTAGAATGTTTTTCAAAAGCATGCCTACAAAGTATAAACTCATAATTAAGTACACCAAGATTCAGTTGTCATGTTAGCTGTATCTATTACTAACTAATTAGTAGGGGACTGTATATAAAACAATTTATTAAATCAGCCAATCAGGAGAACATAATTTAGTCTTTTACAAAAATATGGAAGAATATGCCATTTGAAAGAGCAAAAAGGAAAGTAAAACATATGCTGGGATGTCCGGAGTTGGGAACTTACCACAGCTCTTTCAGCCACCAGATGATGAGGTAATTGCTTCAAGGTCCCATCAATATCATTACTTTCTATATAATATTCTCGTACCTTCCTTGTGGAATCCTTTTGTATTCCAAAATTTAAGTTAAGGAACAAAAATCCATCACTCTGACAATGCATCAGAACCAATGTGCAGCAGAACATTCTGTTTAAATCAAAGAAATTTCTCTTTAACTGTATACAGAAACTATGAAAGGATATCCCCTTCCCTAGGATCAAGAATCATGCTCACTGCTGTTTTCCATTCTCCTCTAAGTAATGTAGCTCCAATAAGGTGAGTTGGCACGGAACCAGTTCCAAATCGCTGAATTCATTTGCATGCACTCAATAAGTTAACTTTCAGAATCACATAAAGCAATGTTTAATATATTAGAAACTAAACTCAGAGATCAAAAGGTTCAAGAAACTGCCAGGCATGGCTTTAAATAAACAGGACACATTTCCCAGTCGAGATGACCAGATATAGAAAGCCTATCCTCCTTAGTCCCAGGAAGATGCTTTCCATGCTGATGAAAGGGGATTCCGTTGTTTCCAATATTCAGATATCCTGAACTAGTATAAATTTTGACTAGGATATTAATGCCAACAAATTTTTGGACTCTGAATGAGACTTGAAAGTACGGCAGACTGCAGACCACATAGAAAACCGTACCCATTACTTAGTTCTAAATGGACACAGACATCTTAAGGGATTGCATTCCCATCCTAGAAACGATGAGTAGACACTCATTCTGCAAAATAAACCATTTTAACCAACTGGCAACCTTTAGACAGATTGGGGAGGGGGAATGCAGAAGATTTTTAGACAAAAAGAACAAAATATTGGTCAAGAAAGATAATTTAAATATAGCAAGATTTTAAGACAAAAAAGAACAAGATGATGTTAATCAAGAAAGTACTTGTAAACCAAAGTAGTTAACAAATCCATGTTTTCCTAAGGCATCCGCAGAGGCTTTGATGGTATCTTCAGAATCTGCAACAACACCCCTGCAAATTTGAGTGAGTCCAATCATCAGTACATACCATGAGATATTAAACAATGAGAGAAATAATAAAATGTCACATAAAAGAGTAATGTTACATAAAGAGGTGAACAGAGATGTGCTTACCTCAATGTAATGGTGAAACGATTTCCATAGAGCTGCCCAAGAAGAAGTCCTTCTTTGACATGGCTGAACAACAATGCAGTCATAACATCTGTATGCATCAAAAAATTCTAATGGCAGGTAAACTAAGAATTGAAAACTAAAAGAACTTACCAAAAGTCACCAACTTTGATACCAATCAACCTTTCATTAAGAGCAGCTAATCTACTTGCGTGCTGCCTGAAAACAGTTACCTGTTAGACGAGCACAAAATAGTATTATACCCAGAGTCACCAACTTCAAATATGCAGACAATATGAAATATTGTAGTTTATAAAAATCAATTTAACCAAGTACCCAATTTTCGATTTCTTCAGACGATGACTCATGGCCAATAAACTAAATAGAAAAAAATATTAGTAAATATCTACAGGAGGAAAACAAATAGCAACAATCAAATCACTCCCCAATAATAGGTCAAAACTAAGAAGAACATACACTTCTACAGAGGAGACATTCTGTTTTGGACACTTGTGTCAGCAATTTTTAAAAGTGTCTTAATGTTAAAAAAAAAAATTCTAATATCCAAGACTTCGCGGACACTTCGATGACCTTCTTGAACCTTTTGAACACATCCTATGCAACAAATCTATTCATAGTAATAATGTTTTGCATTCTTTTGAACGCAATTTTTGCACACAAAATATGTTTTGAAACAATTGTAAGATAAAAGATATGGCCTTTTAATTTATTTAATGATATGTGGCATACTTTTTTATTATTTTTAAATAAATTATTAATAAGTTTGACATAGAATAAATATATAAAATTATAAATTTTTTGCGTGTCCCAAACATGTGGTGTCTTGCATTTTTCTAAAATTAACGTGTCAGTGTGCTTGTGTTGTGTCCATGTGATATCGTGTGTGCATGTCCATGCTACTTAGATGAAAAATTGCCATGTTACGTATTAAGAACTCTGATAATCATTTGTTAACCCAACCACATAAGGTTGGCATTTCCATAGTTCTGCTACCTTTTTCATATGTCTTTCCCTCTTACCTATGCTAGAGTAACTCACTCTTTTAGCACCCTGACATGACAACCTTTGCCAGCTATTTACATCCATCTAAAGCTAACAGTAGCATTCCCTTAAGGATGGCACATTAAAACAGCTTATTATTCTGTTACTTGCTTCATGTTCAGCAGATAAAAGCAGATAGAAGCATATAGCATTTGCCAACATAATGAAAAGAACTTTATAGTGAGAAGAATTGACATTTAATATGATTTGGATGTCTCGTTTCTCCAAAGACTTGCCAAGAAAGTAAACCTGTGATGCTCCCATCCTTGCAAACACCAAAGTACGAAACATGCGACTTTACCATGAGATGTAACATCCAGTTTGGAGTTGCTACTCCTTGTATCATCTTGGTACTTTTTACTCAAAAATAAAGAATAAAAACCAAAATTTCTCTAAACTTGAATAGCATCTTAAGCAGAAGAGAGGTTGCGATTGCGAACTAACTGAACAATTTGTTGGAAGATATGAAGTTAAGAATTAGATCAATAGAGGCTTCCCATGGATCAGCAAATTGATAGATATTGTTATGACAATTTTATGGAATTCGGCAACTTTTTCAACTTCCAGTTTAAACTAAAAACTTCCCCAGCCAGGTGGTCCATCACAATTCTGATGACAATATTGCTCAGATAATAAGGTATATAAACCAATATTGAATCTCCATCAGAACTCCTAAAAGAAGCAACTCCAAGTTGAAAGTTGAAACATAAATAGTTTGTCACTGATGAATAAATGTACAATAATGAAAAATAAAGGGCAGACGAAAAACAAATGCAAAAAGAAGTTACCCTTTGAGTCGATACAGATCGCTTATCTTTTGTCCCAGCAAATCCAAATGACCTCGGCTGCCAAATAAATATACCCAAAAACTTAACAACACAGAGAAGAAGCACAGTAGCTTCTAATCATTCTTCTATTCACCACATTATGGCTCTATAAAAAATGCCTAATTGGGTAAAGGAATATAAAAGGGGCAAAAAAACACTACCATTACATCATCACTAGTTGCAGGATATAGCTACAACAAAAGACTACAACCAGTTGAGAAAAGAAATGAAAAGGAGAAGGGAAAAAAAGAAATCTATCTTTTATTTCATTCCACAACAACTAGTCAATAAAATATATGACACTTCAGCGTAGCAAAATCATATATACCTGAATCCCTAGCATCTTTCCAATCAGTCCAACAGCCTCTTGAGTATCCTTATTCTCCTTGTAAAGATGGAACCTGAAAATAGCGTAGATATTTTCTCATATTGACAAAGACCATCCAACATCACTTAAAACCCATAAGTAAATTATTGGAAGCCAGCCATGAGAAGCATTCATAGGAGCAAAAGACAAAAAGAATACTTCTATAGGTCTATTAGATGTCCCACATTTAAATCTGTTCAAAGGTGTGACAATTGTTTCTATATGACATCCCCAAGTCACTCTGAAGGTAATAAGTAACATTGGTTTAGATTTATTGGCTTCTAGCCCTTCTTTCATCAACAACATTGTTTAAAAGATTTTAGTCCTTGACAAGTGTGAATCAACCAAGACATTGAAAGCAAAAGTAAATAAAATAAGCAATATTCTGGTATTGTAATTTAGGTTCTACAAATACATAGATTAATTTTGAGTATGTAGACTAACCAGAATGGAGAGGATGTGATGAGATGGAAGGGTGGAGATATCCCGTTGAAGCAGTCTCTCCTTGTTTGGAGAACAGCTCTTGATTCCAGTTTTAGCTTTTGAATGCCGGGAGGACCTTTTTGCTTTTTAATTGGTGTTCCATGTGTTGTGAATATGAGGAGTCAGTGGATCAATAGCTACTTCATTGTAGGGTGGCAAGAGTGTAATAAGTTTGCTTCTTTTCATTCTTGCTGTTGCTTGGTTATGTTGACCTCAGTTTGAATGCTCCATCAGTATCCAACAGATTAGGAGCTGGGACACAAATTTCATTACAGTTTGGTCGAAACTTCTAAAAATTTCATTTCCCTGCACTTGTAGAAAACCAAAATTCTATTGTTCATGCTAAAATATAGAAGAGTCTAAGGTTGGGAGCGCCTCTAGGAGCATTTATTTATTTTATATAGTCTAAGAACTATTTTTTTTTTTTACTTAGTTGTGCTGTATGTTATAATATCAATAAATATTGTAGATTAGTGTCAAATACAAATTAATTTTGATATACATAAATAAATGTTATGTAAATATAAAGGATTAGAATACATTTGAGTTAATTTTATTCTACGATCTTATGAATTTTTTAAATTTTCTCTTATCTTTGTAACTTCTGTTTTGTTTTTTTGGGATTTATATATTTGAGAAGTTCCATCTTAGTTGGAAGTAAAAGTCCTTCTTGGTGGGAGTGATGTTATTACAAGATTCTTACTTTGAAGCACGGAAGAAAAATTCGAAAGCGAATCCGTCATCCCAATAGGAGAATCCTGCAACTAAGCTTTGAAACATATATTTAGTTATGAGACTCATATGAACCAAAGATCACATTAACATCTATACTTTAAGAGGCTGAACGATTTTCCAAGTTCTCTTTTGATATGGAGAAAAGGAGGAACATTCTTATTACGTGAGCACCCATGATGTAGCATTGAGCACAAAGATTTCAATTGGGTCTCATTTTTTGAAAAATGACATTAGTCATCAGACTGTTATGAGGCAACATCTACATAAACACCTTAACTTTGGGAGACACCCCATTACAAAATCTCATATGTGGAAGAAAAGGTGAGAGACTCAATGACTTTAAAAACAAAAAAAAAAGATTTGCATGAGAAAAGACCCGAGAAATCAAGTGACTATAGCATACCCAACATCTCCAATATTTAGGTCTCAAGAAAAAATCATCCAGAATTAAGGAACAAAATTTTGTTTCGTTTCGTTTCCATGAAAGGGAAGCTAGCTACCAATTTACCAAATGATCATTCCTCCCCTCTTCTATTCCTTGCCACAATAAATCTCTCATCATTTTCTCAATTTTATTAGCTACCCCAACCAAAATCTTAACCAAAAACAAATAATAAATGCAAATGCTACGCAAAACATATTGCACTGCACCAAAGTATGCCTTACTCCTTTAGAAAACAAAGCTCTTTTTCAATCCTCCAAAGTCCAATCTCTTTTCTATCTTTTATAAAACAACACCTGCAACTAGTATTCTTCTCCAAAAGGAGGGGGGGATTATATCACCTGCAACTTTGTAAATGAGGAAAGGAAACAAAATCCCTCCCTACAACAAAACTAACAACTAAGCCCACCTCCTTTGCCCTATCTACCATCCTCCCCAAAACATCAACCACCAAAGAGAAGAAATGGAGATAGAGAATCCCTGGGCTAAGACACCTTTCTAGATGGATTAAAACTTTTCCACACTTGCCATTTACAATCACTGTCATGTTGATTGTGCAACCGTTGATTGGCTAGAGAGTGCCTACTAAATTTGCAAGCATCATTTGAAGCCCAACAGCCAACACGAATGAATAAATATTTTTGATCCAATAATTGTAATTGGTAGCTATTTTCATAGAGAAGTTATTACAAAGCCCAAAGGCCAACACGAATGAAAATAGCTATTTTCATATAGAAGTTATTTTAAAACTTTTCCACGGCTTACCATTTACAATCACTGACATGTGACCAACTTGTGTGCTTTCTCCCTCCTCTTCACCTTTGGGGGTATTTGGCAAAGCTAGTACTATTAGCTTCTGGCTTCCTGCTACTAATTTTAGCTATAAGTTATAATTTTTTCTAAACACCCACTACATCTGCTAAAAATTATAAATTTTTCTTCTATTCTAGCTATAAGATACAAACTTTACCAAACACTTATAACTTCTGTTACAAGCTACAATCTATAAACTATTAATTTCTGCAATGCCAAACATCACCTTTGTCTAGCATAAATTTGTTATCAGAGCTAGGTTGGCTGAAATCTTAAATTGTTGGAGTTTCACGACTTCTCCATTTCCAATACAAAAATTGCAAATAACTCCATCGCAACTTTGAGCAAGACAATGCAACCACACACTATTCCACCCGACAAAAGCTCATACTCGACCCAAGTTCTTTGGTCCAAAAAATTGACTTCACCACCATCCATCTTTGTTGTTGTCGTCATCATTGCCGTAGCGCAAAGCCTAGATCTGCGTCGAAGTCACATCAGCATCCATCACCACTATCATCTATTGTTGCGACAAACAATCACCACCATTAACTCTTCGAAAATCTAGTTGGCAGAATTAAACTCCAAAGTTGAGGCTTTAGACCATGATTTGCAAGAACAAAGAGAAAACAAAACCAGACCAAAGACAATATAGCATAGATTCCAATTACATCAGATAAATTGGTGATACGAAATACAAAAGAACATTTACAATTTTATTTTAATTATTTAATATTTACATTTACTTTTTAATTATCTTTTAATTAGAATTTATTTTGTTTCCTTTTAATTTAATATTCTAGTTTATCTTTTGATATGATATTATTTTTATTTCCTTTTGTTTAGTATTTTAGTTTTCTTTTTAAATTAAAGTTTTAGACCTATAAATAAAAGGCTCTATTGATATTTTATTTTAAAGTTGATTAATGAAAAGTTGAGTTTAAAACTATAGCTTTATGTTCTGTTTCAGTCATGTTGCACTACCCCATCCTCTTATCCCCTCCACGTGCTACATCAATTGGCCGCCAGCTTTTTGAAAGATAAGAGAAAGAAAGAGAAAACAACTAGTGGAACTTCAAGCGCTCATTCAAAACACATTTTTAAACATCAACGCATGGCATAGGATCCACGACTAAGGTAGACAAGGGTGCCAAATTAGAAGTTCCAAACTTTAATGAAAACTACAATCCTCCGGTATATTTTAATTAGTAGCACAAATTAGACTGCTTCTTATAGTAGTATCAAATGATCGAGGATGGTAAATTATTGTTTGCAAAAGCAAAGTGAAAAGACATAGCCAGAAATTGGTGGACGAAGTATCAACGAGAGTACCATGCAGCCATTCGTACTTGGGAAGCCATGAAGATTGCAATGAATGCTACTTAGTTCCACTGAATTACATGAAGATTGCAACGAACGCTACTTCGTTCTGCCAAGTTACAACCAACAAGCTCATTTACAGTTTATCAGTTAACACAAGGAAGCAAGATAGTTGAAGAGTATCGTAGATTGTTATGCAATTTGGCCACAAGATTTGAGTTCCCAAGGAATGTTTATGTAATGATCTTCATGTGTCGTCAGAGTTTGAATCCACAAATCTCCTGTGGGTTGGCTATTATAGACTATATCACATGCAAATGCAGTCCAAGTAGCCATGCAAATGGAAGAAGAGGTACGCGTACTTGTTGGAAATTCATTTCTCAAGGTCTCAATATTCTAAACATATTCATCTCACTTTAGGTAGAACACAAAATATCTGCTATTGGAAGGATGTTTCGAGGTGACGTTTCTTTTGATCAACCCCTAATTGTATCGTTTCTCTTGTCGTAATGCTTCTATTGCTTCCATGGTACCTCTTAGGCTTTTCTGATATCTTAGGATGTCAATGTTTCTAGAATCCTGAATGAAAATGAGCAAATGAGTAAGTTTCCTTGTCATTCATTCTTGGTAATATTTCCGAAGAGACATCAAGTCACCATCAAGCCACCAACAAGAGACTGTTGTCCATTAACTCATCTTAACTTTTTCTCTTGTAAATCAGTCGCCAATCCTAACGTGCCACGGTTTGACCGCCCACAAGATGATATATAGGGCAAGCGCACCACTGAAAGTTATAGTTTATGAGTCAATACAAAGTCATAAGAAACTTAATATGAATGGAATGATTTAGAGGATGAAGGCCTAATCTTTTATACTTCCACGGTGGTGCGCCAATGCAAGGCTGGTAGAGTGACTGTTGATCATATATTTCTAAATTCTCCGGTTGCTATGGGATTATGCTAGAGTTGTTCACATTGCAGATATTGACACTTAGTAATACAATGTTCCTGATATTTTGGTTGGAGAGGAATGTAAGAGTTATTGAAGATTAAGTTAGCAGATTTTGGGAGTTTGTAGAAAAAAACTTATTATTTGATCTCTTTTCCAGTTACATCATCATCTCCCTACGAGGGAATTCCATTGGTTTTATTAAAACCGGTTAGAGAGTTGTATGAAAGATATAATCTTACAAATTTCTTGGGGTTTCAACCTTTTTCCTTTATGGGGTACTCCTTATCCCCTGCTTTTATCATTGTACTCTTGTTGTATTTTCTCTTTTTTATAAAATTTTATTTCCTGCTTTTCAAAAATAAAGATAAGTAAAAGACAAACACTATGTATACTACCTAAGATACTTGTCAAGATGGTCTGGCCAATTATTTGAGCCTCTATTATCATAAGGCTTTTGGCCCCTATCTTTCCGTTTCTTTGAGGTTCTGCCTGTACCATTATTCCCTCCCGCGTTGAACCACACCCGAATGCATTTCGATGAGGTGTCTAGCCCATCTATCGTGTCGGTAACAAGGAATTTGAAATGCTCCTTAAAAAAATTATGCACTGCCTGGAGGACAAAAATAATGAATGATTACCAAACCAAACAAAAACAAAATGAATAAATAAGAGTCCCGCAAGAATAAATAAACCAATTTAACTTAAACTCAAAACTAACCGTGCGATGGGATTTATCAGAACTTGGCGAAAGAACAATCGGTGACGAATTATCTTTACCGCCAGAACTAATTTGATGTATAAAAGCTTTAAGACTATCAGCATCAGAGTCACCAGCGAGAGATTTAAATGATTCAAGTTCAGTGTCATAACTTTTATTCAATTGATCATACATCTTTATTTTCTTTTCCACCACAATCTGAGTTTTCAAATAAGTCATATTATTATCATGCCATATGTGAATATTTATAACACATGAAAACTGCAAGTGAAGTGAAATTACCTCTGGTGGGACTTCTAAGTTAGTTAAATGAACGACATTTCCATCCAAATCTACTTCGTTTACGATGAAATCAGAGTACCTACACAAATTTAAACCAAAATAATATTAAATAAAAGTTTCTTTTCACATAGAAATATTAAAATCAAAACTGAAAATTGAAATAAATAAGATATACATGAAACCAACATCTTTTAAGAATACAATTATACAAATATAAATTAGAATAATAAAATACAAAATTAGGCAAAACAAAAAAAAAGGGTGTAACCTATGAGGCTGGGAAGATAAGAAGATTATTAAAGTTTCTGAGTTTAATATTTCACTTGCATGCAGTGTGATTGCAAACCACATAAACAAAACAACAATTGTCCTAGAATCATCATAAGCCTAAAGTTTAATTAATACCTAGAAAGTAAGAAGACAAGAAAAGAAACCAAAAGCAGATTTTGTGATTCAGTAAATTACCATGCGTACTTTTGTTTGGTTTCCAACCAAAAGCAAATGAAAGACTATACTCAGCATCACCTGATAGTTCTATCTTTAGTGCCCCTCTAAGTTCTCCTGGGCCCAAATTAAAATGAACATTTTAAGTTGAACATCAATTTCTTTTCATTTCAAACTTCTTCTGGAAGCCAAACAGAGCATAAGACACAAAATAATAATTTCAAAAAATCAACTTTCTATTAATTGAACTATTTATTGAATCAATAACTACGACATGTGCCTACAATCAATTGTTGACAGACTAAAACATATTGAAAAGAAATTGAACAGAATTATTATGCATCGGTTCGGATTGCCAAAAAAAATGCCTATTATTGTCCCCGTGCCTAGGACATAACGATTCTCAAAGATGTATGTTAGTTTCTTTTTATTTGAAAAAATTTCACAACAGCCAAACAGAGCTTAATGTCACGGTTCGAAAATCTCCAAGGCACTGGAAGCTTGGAGAAGAACAATTCAAGGTGGAGGAGGCTCACAAAAGGTCCTGGAGCGTCCCGGAAGGATCCAGTACGTGAAAGAGCCTTGAATAGTCCAGATTGTTCCAGAGTAGTCCGAAATGTTCCAGAGCATCCTAGAACATTCCAGAAGACCCTAGGAGGTTGGTGGAGACTCTACCGTGTTCTAGATCATTGCAGAGAACTCTAGAATATGCGGGAACATATGAGAAGCTTAGATATTTCTCAAGAATGTTCTGAAAATTGATTATAATCCTTGGATCGAGTAGATCCTAACCATCCATCGAGGAAGTGGAAGGCAATATAAGAGGGAGAGGACCTCATTTGAGGGAGAGCACTTGGAGATGCTCCAAAGAGGGTGAGCACTTGAATTGCTCCAAAGTGGGGTGGAGCACTAGCGTGTGTTCCACGAGTGGCTCTCTAGGGTGAGAGTGGGGTGGGACAATTGGGGAGCGTTCCATGGTAGGCTCACTAGTTTGAGAGGAACAAGTGTCAAAGTGTGACCTTGAGAGCTTGTTAACACTTGAGTGAGAGTTGTAACCATGCAAATCCTTGTACACCTATTCTTCCTATAGTGAGAAGCTTTCTTATCTAAGACCATGGTAAGGTTGTTTGTGTGGAAAATGCTGACTTCGGCATTCAGGGTACATTGTCTACATGTCGTGCGGGGCGAAGGTATGGCAAAAATCTTGGCCCACAACATTAAGATGGAAAATAAAGTAATTTGTAATAGAAGGCACTAACACATTTTCTCTGAATGGGATCTAGTAAGCGAATGAGTAACTGAACACAAGCTTATGTTCAATTGCTGACAAAGTGGAAGATATAGAAAATAAGACCGAATTTTGTGATTTGGTTTGGTTCCCCAAACAAGTAACGACTACCATTGCCTACTTTTCTTCTCATTTCTAGATTATAGAAAACAATCAAATATACAAGGAAATAATTTCTTTTCATTACAGAATCATCAACGGCATCCGAACAGAGTATAACCTGCAAAAAAATTTATAAAAAAGAAACAGATTTTCCACGAATTGGAACTAGTAATTGAATCGTAGCGTAACATGAACTTGCAATTACCACGATAGAACACAATGCACATGTGAATAGACAAGAAGAACACAATCACAAAGACACAATCACACTACACATATATAGATAGATAGATAGACAGATAGATAGATAGATAGATAGATTTGGGACACCTTTGCTTAAGAACGCCACGAAAGCCAGGAAGCTGAGAGATGTAGCAGAAGATACCAACATCTGCTTCTTCTAGGGTTTTCATGGCCGTTTCTAGGGTTTGTGACTCCTCGGTGATGTTGGAGGAAGTAGGGTTCTAGCAAGAGCTTCTTTGTTGTAAGGACGCACGTCGTACGGTGGAGCTGCGATGCGGTTGGTTAGTTCAACATTTTCTGGAATCGTGATCGCTTATATGGTTTTTGTGGGTTTTTTTAAACAAAAAAAAAAAACTAAAAACTCTAGATTGTTTTACAAAAAAAAATAAATAAATAAATAAATCAAGAATTTTAAAAATTAATTTGTAGAACACTCTATTAAAATTTTTACTTTATTTTAAAAGAAAATGATACTTATGTTTAAGGGATTTTAATATGATTTGTAGGACACTCTATTAAAAAAATTTAAAAAATTACTTTATTTTAAAAGAAAATGATACTTATATTTAAGGGACTTTAAATATGGTTTGTAGGACACTCTATTAAAAAATTAAAAATATTAATTTGTAGGATACTTTATTAAAAAATATGATTTTTCAATCGAAAGTCCATAAGTAACATTTTATACAACATTAAATCTAATAAAAAATACATTGACTATTAAAATTTATTGTGTAAAATTAAATCAAAATACTTTTACTATTCTTTTTTTTTTTATTATTACAAAGGGGGAGAGGGTGCCAGGGTTTGAACCCCGATTGGGTGAGGGCCCGTGTGAGGGGCGACCACTTGGGCTGGAGGCTTCCTCACCTTTACTATTCTAAATACTCATCATTTCACATCAACACCTTATCCCTCCACCTCTAATGAGCTTCGACGAACATCTCCAGTGACCTTCGACGACCATCTTCAGCAATCAATTGATTTTTTAGCACTAAAAAAGATAAACATATATAAGCTCCGTTTGGATAATTTTACTTGTTTGCTTAATGGCTTATAAGCCAAAAAATACGATACGTCGTTTGGATAACCAAATAAGCTAAAAATAAAAAAATAAGCAAATAAACTTATTTAGGTAGCCAAATAAACAAATAAGCTGACTTATAAACCAAATAAGCTGCCTTATAAGCCAATAAGTAAATAAGCAAATAAGGCACAAGCCACTCAAACGAAGTGGCTTAAATGGGAGATTTGACTTATTTGCTAATAAGCAAATAAGCCAATAAACAAATAAGTAAGATCCACCCAAACAGGGCCATAATTTTAAAATATTTAATAATAATTTCAATCATGACTAAGATTAGGAATTTTAATGGCAAATGCCAAACAATAGCTTGCTCTCGCTTGATTCTTATTGCAATACAAATGTTAATGCCTTGAACAAATGTGCCCCGGTGTCAATGGCAATGAAAGATCATCAATGAAATAAATATAATCACCATAGATTGCCATTGATAATTATATTATCTGTTTTTGTTCTCTACTTAAAATTATTTCCTCTCTCTCTCTCTCTCTCTCTCTCTCTCTCTCACACACACACACACACACACACAAATCTCAATCTAGCCCCAACATAATATTCTAGTTCATGGCACATTCTTCCAAAACATCCTCATAGAAAGCTTTGTTCATTTTTTTGCCAAACAAAACATTCTGTCATACTGTACTGTTTGAATCCAAGCACTTCGTGAAACAAAAGCTTTTGATCCATAAACCTTAATACCTGCCTTAGATATTGCATATTTATTTATTTGCATAACAAACAGATAAATTTATTTGTTTGATCTATTTGTTATGCAAAATAAATAAATTTATCTATTTTGTTTATCAATTGACATGCAATGCTTGATTTTTATTGCAACACAATAGTAAATAGATAAATTTATTTGTTTGCTATGTAAAATAAATAAATTTATCTATTTTGTGTAGCAATTGACATACAATGCCTTATTTTTATTACAATACAATGGCAAACAGATAAATTTATCTATTATTTATGAAAAATGAAATTTTACAAAGTTGAAATAGATAAATTTACCTGTTTGCATAGTAAGCAGATAAATGTTTGGGCTGGTAATTAAAAGAAAGTCCTCACTTTCTCTTGAACAAAGAAAGGGCAACATAACATTAGTTTCAATTGAAAAACATTTATCTATTTATTATGCAAAACAGATAAATACTAGACTTAACCTTACTTTCAACCGTAATAGCACCGATTAAACAAAAGAATAAGCGAACACCTAACTTTGATACTCATGAATGATGATGATATTACACCAAAAGCCATTTTAATTAAAATATAAAAAATTCAAAAAGAAGAAAAAGACGGAGCTGTTTTGTGAGTAAGCGAGTTTGGGCATTGAGGAAGCGAGTTTGGGCATTAAGGTAGGAGCAGTGTGTGGATGATTTCGAGCAGATGAAGATAAGAATGCCTAACTGGGACACTCCACCACCGGTGGGGAAATAACATTCGACGATCTCGATCCCATTCCAGAAGAGATGGCCTTTGACGATTCTCGTATTATTCTCGTTCTGACTGCAATCATCTTCTTCATCAGAGCTTCGTCGAATTCTTACACCTTTCGGCATAGTTCTTCTTCATCAGAGCTTTGCCAGATTATTGTACCTCTCGGTATGGTGAAGACAACAATGGCGAAGACATCACTATGACCCGCTAGAGACACCCCAATTGGACCAAGCGAATCTTGGGCACTCGTCTCGAATGCTCCCCAATGACGAAAAAACGAGAATTATGATCAAGGATACTCTCAAGCAAGCAAAGTCAGGAATTCAATTCAAAACCCAAGAAACCTACCAAAACCTTCAGGCTGCGACATCCATGGTCCTTACGGCCGCCACAGTTTTCATGATCCTACAACAGGCCATATCCTTACCCTAACGACCACCTCCTTTTGTAATCCTAGAGCAAGTCACGACTTTTATTTATCACGATTGCTACCTTTTTGAAAACCTAAACCTAGCCGCGACATTTGGACGTCACGGCCTGCACTCTTCGTACAATAAAAGTCACGGCTACTATGTGCAAGGACACAGTCATGAGTTTAACACCTTTTTGGACAGGTGACAACATCCCAAAGGATGTATGTGTTGCCTCTTTGCCTATAAATAAGCGCCTTGATTCCCAGAAATCAAGAGAAAAACACCTAGATACCGATACTCTGCCGAATTTGTTCCCCACCCGATATTACCTGATACTCATATTCCCAATACCATATACTCCCAGACCTAGTTTGTGACCTTGCTTACATTGGTGAGGCTATCGGAGCACGAACTACTGGGCGATTCTCGTCTCTCACATCCGAGAGGACATTCGAGACGGTTGTCGACATTAGGTAACCTTAGAAAATCGTGACGTTTTTTAAACCCTCGCTTTCTCTCTCTTTGTGGTGTCATGATTAAGGTTTTCATTTATTGTCACTTTCTTTTTTATTCAATCTATTCCTATCAAGCATGTTCATATGAGCTTTTCACGAGAAAATAGTATGTTTATAACTTTCTGTATTGCTTAGAACATGATGTTTTAATGCATTTCGTGTTTACTGGCATATTGGATACATAGAAATATTTTTGTGATTTATAAAATCTGACAACCGTGACCCTTGCTTGTCACGGCCGTGAGATATTTGATTGTGCTATTATGGCCGTTACATATTTTCTTTTGGCCGCTACCTTTCTTCTTATTTTTGTCATGATCGCAACATTCTGTTGCTATAACCGTGAGCTTTTTGTAAGACCAGAAGCATAAAAACTATGCCAAAAACTTTCTATTACATATTTTTAATGTTGTATGTATTCTGTCTCAAGACCTATGTCATTGTTGGAATAACAGAAAGTAGATCCAGCCTTGATGAAGCGGGTTGTGGTTTCTATTCTGTACATCCCTTCTATTTGTGTCCTTTTGAACCTTGTATGTTGAAAACCTCTCTAGACTTTAAAAATACCATAGCCGCAACATTTGGTTGTCACGGTTGCAACCTTTTTGACCCCATTTGTTTGCGGCTTCATGTGTTTTATCATGGTCGTGTGTTTGATGGCATCTTTTGTCATGGCCGCAACATTTTGTTGCTATGAACGTGAGCTTTTTGTATGTATAGTAACTTTAAAATAGTGTTTGAATTCTCTATCTTCTTTATGTATAATCTGTAAATAGCATGTTAGAGACATAAACTATATTACATGACTCTTAGGTTCTTTTTTTGTTTTATTTGATTTTTCATCACATGTTTTTCACTTTGGTTTGCTCAAATGATAAGTGTTGCATGTTTAGAAATAATAACCAAATTGCATGACCTCTTAGGATTGTAGTTAGGATTTTTCTTTATTGTTTGTTTTTATATGAACTCTATTTAACCTTCTATTCTGTATATATTATCTTTGAAAAGTTCAAAACAAGAGCTAACATTGACAAAATAGAGGCTAACCTTACGGTTAGGCGAAAAGGGTGCCTAACACATTCCCTTTTCATACCTTAGCCCCCAAATCCTATTTTTCTCTGGTTACGTTTAAAAAATGACAAGTGGCATTCTTTTTGTTTTTCTTAATTTTTTTCAAAAATAAAGTGGTGACTCTATTTTTCTAAAATGTGTTTGGATATCTTAAATTCTTGTTTTAAAAAAGAAAAGAAAAGAACATTATTCTAAAGACAAAAGATATCCGACACATCATTTTTCGAATGCACCCGAAAAACACCCGCACCCGCCACTTTTCGTTGACGGCTAGCTCGCATCAGACTGGCCTCACTGCGAGTCTCTGCCTCTAGGAACTCGACTGAGCATTAGGCTTGGTGCATTTGGCTCCAATGGTGCTGAAAGTGGAGAAGGAATGATGCCTAGGTTGTTTTTAATCTTTTTCTTCGCCAATGGTTTTTGCTACCATGGATACTTGCAGTTGTGGCTCTCTCTCTCTCTTCTATATTTTACTTTGGGAATCAATTTATTCCTAGGGGTGATTTTTTTCATAAAATTCTCAGGTATTAAATTAGAAGACCTTAGACCTTAGAATTTTTAAAATAATGAACCTAAAAAGTTAAAGAAAAATTAAATGGATTAAATGCACTACAAGAACTAAAATTAATTTGGAATTCTCACCAATTATCCGTTTTAAATATGGGTTCTATAAGTTTGAGTTGTATAAGGATTAGTTTCATCCCATATTTTTTAAAAAAACTAGTCCCATTTTATTTTTCTATATCTAATGTGCCCCTGCCGTTGATCTCCTTCTTCTTCTCAAGTGCCGGTGCCGACGCCATTGACTCATTCTTCTGCGGTGTCAACGCCGACCACTCCTTCTCTGGCGCCAACACTGGTCACTCCTTCTCTGGCAATCTCCTCCTTCTTCTCAAGTGCCGACCTCTTTCTTTTTCGGTGATCTCTTCCCTCTTATCTCCTCATTCTCTAGCATTAACCTGAGAAATTTCGTGTATTAAGAAATTTTCTTATATTGAGAAACTTAATTGTACTAAGAAATTTCTTAGTAAAATTTCTTGTACTGAGAAATTTCTCAGTTAAATTTTTGAGAACTTGAAGAAGAATGAAAAGACGAAACGGTACTGAGAAATTTCTTAGTTAAATTTCTTATACTAAGAAATTTCTTAGTTTGAAACAAAATCTTCTACTGAGAAATTTCTCAGTTCAGCTAATATACTAAGTTGTGAAAGTGTTAAAATTACGAAAAAGCAATAACAATGGAGCACAGATTTGGAGTAAGTGATTTAGATCTAAAAAAAAAGGAGGAGTAGCAGCGGTGGAGAACAAGTCGGTGATCTAGATCCATGGTCCAAATCTAGAGGAGGAGGAGGAGGAGGAGGAGGAGGTGGAGCGGACGGTTTCCAACAACGGTGGCGAGGGGCGGAGAGGAGAGGAGGTAGAGGGGCTAAGAGGAGGCTATGGTGGCTAGGGTTTTAGGAGAGAGAGAGTGAGAGAGAGAGAGAGGCAATGGCTAAGGGTTTGGGAAGAAAAGCTCGGGTTATTCTATTATATAAGGAATATTAGTCGCATTAAAAAATATCATTTGAAAAATTTGACCTTATCTTAAAAAAAAACTTAGCAATAGAACCAATTTTTCTATAACACTTACAATGGGAACTAATAATTGATTAACCATATATTTAATAATTTATTTATTATTAGTGTCAACTATATATAATTATAATCATCTATATGAAAAAAATTATACTGTTTAATTTGAGAAAAAAGTAAAGAAAAAAAAGATTTAAAATTAATTGACCAAACAGCCAACTTTGATTTATTTATTTTGACTAAAAATGCAAAAACATAAAATAAAAAAAACTTCTAAAAGGGTCTCATGCTAAAATAAGAGTATAATACATAGGGGTATAATTCGGATAAACCAAATCAGATTTTAACGTATACCTTTTAAGAAATGGGATTGGCTTGGTTAGTAGTGCTCGCTTATTTTGTCTCGCCCACCTTGGGTCCACAGGAAAAATTTTAATGTTATAGTTGTGCCATAGCATGATGCACTAATTGAGATTCGTTGTACTGTACTGGGGCATTGATAACATAAATTTTTTTAATTTTTAAGCTAATTGCCAATTAGGCTTTATGTTTCATTTGAAACACAATTTTTTGTCTTTTAAAGCTTTTGCATGATAAATTACATTGACACTCAAACATCTTTTGAAGTCAAACTAGAGTGATTTTAAATACACACAGATTTACTAAATACACCCGCCAATTTAATAAATTCTTAGATATAACTTACCCTTGTAGAAAATTACAAAACTAGGCAGGACATGTACTAATATATTTAGAATAGTTATTAAGTACACCCACCAAAATCTATATAATTTGTATTTTAGAATAGTTATTAAGTACACCCACCAAAATCTATACCTTCTCACTCTATCCTCTAGTCTCTCCTTTTCTCTTCTCAATCCATTGGATGGTTTGGAACTTTCAATGGGACCTTCGGAGCAACAAATAGTCATTCGCGACCATGATGAAGCATTGAAGATGAGTTTTTAGTTATAGTTTGTTTTTAGTTATAGTTTGCTATATTTTGTGATTGTATTTATGCATGTGTTCATATTTTGTTCAGCTAACCATAGCCGAACAAAATACCTTTGCTCAGTTTTTATTTTTTGAACTTTCAGTCAAATAAAGCGAACAAAATCACTTTATTTGGTGGTTGTTGTCCAAACAAAATACATTTTTCTAGTTTTTATGTTTGAGCAACATTACTCTGTTTGGCTATGAATATTCGAACAATGCTTCTCCGTTCAATTACAAATAACCTCAAGTTCAATGCCCATTCTGATTTTTCTCTCTTTCGAATCCATTGCATCGAAGTTGAGTTCAAGACTTAATTGGCATACAGAGAACCTTTGGTGTAGGATCGGCCACCCAACCCCGACTCCCATTGCTTGAAGAGGTACTTGCGAGTAACTACTCGTTTCAAGTAACCGTAGGCCGTGGAAACGTTTCTAAACCCTTATTTTTGCTCTCCTAAAGATTGTTATGCTATGGTTCCTATTTTTTATTTATTTATTTTGTTATTATTAGTATTTGTTTATTCATCTCATGCATATTCTTCATTTTTAGGCCATAACACTCATTGTGATTTGGATGACTATGAGGAAACTTGAGATTTTGAGAAAAATAGTATTTTAAAAGTCTTCTGTTATTTTGTGATAGTATGTTCCCCATGTTTTCAAATTAATCAACACACTTTACATTGTAAACATCATTATAGAGATTTTGAACATAATGACCGCAACCTTTGATTGCTACGATCATGATATATTTTGTTTCTTATAGCGACCACAATGTTTAATAGTTACTGCCGTGAGTTTAGTTTTGTATTTTGTCACGGTTGCAACCTCTGGCTGTTACAACCGTACTATTTTTTGTTAAATTAGCGGCTTAAAATCATGTTATGAGTTTTATTTCGCTTATTGTTTGACAATAAATACAACATGATAGATATGAAAACTCTACATAATGACCTTTAGGACTTTTCTTTTTCTTTTTAGATAGGATTTGTATTTTTCTTGTATAATTTTTGTATGAACTCTCTTTAACTTCCGTTTATGTATTTGTTACTTTTGAAAAATTTACAACGAGACCAAACATGATAAAGTAGAGATCAACCTAACGGTTAGACGACGGAGATGCCTAATATCTTTTCCATTTTGTGCCTTAACTCTTGAACCATTTTTCGAAGATAACACAAACCAGTGACTTACTTTTGTTTTTCTTAGTTTTTCTTAAAACTAAGTTGCGATTCCATTTTTCGCATGATTGGATATGCTAATGATTTATTTAATAAAGAGAGAAAATCTTCTTTAAAAATTGAATATCCAAACACGATCCTTGCCTAAAAGGAAAAATTGTCCAGAACGCCACAAAAGGCACCTCAATGAAGCTTTTCAAATGGTTCGGAATTAGTTTAATTCAAATACTAATCCTAGAGGTTGCCTTTGCATCCTCAAAGAACTTTATCGATTCTCGAGTTTGATACTTCGATTCTCGAGTTTGATACTTTGAGACTTCAGCTGAATTCAAGTAGTTCATGCTTGGAATTTATAGTTCTTCTTTTTAGTCTTCTTTTGGGTGCTCAAGTGTTAAGGAGTTCAAATGAAAGAACTATTCAAGTTTCAGTTCAAGTTTGTATTCCTAAGGACACACTAGAGGACTAATAGAGGGTATATAGGCCAAGGTAAGCTTTATTTTCTTTTTCTTTTAGTCTTTTTATTTATTTTTAATATTTTAAACATGTTTAATTTTAGCGTTTAACTTTTAGATAAATTACACTAATCTCCCTTAGGTTTTTGACAAAAACATAAATACTTCTTCTGCTTTCTGAAATATCACTAGCTTTCTCTATAGTTTAGTTGTCTGCCTCAAATTAACCTAACTATTAACCCTCCGTCATTGACATAACAAGAAATGTTGGATAAAGTCAAATTCCTTATTGATTTTTTCATTTTGCCCTTACCTTTCTTTCTCTCCCTCTCTCTCCATTGCTTCCTAATCTCCTTATCTCTCTCAGAAAATTTGCTAATATCTAAACACCAAAAAACTAACATCTAAATATCAAAGGAAATAAAATCCCATCTTTGATTTCATGGACATCCAAATCCAACATCAGGAGATGAGTGACAAAGTTGCAAATCATGATCAGCAAAGTTTCGACAAGTTAAAACTAGAACCACTACCTGCCGTTGTAGCCTCACCACCCTCAGCCACCTCCTATCCCGCCTACAAATTTTCCTTCACAATCTCCCAACAAATTAGCCAAACCCACGACATTCTTGTCGCCACCTTCGGGAGTCTCTTCCCCCAAGACTCCGGTCCCTCCTCTATATCAAATGTCACGCCCTAAACTCCAAATCACGTAAAACACTTAAAAATAACCATATACAATACCCAACTCGATGTTTACTCACAAAAGAAAACATACATGTATTAAATATAATTATCAAAAGGCTTACAAAACACGATTTTAACACCGAAAAATATGTTATAAGCATACATGATCAAAAAGAGCAAAAAGAAAGGCTACAGATCTTCTGCCCCAACCGGCTCCTCCAAATTAACCTGCGTGACCGGTACTTGAAACATATTTCAAATCCCACATCGTGAGCCAAAACTCAGCAGAAACTAAACAAGTATGAAATAAAAGCTAAATATGCTCAAAAAATAATGTGCGATTTGTGATTCACACGAGCCTTGAAAACGATTTTAAAAACAAATTTATATCTGAACTCATACAAGTCTCAGGAGAAAAACACTTGAAAAACGGTTTTATATCGCTGCTCATGCGAACCTCAAAAATAGTTTGATAGATATTTATACTATAATACTTTACCAGCAAAAATAGACTCCTACAAGCCAGGACTCCTACGAGCCCCACTTGCAACACATGCTATTCACATAACACAACACCTGTAGAGTTAACATATATCTTTACGGGGTAAAACCGTAGGATCAATATACGCCCTCAACATGTATCTTCACGAACTTTTACCGTATGACCAATATCCGCCTCAACATAAACATCCTTACGGACTTTTACCGAGGGACCAATATCCGTCCCAACATATGCATCTTTACGGACTTTCACCGAGGGACCAATATTCGTCCCAACATATAATCAGAGTTTTAATCAGTACAACATATGCAGATATAAAACCAGAGCTTTAAATACACCATGACCACATAAGATCACATAACCGTTCTACCACATACGTGAATAAAACTAACTAGAGTTCTATAAGTACAAAAGCACGTATAACCGCTACGTTCCACATAATGACGCCATATAACCGGCCACAACATCACATGCCACACACTCGACACAACCACAATATACAAAACAAGACCTAACCATAGGCCAACTCTAAACCTCTCACAAAACGGTTCTTACCAAAATCCCATCTTTCTCAAACCACGTCATCCTCGAGGACGACACTAGAAAACCAACCACTACGGCCCCACCACGACCAACCAAAACCCAAAACGACCCACACCCCTCTTCATGAGTTCAGTTGACAGAATTCCATAATTCCATCGCCTGAATGCCACTAGAGAAGAGCCAGACGATTGAACCCCATAAATTCAACCGACTGAAAAGTCACAACACAACAAAACACCCCCACATAGGGCATCAGTCGACTGGACCCCCACCCAGTCGACCAAAACAAGCTACTGGAATCTAAGACAAATTCGCCTAAACATAGATCAGTCGACTGACCTCCCAAGTCCAGTCGACTGAGCACCCTCACTGTCGATTCAGTTGACTGAACTGCCGAGTTTAGTCAACTGGCCCCGGGCGAAAACCATTTTTGAGCTACGAGTTCAGCCATCTCAATCCCAAAATGAGGCCTCCAAACTCCCTTTCAACACCCTCGGGCATACCCAAGCCCAAGACTACCACAAAATCACGAAAGAAACTCTCAAAACCCGATTCCATCCAACCAAGCCATTTTATTTTTTGTTTTCGGTTATTGGGGCCGGGTAATTTTAGAACTGTTGCTAACTTTGTTTTGCAGGCGTTCTAATCCCGATTTTATGATTGTCATTTATTATTCGTGTTTGATTGAATGGTTTATGAATGATTATTATTATTTTTAAATACGGGGGTTGACCGTAATAGATCGAATGTGAGCCTTCAGAACACAAGATCGCTGTAATAGTTAGTTTTTATTTTTAAAATATCTATTTAGATTATTTAAGAATAGGTTGAACATATCCAAGAACGAATGCGGCACCGGCGGTGGTTCGGATTTTTACAGGCCACGGATCGCGGTAAGTTTATAATGATTTTAAATAATTTTTTATGGTGAGTTTTTCTACAATAATTATGAATAAAAAATAGTATAAAAATAAGTCAAAAATAGTGAGAAAAAATCACCAAAACTATCCAATTTCGGCGACAGTTCAGCGACGGCTTTTATAATTTTTTGGCCATTTTTTGGACTATTTTTTGGGTAGTTTTTAAACAAATTTTTTTTATTAAAACATACCTTAAAATACTGTCAAAAACTAGGAAAAAAATTAGGCCAAAATCATAACCCAAACAGGCGACGGCAGCGCCCGGTGGCAGCAGATTCTAGGCTATTTTTTGATAGTTTTTTGAGTTGTTTTCGAACAATTTTTTTGACAAAAAGATTTTACTTTTCAAGATCTTTCCAATGGTATAGAGAACGTTAAAAACAGAGTTCGGATGAGGCCGAAACAGCCTTAGGAAGTTGGCGATTCCAAGCGGCGGTGCTGGGGTGCAGCGGGAGCAGCTTTGGGTAATATTTTTGGCAATTTTTTGGGCTATTTTTGAGCATTTTTTTCTTATAAAAATAGTACGTTTCGAAAGCTTTTTTTGATATAAAGTACGTTAAAAGACGAGTTTGGAAAAATGTCAAAAAAGCCTCAGAAAGTTGGCGGCGCAGTGCTGTGGCGGGCAACAACGTTTTTTGAGATTCGGGATATTTTTTCGGCCGTTTTTTGTACTATTTTCGAGTAGATTTTTTGACAAAAAATATTATATTTTGAGAGCTTTTCAATGGTATAAAGCTCGTCGAAAATGGAATTCGAATGAGGCGACAGGAGCCGCCTGAAGGTGGCGGTAAGGTGGTGCTGGCGATGGCTGGTGGTTGCCGGTGACTTTCTTTTTTTCGGGACTGGTTTTGATGTATATTCTGATATATACAAGACTGATATGATATACATTGATATATCAGATAGTATTAGGAAAGTCTGATGCAATCAGGATACAGGAATTAGAGATAAAAGAGGATTATTATAACTTATCCTCTTCAGGAGACTGTAACGTTTCAGCATTTCACTTGGAACATAAAATTGGGATATATGCATATCGTGTTTATATATATATATGAACTGTGTGGATGATTGAATATGTTTTATTTATCTTGTTAATTTAATTAATTCAAAAATTTGATTTTAATTAAAATATTTTGCAATAAAAAATAAAATTAAGTTTTTTTTAATTAATTAATTTTAATTAAATAAATTCTTTTTAGATATTTTATTTTTTTACAAAATATCACGTTTAAAATAAATTTTTTAAAAAATCAGATACCTTGGAAAAGCGAAGAAATTAATTCTGAATTTTGAGTTAATTAAATAGAAAAATATTTAATCGAAATAAATTATTATTTCTTAAAAAATGTGAAACAAAAAATAAAATAAATAAAAACCTTTAATCACTAGCTTAGATAAAAAGCTGAAGAAAAAATTGTGCATTTATTAAATTTTATTTGTTACGCATTTAAACACGAAAAGATGGTTTGATAAA
>JAULJZ010000020.1:6228721-6253939 GCA_032270985.1 Heliamphora pulchella | reverse complement strand
GTTTATAATCTCTTATTTGGGCTATATAAAAAAAACTAACTTTTTAATTAAAAATAATAATTTTTAAGTTATACTATTTGATTTCTTTAAAAAATTAGCTAAATATTTTTTATTTTTTAAAAAAATCTTATTCACATCCTAAACGCACTCAATTTTCATTTAGTGAAACGACTATAATGATACTCTCAATTAAACAATCAACTCTATTTTTAATAATAATAAAAAATTGTGTTAATATTTCAAAAATTACAACTTAAAAGTAAAAATAAAGACATTAGATATTTTAACAAAAAAAAAACCTATCCTAAAAAGATTGTTCCAAATATTCTTAACTTCCTTTCCCCCGAGTTTTTTTTTAAAAAATTAACCCCTTAAAAGTCAAGCTTTTTCACATCTCATCCATGGGCTAACTTAAAATAAACTAATTGATTTCAATATTGTCTTCAATAAATGTAATATATTATAATAAATATTTATTAAAAGATACATAAATATTTATAATTATTAGTCCTTTTTAAAAGGTTTGTTGAAGTATTAGTCTTAGTGTTAAATTTTTAAAAAGTCAAATCTTATTTTTTAAACATGAAATATTTTTATGATAATTTTGACATTTGGTATGCAATCTCTACCCTAGTTGCAGCTTTCCCAATTCGCGATGGCGATCACATATTTGTTGGCACTTCTAATGAAAAAGTGGCCGGAGATTGACGGTGTCACTAATGATTAAGGGGGCATGGTGTTAGGATTTTGTCGCAAGCGAACGACTACGATTACGTCGTAGGTCATCTAAGGTTCTGCAAAGGTCGGTGAGGGGCTAGGCTTTCGTCGCAGGTCGACAAAGTGGTCGAAGAGTTAGAGTTACAAATGAAGAAAAAGAAGAAGGCAATTCAAGCAAAGGTCGATTTGCAAAAGGTTACAGTTTCTACGAATTGGTTCGCGCAGAAAAGAGAGAAGAAGAAGTCGATGGCGAGAGAAAGAGTCTTGGGCGTCAATGCCAAAAAAGAGGAAGAAAGAGTCGACGGTGATGGTCAACGGTCGATGTACTAGAGTCCTTTAATGAGAGAGCAAACAAAGAAAAAATTCACAGTGAATTTAGTTAAGAAGTTTCTTAGTACAAGATTTTTTGTCAAAAATAAGAAAAAGATTGAGAATTTTCTTTTTTAATTGAAAATTTATCTATTAGTTGTATATTTTATTGAGAACTTAATTATGAATTTTATTAAAATAAGTTTTTTTCAAAAAATGAGGTTTCAACTATTATACAAGAAATTCTTCAATTTCTCAATTTTTATTTCTATTGAAACAGATAAATTTCGTAGTAAAAAAAAGTAAAAATTTCTCAATTATTTTGTCTTCAAATAAGGTTTAGGGACTAAGTATAATAACATAAAATAGGACATAATAATAAAAAACAATAGAATAAAATTAATATTAATTTCTACAAATTTTACGTATAAATCCCATATTTAAAACCCATATATTTTAGAACTACCTTAGCCGTATGGTAGCTTATTAATAGGAAAACGAACTTCTAGTGAAAAAGTAGATTAGACTTCTCTCTCTCTCTCTTTCACGTTTCGTTGTGGGGTGGGCGTCTCTCTGAAAAATGTGGATGGGTTGTGAAACTTTTTGTCCTAATCCCTTCATGAACTCAGCAGTCATCTCTTTGAGTGGTTGATGATTTTCTCTCTCTCTCTCTCTCTCTCTCTCTCTCTTTTTCTCTGTAAATTTTTAAAGAAAAGTCCTATCCAAAACAAAAAAAGTTTTAAATAAAAGTATATAATTTTGTGATGGGAAGAGATATATATAGATCCTCACTCTCATGACCTCTTTCTGGGTTTCGGATCCAAAACAAAACAAAACAAAAAAAAGAAGAAGAAAAACCGGCAAAATATATGATATTTTAGAGGATGAATGGCCTTGCACATCTTCAACCGGATTTCTCGGAGTTTGTCGAAGTTGATCCCACAGGAAGATATGGCAGAGTACTACTCTTTCTCTTTCTCTCTTTTCATTGCTTTTGCGGCTTGGAATTTCGTGTTTAATTTTTCATTCCATTTTTTTTATGCAGTACAATGAAATCCTTGGCAAAGGAGCTTCAAAGACCGTGTAAGTAAATTGAATACTTTCCTACTCTGTTCCAATGCAAACCCATTTCAGATTTCTTCCAGCTTTGAAGCTTTCTCGAGTCTCTCTCCAATGGCGTTTTCTGCAAAATGGTTGTATTTGAACAGATTTGTCAAATGTCAAGTTCCAGATTATTTTCTTGGCAACTGCAGTTTATTGGGTGTTCTTGATTTGTTTCGAGAATTGAATCTTTGGGTCTTTTGAGGCATTTTAGAAAGGAAAAATGCTTTATACACGTAATTTTAACCACAAAAACGACATAAATTTGATTTAGCCTACTGGAATCCACATGAATTTTAACTCAAATGACTAGTTAGAGTTCAATTTCTATAATTGATCTTTAGTTGATAATCTGTATATGTAGTATTACTGATTACAGATTTAAGAGGTTAGGTGATAGATTTTCTAATGGAAAATGCTTCTTACAATGACTTCTAATCAGCAAACACCAAATAAATTTGATCCTAATCATTCATTTTCATTGGAACCCACAAAATGTTGTGAATCATGAATTTCAGTACAAATAAATGATTAATATTCAATTTCTGTAGTTAGTCCGTAGATTCTAGTTGAAAGTTTGTAGATTCTAATTGAAAGTCTTTGTAGGTAGAATTAGTGTTTTCTAATCTGGTTTGGTGTCTTATGGTGTTGATTGATTTGATTTGATGCAGTTACAGAGCATTTGATGAGTACGAAGGAATTGAAGTTGCTTGGAACCAGGTCAAACTCTATGATTTCCTGCGAAGCCCCGAAGATCTGGAGAGGCTCTACTGTGAAATTCACCTTCTCAAAACGCTGAAGCACAAGAACATTATGAAGTTCTACACCTCCTGGGTTGATACTTCAAACAGGAACATCAATTTTGTTACAGAGATGTTCACTTCTGGGACTCTGAAACAGTAAGTTAATTTCAAGCAAATTCTCAAGATTTTTCTAATTCTACTGAGAAGATATTTGTGATTTTTAGTAGTTTTTAATTTTTCTGCTAATAAGTAAGAAGTCTCCTGCCGGTTGGCTGCTTTATCGGACTCTCTTTTCATTTCGTCTAGTTTCAAACCCGTATCTAGTATTTAGAGTTTGCCTCAATTCGGTATCGCTTTTGTGGCTCTAACCGAAACGGTGCTATACCCTTAGATAGCCGGTCAGCTGATGTGTCTCAACGCATTTCAGGAAGAACCAGCTGAAGATATTTGTGATTTAGTATTTTTTTTTTCTTTTTGTAACCTGGAGTTTCTGTCTTTTTCTTTTTGTGATTGGTAGGTATAGGGAGAAGCACAAGAGGGTGAACATTAGAGCAGTGAAGAACTGGTGCAGACAGATCTTGAAAGGGCTTCTCTATCTCCACAGCCATGATCCCCCAGTCATCCACAGAGATCTGAAGTGTGACAATATCTTTGTCAATGGGAACCAAGGGGAAGTCAAGATCGGCGATCTTGGCCTCGCCGCCATTCTTCGAAAATCGCATGCTGCCCACTGTGTTGGTATGGTTTAATTCTAAGTCCCTAAAAACTCATATGTACTTGAACTGAAAATTTGTTGAGCTATTGTATGTGAAAATTTGTTGAGCTATTAAATTGAAAATTGTAAGTACCCAGAAAAATTGTTTCAGAAAATACCCAAAAATTTGAATTGTAGGGTGTGGATTTAAGTTTGTGTTTCGTAGGCCATACTTAAAATATATCTAGACCGTTTATTTTGAATTTTGGATTTTTTTGGGTTTTTTTTTTTTTTTGGAATTTGTAGAACTGTTGACACAATTGATGCAAAATCATTAAGTTTCTTCTATTTTGTGGGGTTAATCTTAATCAGGGACACCAGAGTTCATGGCTCCAGAAGTGTATGCAGAGGAATACAATGAATTGGTTGACATTTATTCTTTTGGAATGTGCATCTTAGAAATGGTCACCTTTGAATATCCATATAGCGAATGCACTCATCCTGCCCAGATTTACAAGAAAGTCATTTCTGTTAGTACTCTCTCTCTCTCTCTCTCTCTCTCTCTCTCTCTCTCTCTCTCTATATATATATATATATATATATAAATATAGAGATAATTAACCATGGATCAACTAAAAAAATATATATATAAGCCACAATACTTGTATGTTCCACGTGTATATGAATGACTGATATACATCTTTTGGGTTGTATATGAATGGGTGATAACTGTGATATATTAGTAGTTTATATACTGTAATTTGTAGTAAAAGTTATGAGTGGTTGATAAAATTATAGTTTGTAGTTAAAATAAAAAAAATAGTTAAAAAATTATAACAAAAGTTGTAAGTATTTAAAAAAAAATTATAACTTATAATTAAAATCAACGGTAAAACACCAAAAACTAGTACCAAAAACTTAGCCAAATTATTTTCCATATATCAGTTATACAAATCGTGACCCAGAAAAATATTCAAAAATTCAAAATAAACACCTTAAATACGCCTACAAAACACTAAATCTTCACCATTCAATTCAAATTCCGATTCTATATTTCTAGGACTGTTTTCTGAGTTTCTAGACTCTCTCTCTCTATCTATCTATCAATTGACATGCTTTATTGCTTTAGGGGAAAAAACCAGATGCCATGTACAAAGTGAAGGATCCAGAGGTACTGCAATTTGTGGAGAAATGCTTGGCCACTGTGTCCCTGAGGCTCTCAGCGAGGGAGCTTCTGAACGACCCTTTTCTCCAGAACGACGATACTGATTTTGATTTAACACCCATAGATTGCAGGAGAGATTCGGATTACCCGAACCATCTTCTGTTAAGGCAGCCGAATTGCGAACCGGATTACGAAGGAAGAATTTACATCAATGGCTACTCCAATGGCGTCACTATTGAAGCCCAGAACGGATGGGAATACGAACAGAATGGGCTGGAGCTGTTTGAGTACAGTTATGGCGAACAGGATGCACATTCTGAAAATCTTGACATAACCATCAGAGGGAAGAGGAGAGAGGACGATAGCATCATTTTAAGGATCAGGATTTCCGACAGAGAAGGTTAGAGACATTGTAAACAGAGTCCTTTTAGCTGCACATACGTTAAGATATATCAAACACTAAACCGGACGCACTCCTTTTATACGAGGTGAGTTTCACTGTATTGGTGAGACCCATCATAATGTAAAAAAGTAGGATAATTTTTACGCTTGGTTCCGTCTCTTCATGTCCTCACCTAGTTATTTACGGTTTTTTCCTTCCTCAATAATATTTGGGGCCGGGATAGTATTTGTTTTTTCCTACTGTCTCGCTCTTAATTACATCAGGTAAATACAAAATCATACTAAGCTTTTAACTTAATTAATTGAAGTTGACTATAAATTATTTTACGTTATTTCATTCTGTTAAGAACTTTATTTTTAGTTAGTTTTAATAAGTTTATATCTTTTTTAATACAGTATTTTATATTATATACTTGCCGCTGTTTTTACTTTTGCATTAATTAATCTACATTGTACGTGTCCAAATCACTTTAATTTATTTTTTTTTCAATTTATTCTTAATTGTCGTGACTTCTATTATTCTACAAATCTTTTTATTTTTAATTTTATCTTTTTTAATCTTACCATATAGCCATAAATCTTTTCTAATTTTATCCCCAAAAGCAGGGATGGAAATAGAACACTATATTTCTCCCTATGTCTCATCCCGCCACATCTCCATTCTTGTCCTGATAAAAGCGAGGATGGGAACAAAACACCATATCCCTCCTTCTGTTCCGCCTCGCCCTATTGGAATTTTTTGCGAAAGAGATGTGTCTAATTCTGTTTTTCCAATCTATGTACGTATCATATTTGTTGTAAACGACTAAGGATCATTTTCCTTCATCGTTTGAACAATTGTTGGCCAAAATTGTTACAATTTTATCTCTCTGCAGGGCTGATCAGAAACATCTATTTCCCGTTTGACGTTGAAACCGACACCGCATTGAGCGTTGCAACCGAAATGGTTGCAGAGCTGGATATAACAGACCAAGACGTGACTAAAATAGCTGGCATGATTGATGGGGAGATTGCTTCCTTGGTGCCCGAATGGAGTCCTGGGCCAGGAATCGAAGAAACTCCCCGGTTCCTGAATTCAAGCTTCTGCCAGAATTGCGCCTCCAACCCCACCTTCGGCTTTTCCTTCACGAGCTTTCGGTCAAACAATCCGGGTGCCAAGAATTTGCAGTGTTCTGGTAATGGATGTGCTGCTATGCACGGCAGGTTTGAAGAGATCACTTATCAAGTAGATGGCCCCGGGAGCAGAAATTTAGGGTCGAACGGGGCTAACGATTTCAATTTTGCAGAAGTTTGGGATCAGCACGAAAGCCTCGAGTGCAGTTCACTGGCATCGGGCGAGAGCCATTCTAATGAAGCACACGAAAAATCAGATGAACCAACTTCACCCGAGGACAAGTTGGAGAGAAAAATGGATCAGCAGCAGACCGACATTGCATCCCGGGGAAGGAGCTTCACCAAATCTTTGTCAGGATTCGAGTTTTTTACCGCGGCTCCTCTGTTGTCTCCTGAGCAATCAGATGATTATGATCCTGAGATTCAGCAGGAACTGAGATGGCTTAAAGCAAAGTACCAGATGGAACTCAGAAAACTTAGGGATCAACAGTTAGGACTTGCACCAAAATCTCCAAGACTTGATTCAAATTCAGCTTCAAGAAAACTCAAAATCGTCGACTGGCCCTCATCGTTTTCGGGTTTGAACACATTGCAAGGTGAGATTACCTCGAAATCTCGCGGTTTAGATTTTCATGGACAAGATCAAAACAGCTGCCCAGAGTCGAAGACCCCGAGCGCTGGCTCATTGCTTCCAAACACTCTCCACAGGACAACATCCCTACCAGTTGATGCTATTGATTTATAAAAGAGGGCATGCTACATTCACAGACAAATTTGCACAAATTAAACACAAACCTCTCACAAGAAGTTGGAGTCTATTGGAATCCAACTCTTTATAAGAGATTTGTGTTCTATTTGTGAACTTTCATCTGTGCACGTAGCATTTTTGCATTTTTGTTTATAAAATTTGCGATGGGCAGAAAAGTTGTTCTTTGAGAAGATACTTATGCCATATAAAATCTCCATTTTTTTTTCTACATGTTTATCATATATACATGGGGGGCTTGCCAAATAGAGCATTGTATCCCTACATAGTTTGGAACAAAAGTGAATGGTGGTGGTGGTGATGATGTTGGGTGCAAGTGAAGGATAAGAGATATAATTATTGAGGCTTGTAGGGTCTCTCTTCAAGTGTGTTGAATTTGAGATCTATGTGCATTGTCCCTTTATGACCTTAATATTTCCAACATAAAGCATATAAAAAGCCTGTCTCCATTCTTGCCTTTATTATGTTTGAGAGAGAGAGATTGATTATTGAATGTGAACTGACTTGCATGTGCAAGTGATGAAGTGAATTATTGGGTATGTCAGCTCTTTTTTTGGGTATGCCAGATCTAGTTGGCCAATGGGGATTTTTTTTATAAAAAAAAATTATTGCAGCATCAACTTTAAAGAAATTATTAGGTATCTTTGGACTAATCTGAAAAGTTTGAGATACAGTAAGTGCCTTACTTTTATTTTTCACCTGGGGCTTGATTGACAATTTTAAGTTTTTTTTTTAAATAGCTAAAAGTACAAATAAAAAAAACCAATAAAGTTTTTAAAAAAATAAAAAAGTTAAAAAATGAAATCAAAATACTAATTCTTACTACAATCTAAAACACAACAATATTTTTACTTTGTAATTTATTTACTATCAATATCAATTATATATAATTGTTATTTTCAACTATATAGAATGACAATACTATTCAATTTAAACAGAAAAAAAAAACTAAGGCCTCGCTTGGCTGTATTTTTTAAAAATTATATTCAAAAAAAAATTTTAAAAGAGAATTTTAAAAAGAATTTTTATAATATTTTAAAAAAATAAAATGCCTCTGGTTGTCAAAATTGATAGTTATTTATCAGTTCACTAAATTATGCGGGAGAGAGAAAAGCGAAAATATTTTTAAATATTTTTCAAAATCTTCAATTTTTTGGTCTTTTTCAACTCAATTTTTTTAAAGTAGTTTTCTGAAAATTGCCAACCAACGTGTTTTATCTGTTTTTGAAGAATTTTTTTGAAGAAAATAAATATAAAAACTGCAAACAAATAGGGCCTAACTTTTTATTCAATCAACTAATTTTAAAAAAATTAACTTAAAAATTAATTTTAAAAATAACTTACTTTGAACTCAATTTAGTTTTTTTTTTTTACTAAAAACACAAAAAAACTAGTTTTTGAGTTAGTTGCCGCCCTTAATTGACAAAAATAAATTTACATTATTCTTGTTTTTGGTAAGCACTTAAATAAAAATACGATCTTTTAGCTAAAAATTTAAAAAAATAAGTTTTAACGTGTAAGGTCCATTAACAAAAATTTTAACGCACAGAATCCAATTATGTGATTTTTTCCAAAAATACTTTACAAATAGATAAATTTATTTATTTTGCATAACAAACATATAATTTTATATGTTTGATATTTATCTGTTTAATATATTAATAGATAAATTTATTTGTTTGCATATTATGTAGCATTGTTGTATGAGAAATGTTGTATCTCCTTAAACATTTTTACCGAATTATTTGACCGAATAAACAATTCACCATGTGTCCACCCTACCAAATATTTATATACTTGAATTATGATCAAGGAGATTTTATATACTGTGGTCTTTTCAATATATTTTTATAATACAAATTATTTATTTTATAGTATTTATTAATTTTATTACTTATATAAAAAATTAAGTTAATTAAATATTTGTAACTATATAATGTGATTATATTTGTATATCACTGTTTTTTGTAAAATTTTATTACTATTTATTTATATTTCAAAAAATGTGATCTACTCACAAAGTTATTAATGTCTGATTAATCTAATTTTTTACATAAATAATACTACATAATAAATGCTTTCGATCATAAAAATATATGAAAAACGATAATACTAAAGATTCTAAGCATATCATCAACCATAAAAATATAAACTCAAATAGAGAGAATAATCTAGAGCTGATTTTTTAGTATTTTTTTCCATTTTGTTATGATTTTTTAAGGAGCAAGAATTAAAATAAAATAAAATAAATTCTACTATTAAGGTTTTGCTTTGGTAAGTAGTTTAAAGTTTTTTTTGTCTTTCAACTTAAAGTTAAAAAAATTAACAAAAAAAAATCTCATTTGAGAACCCAAAGACTTTTAGTTTTTTAGTCTTTTCGTAATAAATGAATATGTATAAAATTATATGTGTACTAAAAAATATTATTAAAGAAAAAAAGCACTGAACAATTTTTCAATTGCGTTGAAAAGTACGAAAAATGTTTTGCAACGAGAACTCATGTGTCGAAAAAAATTGATTACATCAATAATTTTGTTATTACTTAAAAAATGAGAAGTACTTTAAAATTTAATTTAACAAAATTATTGTAATTAATATAAAAAATTTATTTTTTTAAAAAAAATGAGAACTATTTTCAAAATTTTGTATGAGAAACTTTTCACACTTATTTTTTTAAATTTTATTATTCTTAATTAGTTTTAAATAAAATGAGCAACTTAATGAGAAACTTCTCGAACTTCTCATATATAGTGTGAGAAACTTCTCGTATATATATTTTTTTAATTTTGTCATTCTTAATTTTAAATGAGCTGAATAACTTATAAATAAGAAATTTCTTAGTATAATTTTTTTTTTCAAATTATGAGAAAATTCTCATACCTTCATGCAAGGTATGAAAAAATTGTCGCGTATAATTATTTTTTTAAAAAGAAATTATATCTTCATCTTGATACATGGTATGAAAAATTTTTCATATATATTTTTTTAAAATTTTATCATTTTTAATTTTAAATAAAATGAATAATTTATGAATAAGAATTTTCTCAAACTTCTCATACATAGTATAATCAACTTCTCATACATGTTTTTTCTTAATTTTATCATTTTTAATTTTAAATGAAATGAACACCTTATCAATGAGAAATTTCTCAAACTTCTCATACTTAGTATAAAAAACTTCTCATAAATATTTTTTTTTAATTTTATCATTATTAGTTTTAAAAGAAACGAGCAAATTATGAATAAGAAATTTCTCAGTATAATTTTTTTACGTGTATGAAAAAATTTTTATACATATTTTTGTTAATTTTGTCAATCTTAGTTTTAAAAGAAACGAGCAACTTATAAATGAGAAATTTCTCAATATAGTTTTTTTCAATGAATAAGAAATTTCTCATATATATTTTTCTTAATATATGAATGTGAAGTTTCTCATAATATGTGTATGTATGAAAATATTCTCATATTGTGATATATATGAAATTTTTTCTATAACATGTGTGTGTATTAGAATATTCTCAAGTAGTGATATATAAAAAAAATTCTCATAGCATGTGTGTCTGTGATAATATTATCATGTAGTAATATATTAGAAGTTTTCATTAACATGTGTATAGAAGAATATTCTCATGTAGTGATATATAAAAATAATTTTAATAACATGTGTATATATGATAATATTATCATGTAGTGATATATAAAAAAAATAATTTTGAATAAAAACAAAAAAAATCAATTTTCTTCCTAATCAACGAACTTAAAAAAATAATTTAAAAGTTAATAAACTTCTTTTTTAATCTTTTTTGTTTCTTCAATCGCTCTAAATTTTTTAGTTTTTTATTTTTTAATAATAGACGAATTTAAAAGTATAATTATTTTAATTAAAGTTAAAATATTTTTTACTAAAGACAAAAAAACTCTTATAAAATTTTAAAGTAACTTTTTTTAATAAGTAACAAAATGGAAAAAATAATTTGAATTTTTTTCTTCATATTTTGCATTTATCTTGTAATTTTTGAGAATATAAAAGATTTTTTTAAATTAAAAGAACTCAAAACATGTCCACCCCAACTCACTTGCTCCTGCGATAAATTATTTCGGTCAAAAATTTCGAAAACGTCTAGTATCCCTCTTGTTGTATAGGCAAAGGCACCCTCAATTTTACTATTCCATGCCAATTAATGGAGGGGTATTCAAAGAAAATTAAATACATGGCCCAATATATCAACCTTCTAATTTAATAATATAATTTTATGTGTGTGTGTATATATATATATATATATATATATGTTTTTCTTGTCTCTTTTATTTTCCTCACACATTTTGCACCAGTAGGGTTGTTGTCCCAATATGGTCCCTACTGCAACTTGAAATTTACAATTCTAACACGAACATGTAACCTGCGCTGTCTGCTGGTAGATTAATAGATAATTGAAATTAATGCACCCTTTCCTAACCTAATTACTCCTAAATTAGAATTGACAAGGACATAATACTGATACTATATAAATACAAAAAATATAATTATATATAAAAGATACTTCATATTTTTCAAAAAAATTACTCACATTTTGAAAATAGTAGATGAGATTAATTTGAGTTCACATTTATGGTCCGTTTGTTTCGATGTAAAATATTTTACCATGAAAAATATTTTACATGTAAAATAATTTTATAAAAATTATTTTTTTACTTGAATTTTCTGGTGTTTGGTTAAAATTTGAAAAATTAGAATGAAATATGAGAGTGACCAAAGGCAGGAAAAAGTCGGGTAAAAGATTCCGAAAGAATTTATGTAAAAATGATCTATCTCTCATTCTCTCATTCTTATTTGTTATGAGAGTGAAAGTTTTGAATGTGCATTCCACAATTAACTTACGAATTAATTTTTGTAAGTCAAATTTAGTTCAATGAGGTAAATATTTTAGTAAAAAAAATATTTTACATAAATATTATCAACCAAACAATAAAAAATAAATAAAATATTTTTAAGTAAAATATTTTATATCAAAACAAACGGAGCGTTAATGTCTAAAAACTCATAATTTTAGAGATATATACTATCTATCATTTCGTCCAGCAATTCCACCCCAAGCTTTATAATTTTTTGCGTTATAAATTTTAACTTGATGGATAATTATTATAGATATATTTAAATTTATTTTAATAATTTATACCATTTATTTTGTACATTCATCGAGAAGATTATTTACGCTAAAAGTTAAAGTGATGAATAGTATAAGACACTGTAATTACAAATACCCAATTAATCTAATTTTTTGCATAGATAATTTTTTAAATGTAATTTACAAGATATACGATAATAATAATTAAGAAAAACACGGGTTAAAGATATAAAATATAAAGAGGGAGTTTTCGTTTTTTCCCCTTCCTCGCGTAACAAGCAGCCATCCCAAGTTTTATAATTTCATTATAATTACGGAATTATAAATTTTAACTAATAGGTAATTGTTGTGTATACACTAAAGTTTATTTTGATAATTCGTACCGTTTATTTTGTAGTACTCATTGAGAAAATCATTTATGTGAAGGATATAAATTAATTAAATATCAATAACTAAATTATTTAAATATATTTATTATAAATAAAATAAATAATTTATTCTTAAAATTATAAATACCATTAAAATTAATGTTATAAGTTAGTATATCAAAAAATATTTGATTAACCTAATTTATACGTAAATGATCTTCAATGCTCTATATAATTAAGCTAAACGGGTCGAATCATGAGATAAGCTTCATCCTATCATTCTATATATGAAGAGTGAGTTTTGTACTTTCGCTCCTAGTATTTTCATTCCATTTCGGCTAGTGCTTTGGGTATTGTGTTGTGAATCTTAAGATAATGTGCACTGTTGCAGATATATCTTAAATTTATTATGATGGCCGCACCATTGGCATTATATATTTATACTCTTTGACAAAAGTATTATTGCAAAAAATTAAATTTATCACGTATCAGTAATTAATTTATTTAATCATATTTATTGTAAATAAAATAAATTCTATATTTTTATACATAAATAATATTCTCAATGTGCTCTATAAGATAAACAGTTCGAATCATTGAGATGAGCTTGAATTAGTCTGTTAGGAATTTTTTCTAATGTTGTTTTAACTCATTTGGTAAATCTGTGGCAACTTAAATGTTTTTATTTCAACGATATGAATCTCTTAATCTTTGGAAGGCTTTGCTTATTTAGTGCACGAGTTGTTTTGAGTTGCCAACAACCTAGCATTGCAGAGCAGAGATACTGCGAAGCAATTAAGATCGATCGATCGGTCTGAATTAAGCAAAGCTTATACACGGGTCTGCATTAACCAACTGTTAGGGTTAGGCAATAGACACAAGTCGTGAACAAAAAATTAAGCAGAGGTTGCTGCTCGCAAATCGACTTGATTGGAGATCTTTTGACTTGACAATCCTATTCAATCCAGAGATCTTCAAGGCAATATTGTCAAGCAACTGCACTCATCACGTGTACGACTTGGGTGGATTCTCAAGTAATCAAGACCGGCGGTGAATTCCAACGGCAAGCAAGTAAGGATTGGTGCATGATGATTCAGTAGGAAGACTTGTAATCAATAGGTTGTAGATTCAACTGGAATTGAAAGAGTTTTTTTATAATCAAATAGTTTTATAGTGCTTGATTTCTCGAACTTGGATAAATTCTGTGATTTTTATCTTATTTGGAGTTTTTCACGTAAAAATTGTATGTCGTTCTTTGTGTGGTTGTATGGGGTTGCATTGGTTTTGTTTTCGCTTAATCCATTCGCGCAAATAAAACCAAAGATTTTTGTTTTAAAAGGAAAAATCATTTTTCAATTGTTATCAAAGAAAAATTCTTATTGATCCTATTTTTTATTTGAATTTGATTTACAGAAATGGATTATTTGAAAGAAGATGTCTCCACCGGATGACCCCTCTTCTTGACAGGTCTAACTAACCTTTTTGAAATGTCAGGATTAGGGGTTTTCTTAAGTCTATTGATGAGTGAATTTGGCTAGTTGTTACTGAGGGATATGCTTACCCTACTATAATTGTTGATGGTGAAACCGTCTATTAAAAATTTTGGCATTGGTCTAAATTCGTTGTTTTATTTGGCAAATTTGTGATAAATTATCATTTAAATTATTTATATTTTATTCTGTGATATTTGATACTTGGTCTATAAGAGATATGTTGTTATTTTGCAGCGGAGCAAGAAACGAAACTTAAAACATCAAAATACAGCAAACGGTACCACTCGATAGATCGATCGATCAGTCCATTGAGCGGTCAATAAGAGCTCTTGATTTTTGCATCTATTTTGCTATGGCTCTGCAGTAAAATTCAAGAAAAGTACTGCGAGCTTGACTTGACAGATCGATCGGTTAAAAGACCGATCGAGCGGTCTGTGGCGTGAACAAAATTTAAATTGCGATATCAGCTAGGGTTTTTGAGGTGTGTTATATAAATAGGCTGCCGAGGTTTCAGTTTTAAATAGCCTCCTATATTTATATTGAAACCCTAGCTACTTAGGAGTTTTCTGAAGTTGATTCAACATGCTTGCAAGCCAGTCAACAAGCTGGATGATCATTTAGCTTCTATGCATTCAAGAACTTCATCAAGCCAATCAAATCTTCGACGTTCTGCTCGCGTTCGTGGAGTCGCTTGAGAGAATTCTTAAGTGTTGAAGTTTGGTAGAGGCTTCCGTCAGCATGGAAGTCCGGTGATTGGTTTTAGCAACGGTCAAGTACAAGAGTTAGTGCACATGGATTCGGCAAAGATAAGCTTATTACCATTGGTTGTGGGTTCAATGTCAGAATTGTAAGACTTCTTTGTAACCAACGTTTGATATAGTGTTTGATTTTCTAGACCCATAGTGGTCCTGTGATTTTTACCCGATTTTTAATTTTCTAGATAAAAGTCGTTGTCTCGTGTGTGATAGTGATTACTTTTCTTATCTGCTTATGTGTTTGATTGTTTAGACTTATTTGTAGCTTTTGATTTTTTTAATTAAATCAATTAGTGCAAATCAATCATCAAACGGGGGTTTTCAATTAGTATTAAAGCAGGTCACACAATTTTTAAATTTTTTTTGTGTGATCCATTACTGATTTGCAATAAATGAATTTTCTTATAGAAGACGTTTCGACCGGTAGACCACCCTTTCTTGACGGCCATAATTACCCCTACTGAAAAGTAAGAATAAGGGCTTTTCTAAAATCGATTGACGAACATGTTTGGATTTCCGTTGTTGAGAGCTATAAGCCTCCCACCATTGTTGTTGACGGTGAAACCGTCCCTAAGCCCGTGGCTAAATGGGACAGAGCTAATTATGAAGATACATGCTGAAATAGCAAAACCATGAACGCTATTTTTAGCGGAGTTACACTAGATGAATCTCATAGAATGAGTACGTGTGACTTAAGTAAAGAAGCATGAGACATACTCCAAATCACTCATGAAGTAATAGATACAGTTAAAATATCAAAACTTCAACCTCTCACAACAAATTTTGAAACTTTATGTATAAAAGACGAAGAAAGTTTTGACAATTTTTACGCAAAATTAAGTGATATCATGAATACTTCATTTAATCTTGGTGAAAAAATTTATACTTCTAAAATCGTTCGAAAAATTCTTAAATTTTTACCCGAACGTTTTCAATCAAAAGTTACAGCAATAGAAGAGAGTAAAGTTATTGATTATATTTCTATTAAAGATTTAGTTGAAAACCTATAAACTTCTTAGCTAAATTTTCAAAACAAAAAGGTTTCAAAAAATTTGGCATTCTCTTCAGCTCAAGATTTTGTAAGTGACTCAAATGATGATTTAGACCCTGAGATAATGGCTATTTTTGTGAAAAAATTTAAAAAAATTTTAAAAATTAAAAAGTCTAATCATGAGAAAAAATCACAAAAAAAGTATAATAAAAACAAAGCCAAAAAAAAATATGTCTAATTTTATTAAAAAATGGTCAAAAAGCTAAATTTCTAAAATCCAATATTATGAATGCAAAGAATATAGACATATGACATAAAGAATGCCCAAACGTTTTTAGAAAGAAACATAAGGAATTCACAATCACTTGGGGTGATAAAAGTGAACCCGACACGAGTAATGAGAAAGAGCCTGATTATGATGATGGCGACGTTATAGCTTTTGTTACTTCTGTTCATGAGAAATCTAGTGAGTCTGAAAATAAAAACTTTATAAATGATTTCAATAATAAAAAATAAGAGGTTGGTGACACTGAAGATAGTGAAGCTCTGCAACAAGCTTATGATAAGCTTTATCATGAGAGTTATTTGTTGAACAAACAGAATTGTAAACTGGTTAAAAAATTCAAATTGTGTGAAAAAAAGAATGAAAGTGTCAGGTAAGAGCTAACTGAAGCTCAAGCTTTGGTAGGGAAGTTAAAGTCTGATAGGAAGACCTTGTGTGAAAAACTTACCCTGTGTGAAAAAGAAAGAAATAGCCTATTTGAGTTGAGTTAGACCAAAATGATCAAACTAACTGAACTTGAAAAAGAACTGTGCGCTTGTGTTAATTCCAAGAAAAAGCTTGAATGTAAATCTTCTAAACTAGAAATTGACTATTTGAATGCTCAAGCTACTTTTAAGAAATTAGATGCAGGTACTAAAACTTTAGATAACATGCTTGGAGTACAGAAGGCTGTGACAGATAGGTGTGGACTCGATTTTGTTGATGCTTCTTCAAGCAAGTCGACAAAAGAAAAAGAAAAAGTCGGTCAACCAACTCAAGCTAAGTCCGTGCCAAGGTTTGTAAAAGTAGAAACAACCACTGCAATGAGCTCAAAATGAACACATGCTGGTACTTCAGTAAAAATCAATGGAAAATGGAGACATTAGACGGGTAAATCTACCATTTTACATGGTGAGGTAAGAAAAGCTAAATTTGTTCCCACTTGTCATTATTATGGTATTGTTAGTCATATACGTTCATACTACATGAATTTAAATAGGAATAACTTTTTTGTGCTTAATTGTCATCATTGTGGTAGAAAAGAATCCATCAAACCTCTCTACACTAGGTTGTTTGACCGAAATAAATTTAGATTTGATATACCACATCAACCTAAAAAAAATTAGATTTTTAGCCCAGAACATAGAACCTGTGCTTTTGAGAATCAAAAAAGTTTGAATAAGAAAGAGTGTTCTATACAGCTTTTTAGCTAGTTGTAGTCCTTAGTTTATTTTGAGTCTTATTTTTTTGTTTTTTTTTGTTTGAGTTTTTTTTTGTTTTTTTTAGTCATTAAAAAAAATTATGAGGGACTTTATTAAGGATTGAGTACTAGTTTTGTGCATTATTTTATTTAGCTAAAATTCTATAATTTAGGTTTTGAGATTAACTACTGCACTGATTTTTGTGTAATCTAGTTCATAGTGGATACAACGCTTTCAGATATGAGTCTATTCTGTACACCACTTGAACATTGATAGACGTAAGAATCTTCCAAACTTGGGTTCAGATTTTTATATGAGCCTTTCTTATTTTTCAGTCTTCTAAAGTTTTCACAAAATGACGACAAAGTGACGACCCACTTGAACTCAATGTTAAACTCCCTCCTGCTATTGTTTCTGTATGTTTGGCTTATGAAAATGGCAACCTATGCGAATCTTACTTTTTCATTTGTATTAGTGTGATAGCTACCAATGAAAGTATGAAAAAAAAAAAAGAAAAAGAAAAGAGAAAAGGAAAGAAAAATTTTATAGTTTCTAGTTGAGGGGGAGTTAGCCTATAAAGTGAATTGGGTTAAAACTGTTTTGACTTTGTGACATCCTTAATTTTTGATAAATAAATGTAATTCAACCATATAGATCCCATATAAGATTTGACCTTGAAGTCAAAAAATGTTTCAAGTCACACACGCAATGCTTCATATAGAATCTACTCTAATTATGTTCGTTCATATATGAATATAGTGTATCTTGAATTCTGTGTATGTTGTAATCAATTTGGCTAGACTTTGTGATTTTAAGTAAATGAAAATATGCATAACTCTAGTACTTGTTTTTTAATCTTGTTTACTACTCAAAAAGTTTTGTTTGTCTTTTCTTGTTCTTGTTTGTCAATTTGTGACAAAAATAGAGAGATATATGTGATTAAGGCAGAGTGTTTAATTTTGGGTTAATTCTTTTTTTTGAGTTCTTGGTTGAGGGGGAGTTTCAGTTGTTTTACTAGCTATTTATTTCTATGTCGTATTAATTTTTTTATTTGTTTTTGTTGTCGTGTTATTTGTACATTTAGTTATTGCATTGGTTAATTTGTTTTATAATTTGGCTTGGTGGGTTTTATTATAGAATTGCCAAAGGAGAAAATTGCTAGGAATTTTGGCCTTGGTCTAAATTCGTTGTTTTATTTGACAAATTTGTGACAAATTGTCATTTTAATTATTTATTTTATTATGTGATATTTGACACTTAGTCTATGAGAGGTACATTGTTATTTTATAGCGTAGCAAGAAACGAAACTAAAAATATCAAAATACAGCAAGCGGTGTCAGACCGCTCGATAGACCGATTGATCGGTCCATCGAGTGGTCAAAAGGAGCTCTCGATTTCTGCATCTATTTTGCTATGGCTCTGCACACAAATGAAATTTAAAAAAAGTACTGCGAGCTTGACTTGATTGATCGATCAATCAAAAAGACCAATCGAGCGGTCTGTGGCGTGAACATAATTGAAGTTGTGATATTAGCTAGGGTTTTTGATTTGCGTTATATAAATAGACTGCTAGGGTTTCAGTTTAAAGTAGCCTCCTATGTTTATATTGAAACCTCTGCTCCTTAGGAGCTTTCTGAAGTTGATTCAACATACTTGTAAGCCAGTTTATAAGCTTGATGATTATTTAGTTTTCGCACATTCATGAACTTCATCAAGCCAATCAAATCTTCAACGTTCTGTTCGTGTTCGTGGAGTCGCTTGAGAGGATTCTCCAAGTGTTGAAGTCTGGTAGAGAATTCCTTCAGCATTGAAGTCCGATGGTGTTTCAACGGTGGTCAAGCACAAAAGTTGGTGCACATGGATTCGACAAATATAGGCTTACTATCATGGTTGTGGGTTCAACGTCGGAATTGTAAGACTTATTTGTAACCAATATTTGATATAGTGTTTGATTTTCTAGACTCGGAGTGATCTCATGTTTTTACCCGATTCGGGGTTTTTCACGTAAAAATCGCCGTTTCGTGTGTGATTTTGATTACTTTTCTTATTTGCTTGTGTATTTGATTGTTTAGGCTTATTAGCAGCGTTTGGATTTTTTAATTAAATCGATTAGTGTAAATCTATAATCAAACTGGGGTTTTCACCTTCCCTAAGCCGTCAGCAAAATGGGATAGGACTAATTTTGATAATGCCAGGTGGAATAGTAAGGCTATGAGCGATATCTTTAGCGGAGTCACACAAGAGGAATTTTGTAGAATAAGTACGTATGACTTGACTAAAGAAGCATAGGACATCCTTCAAGTCACTCATGAAGGTGCTCAAACGGTAAAAATCTCCGAACTTCAACATTTTACTACAAGTTTTGAAACCCTACGCATGAAAGATGACGAGAAGTTTGATAATTTTTACGCAAAGTAATATTGTGAATGCTTCTTTTAATATTGGTGAGAAGATCCCTAACTCAAAAATTGTTCAAAAATTTTTAAGATCTCTTCCCGAATGTTTTCAACCAAAAGTCACTGTAATAGAAGAAAGCAAAGACATTGATTCTATTATAGAAAAGTTTGGTTGGAAACTTGCAAACTTATAAGCTAAACTTTCAAAATCACAAAACTTCAAAAAAAATTGGCTTTTTTCACAACTCAAGGGTTTACAAGTGATTCGGATGATGAATTTGATCTTGAGATGATGCCAATGTCATTAAAAAGTCTAAAAATTCTAAAAAAATAAGAAGCCTAATCAAGGAAAAAAATCACAAAAGAGATTTGGTAACGACAAATTCAGGAATGGACTCAAATCCTTTGACAAAAATGGCTAAAAATCTCAAAACATTGACCCTCAGTGTTATGAATGCAAGGGATTTGGGCACATTGTTCAATAATGTCCTAACAAAGATGAAAAAGAAGCAAAAAGTATTCACTGTAACCTTAGATGACGAAAGTAAATCAGAGTTGAGTGACGAGAATGATGACTAGTATGATGATGAAAATGCTATAGCCTTTGTTGCTTCCATCCACGAGAACTCTAGTGAAACAGATAGAAAGGAGACTGAGAGTGAATATAGTAAGAAAGAAACCGATGAGAAAACTGTTGAAGGGGAAGACAATGAAACTCTCTAGGTTGCTTACGACAAGCTTTACAAAGAGAGTTATGTGCTAACTAAGAAATGTGCAAAACTTATATTTCAACTCAAAATAAGTGAAAAGAAGAAAGAAAAAATCATGCAAGAGCTACTGATGGCTCAATCTAAAAAAGAAGATTTAAAAGCTGAAATAAATATCTTGTGCATTAAGCTAGAAAATTGTAAACAAGATAGGGAAAGATTCATGTTGATGAATGATAATAAATTTTTCTAGAATGTCTGAGTTAAAAAGTCGAATAACTAAGCTTGAGAATAAATTGAATAATACTAATGCCACTCTCAAGCGTTGGAATATAAGTTTATTTTTCTTGGATGGACTACTTAGGGATCAAAAAGTGGCAAGTGATAGAACTGGGTTGGGATTTGCTGAAGCTTCAACAAGAAACCATCCATAGGAAAGCAAAGCGTAGCCCAATCAAATCATATTACTACCGCTCCAACATTTGTGAAAACCAAACAGGTTCAAGGGGTGAGTTCTAAAAGAACTGAAGATACTAACTTCACCAAAGTGGAGTCAAAAGGGAAAAGCGCCACAGGTAAAACCATCATTCAGCATAGTGAAGTAAAAAAGTTTAACTTTCCTCCTACCTATCATCACTGCGGCATCTTAGGTCATATTCGCTCAAATTGTAAATTGTTGAATTGAATGCCATATCAAATAAGAGTTTTGTGTCCATTTATCATTACTGTAGTATGAGAGGTCACATTAGGCCACACTACTTTAAGTTGCATGGCATGTCTCATATGAACTATCATTTTAAGTCTGACATACGTACCATCAAAATTTATTTTTTGAATTTAGTAATCTTTTAGGTGACAATACAAATAATTGAGTTTTAACAATTAAAAAAATAATTAAAACTTTTTTATGAAAATTTAATTAAAGGACGGGATTACTTTTTCTCTCTCATCTCACCCCTTCCACTTTTTTTTCAATCATTTAGATAGGAAAAATCACAACCTTTTAAATTTTGACATAAAACAAATATTTCATCAACACCCAATTAAATGTAATACAGATTTTCTGTACTTTTACCGCAAACTCTTAATATCACTAATAATTTTTATTAGGTTCCGCTCTTAATCTCAATTTGAAGTAATAAAATAATATATGTAAATTAAATATATTTATTGAACAACATATTTGCATAGTTATTAAAAATATATTTGTAAAAAAATATAAAAAGAAAAGTAGAATTTACAATAAAGAGAGAAAAAAATGTTGGGTCAACATCAAGGGAGAGAACAAACTTTGAGGTTTATAGGGAGAGAAGAAGAAAAAAAAGAAAGAAATAAGAACTAGCTAGCGAGAGAAGCAAGAGAAGAAAGAATAACTAGCAAATTGCCCGATACTTTTTAATATGAAATTAATATCATTTATTTAATTTTAAATTAACTCTAAGTTTTATTTTTTAAATTAATAAAAATAAAAATAAAAGAACTCGCAAGATTTTATGTAAAGACCCCCCTTTAATGTGGGATATAAAATTCATGTTTGTATAGTAATTAGCACGGCCATTAAGGGAGTTGAGTTATCTTTTTTGTGACAATACTAATAATGGATTTTTAATAATAAAAAAAGTTAAAACTTTTTTTATTATGAATCTTCAATAAAGGCGACGCTTACTCATTTTTTTCATTCTCATCTCACTCTTTTCACTTTTTTTCAACTATTGACTAGATAAGGAAAATCACAATATTTTAAAGAGTAAATTACACTGACTTCTCCTGAGATTTATTAAAATATCAACCACCTCCCATGTGGTTTAAAAAATGTCACTAACCTCCCATCTAGTTTTTTTTTTTGCATCAAATTAGTCCAATCGTCAATATTTCCGTTAACTTTAACGGAAACACTGTTTAAAAATAAAAAAGATAATAAAAAATTGTTTTCTAATTATTTTTTGTGTTTGAAATATTTTATTATTAAATTAGAAAAAAAAAATTTATTTTTTTATTTAAAAAACAGTGTTACTGTTTTTTAGAAAAAAATAAAAATAATAAAAAAAACTGTTTTCTAATTATTTTTTGTGTTTGAAACATTTTATTATTATAATTAGAAAATAATTTTTGTTTTATTTTTATTTTTATTAAAAAACAGTGTTACTTTAATAAAAAATAATAAAATAAAATAAAAAATATTTTCTAATTATAATAATAAAATGTTTCAAACACAAAAAATAATTTTTATTATTATTTTTATTTTTAAACAGTGTGTCCGTTAAAGTTAACGAAAATATTGACGGTTTGACTAATTTGATGCAAAAACTAGACCAGATGGGAAGTTAGTGACATTTCAGAAACTACAGGGAAGATAGTTAATGTTTTGATAAATCTCAGGAGAGGTCAGTGTAATTTACCCTATTTTAAATTACCACGTCATACAAATATTTCATCAATACTTTTTAAAAATATAATATAGATTAACATATCTTTTACAAATTTTGATTTTGTCTGGTGTATAGTTGGAAGGAGGCGTACATAAATTTAAAATTTTTATGTATAACTTATTTCTTATTAAAAGAAACTAAGCAAAGAACATATTAAATGGTATTTTAATTTCAACAATATCACTGTCACATTATTTTGATGAACTGCGTGAAAATTGTTCAAGACCTATGAGCATATGATGATTTTTAAGTTGAAGATTGAGCGTTATTATTTTACCCATTAATTTATCACTCAGCCTAAGTTAGTCTGGCCCGTTAGGCTAAAACTCGATCCAAGCTTGATACTCAAGCGGGTCAAGCTCGTTCGAATAATACTTGGACTAAGCTTGAGTATGTTTGTTGGTGTTAAACCATATCAATTAGAATTAGTATCTGATCACATAATCAATAACAATGATATATATCTGATCACAAGGGATTAGTTTATGATTTTGATTGATATGTGATCAACTATTGATTCTAATTGATGGGATCAAATACTAATTCCAAGTTAAAAAGGCTCCAACGGAGGAGGAAGTATATTGTTGCTCTCAAAATCAATTTGCCCGAAAGCATAAATTCAATCATTTATATAGGATTCATAAGATATACATTGGAAAGATAAACATTAGGATGGGATATATATACAATCAATTAGAATTAATATTTGATTACATAACCAATTGAAATCAGTATCTGATCACATAATCAATGACAGTGATACATATCTAATCACAAGGGATTAGATTATGATTATGATTGATATGAGATCAGATACTGATTCTAATTGTTATGGTCTAACAATTGGAGCCTGGCTCATTCAACAATTCGGCCCAAAAGGCCCGCCTAACCCTAAAAAATTAATAATAAAGAATCAAATGTTCTCCAATTTAAATGAATCATTTGCATATATATTTTTTGATAGGATTCATTCATTATGTAAAACTTGTTGAGTTTATTATTCATACAAAAAATAAAATTGATCCGATATATATAACTATGTGAATGGATTACACTTATTTATAAATAAATAAATAATAAATATAATTTTTTTTGTTAAATAGTCAAACAAATGTTTTCTGATCACGTAGCTAAATATTTTGGATGAATTTTATTTTTTGCATGAATAACAAACCTAACGAGTTCTACAAAATGAGCGTATCTGATTAAAAAAATATAAAAGCCCGTTAGTCCGCAACTAGCCCGCCCATTAGCCCACCTTGACTAAATCCATCGGGTAGGGCTTGAACTTAACCATTTCAGTTCAATCTCGGCTCGTCCAGATAGCCTGTGGGCTGGCTTCAACACTAATTGTGCGAGCTAGGCTAACTCAGCCCGGTCCATTGATGACCCTTAATTGAAGATAAATTTGACCAAATCTTATTTGATAACTCATACTGTTGGGTATGTGTCATTTATTCGTCAGAACAATATAATTAGTATTTTTTTTATATGTTTTTGGACAGGTTGAAGTCATAAATCAATAAAAAGTCTAATATATATATAGTTTTATAATTATATAGAGATTAAAATTTTGTGATTTGCCTATAAATACAACTCTATAATTCTAGTTATTATGAAGAGATTTGAATCAAAGGAGTAGAGATGTAAGGAGAGATGAAAAAATACCGGCAGCACGGGATTAACCCTTAAGCGGGGGAATGAGTTTTGTTTCAAGGCTCGAGTTGTTGGTGTCGGGTTTTAGGGTGTTTTTGTTCTCGCGATTGTACACTCTATGATTATAGTAGATTGACTCTCTCACCCATCGACGTAGACAAATTGTGTTGAATCATGTAAATTATTGCGTGATTTTTTTTTCTTGTGTGCATAGACGTGCTTCCGTTTGCGTTTAAGGATTGATGTTCAAATCTTAGCAAATGGTATTAGAACCGATGGTGGATGATTCAAAACTGTGATGGGAGATTGTAGCGCAAATATATTTTTTAATCTCGATTCGTATAGATCAAAAAATATTTATTTTGCATGGAAAAAAAGTCAATATGAGAGGGAGGGAAAACAATATTATGTTGTTATTTTCAAATCAAGCAAATTGTTTTTCATGGAACGAGTCTCTTTTAACAATATTAATGAAATTGTATTTCAAATGAACGAATATAGCAACCATTCGACATTTTAGATTTGGAATCAAATCTTAGTTTTTGATCATGTGTCAGTGCTTGATTAATTGAGTTGTAATTCAGTCTGGTAAATTCTGACCTCCTCATCCAACATAGGGGCTGCAAAGAGGAAACCCAGGTTGCCCTAGTTTCGCACCATACCCGGCATAGATATCAAACCCTCATCTCGATCTCCCACAAAATAGAAACAATCTCCCGTCGGTGTACAAATCGTTACCCTCCATTAATCGCAATCGATGAAGGCACGATAGGTGGTCAGCCAATCCATCCCTAGGATGACATCAAACGTGGTCATGTCTAGA
>JAULJZ010000020.1:6193018-6215373 GCA_032270985.1 Heliamphora pulchella | reverse complement strand
CAATTGAATGGCCAATTCAATTGTAATTGATCCAGCTATTGAAATCTGAATTTTAATGGCCAATGAAATTCACAGATTCCAACAATTTATTCAGTCAAATTTTTCGAAACACGTAGCATTGCTCATTTTTAAAATATTTTTACTTTCACCTCATTTCTCACTTTTCTTCCAACCCCATCAAATATAGAACAAAAATAAAAAAAAATAAAAAATAAATAAAGAGCTCATCTTGACCCAATCCCGCTCCATTACGTTACCATTCCTATTTACTATTTTTCTTTTGCCTTTTCTCTCTCTCTCTCTCTCTCTCTCTCTCTCTCTTTTTTCAGAACTCGTGGACCAATTTTTACTCCCGTGCCTCTTCCTGTTCCCTTCACTTTTTTCTATATATCTTCCCCTCCATTTCTTCAATCTTTGAATCGATTCACATTTGTATATTTCGTCTGAACCATGGAGGATGCTAATGGTATGAACCCCGTGACCATTTTCTTTTCTTGGGATTTTCTTCATCTTCCTGTATGTATATGTACATATATTGGTATAGAATTAACGTACTCTTGTGCCTAGGTTTTTTTTTTGATCGGAACTTGTGCCTAGTTTTTATATGAATCTGTTTGGATTTTGGGTAGAACTGGAAGGATTTTTTTTGTTACATTGCGATGAAATTATGTGATTGTTGAATTTTTCTACTTCTGGTGTGGAAATCACAGTTGGGTCTCCCTCATTTTTGTTGTTTTGGTTCAATTCTGCTTTTGATTATCAACTCCATGTATGGAAATTGTATCGCGGTTTCATTTTTCATTTTTTTTTCATTTTCTTTTCAATTTTTTTTTTCATTTTTGGTTCGATGCCATTAAGAAATATGGTTTGTCATGGAACCATTAGCACAAATATGTATCGAAATCTTGTACTTACCATCCTTGGTGCTGATAGTTCATTCTCATGGGTCTGTTTTGAATTATGGTTTTCGACCTCAATTGTTTGAAAGACGGAAAAAACTTGTTTTTTTTGCCGTGCGATTATAAAGATTCTTTATTAGGTTTTTTGTGAATAGATACTTAGGAAAGGGATTCTTATGAACAGTGATACTCAGGTGTTCTCTAGTCGTTCTTGTGTATATATATATGCATATATTTTGTGGATTTTACCTCATTAAGACCTGTGTGGCGGCTACATTATGGTCTTGATTGGTAACTAGCTTAAAAGCTAGTTTCTTTTTTTTTTTATATGTTTTTTTTTGTTTTCACTTTTTAGTCAAAAAGTTTGTTTGGATTGAAAGTAGGTCATTTGATAAATTAATTTTTTTGAAGTTGGTTGAGTAGAGAAAACATTAGAAAATTTTGCTTTTTATTCAAATTGGACAGTATTGCCCTTCAATATAGTTCATTATAATGACTCTATGTAGTTAACATTGGTAGTAAATATGTTATAAAGTAGGGATATTATTGTCATTTAGAATGGGATGAGAGTTAAAATAGAATATCCTAAAATTTAATATTTTGATTTGACACGTTGACTTTTTAACTTATTTGCTTTTTGGCGAAACAGATTAAGTTAGCTAAAAAACTAGGCACCCAATCAGGGCCTATATTCTTCAATTGCAATGTGAGTTGAAAGATTCTTGGGTAAAAGTGAAATTTAAAACTGGCAGGTGGTCAAATTAGCAGTTTTGACCCCATTGATATGATCCTCTGGTGATTCTTTTTTTCCTTTCTACTGTATTTCGAGTAGCCGTTGAATCTTAATGGGGGCTCTTAAAGTGTTATTATCCGTCTACATTTCTTTCATTTACTTAATCTTAAAGATTATCTTCTCATATTTTTTCCTGTTCTCTAGTGGTTGAAGCTAAGGATGGAACCATTTCTGTTGCTTCTGCATTTGTTGGTCACCAGGAAGGTAGAATTAATCTTGTCTCTTATTTCCAACTCTTGTTTTAGATTTTTCATAATATTTTTTGAGTCATTTTTTTCCCCTTTAATCATCTAGAGTAACTGTTACATAAGCATTTCAATTTTTGTAAAACACTTGCATTCGGTCAGGAAATTATATGGCATACCTGGTGAAGAGGCCAATGGTTTTGAAATTGATATGCAGCTTTAATAAAATAATTGTGGTTTTTCTTTCGGTGCTTGTCGACCAGCTGTACGGGATAGAGACCACAAATTCTTAACCAAAGCAGTTGAAGAAGCATACAAGGGGGTAGAATGTGGAGATGGGGGCCCATTTGGTGCAGTTGTCGTGCGTAATGATGAAGTTGTTGTGAGCTGTCACAACATGGTATTGAGGAACACTGATCCAACTGCACATGCTGAGGTTACTGCAGTAAGAGAGGTTAGAATTAGAAATTACCCATGTGGCCTTAGGTAACTTATTTGTTCACAATAAAGTTTGGTGGTGCCAGGTTGTTTAGCAGTTCTTCCTGTTGAGCTTTCTCATAACGACTTAGATGTTTTAGTGACATCTAATAGTCATTTGAGGCTTCTCACGATATCCTTGGTCAGCCAAATTTTTAGATGAGTTTGTGGAAGGTAGTTCTGCAGTTTTAGTTCTAAAACTACCGCTTTGCGCTTTAGGCCACGTCACTACAAGGATCCTAAAAGGAAAAAAGTTCACAAAAGCAAGCATAAGTATTTTCTCAAGTTAGGATGCGGAAGGTTCTGTGATGAGGTTGTTTGCCTCTGCTACTTGATAAATTGCAGGAAACATTAATTAACAAGGGGAATAGGAAACATTAATTAACAAGGGGAAAAGATGTATCCTTTTTAGTAACTGGATTGATGGTGTATCATGGAAGGGTTTTGGTTTACATGTATTGACCTTTTAAAATTTATTAAGTTTGTTACTAGTGCTTGATCTTTCCTTATTTTTTATTCAATAGGGAGTGGTCAGGGTAATTTAATGTGGGGAAACAGGGAGGGTACTGGCTCTTGCCTTGTGATAGCTCTTGCCAATTCTACCATGTGACAATTTAATCTATGTTATCACTTATTCCATGGTAAGGAAAATATACATTCCTTTGAGTTGAATTGTGCATTATTGATACCTCTATTATACGGACTCGTTATTTTTAGCGGAGTACTCGTGTTGACACGACACAATATGGATATGGGTATAAGATACGTGTTCGGTGCGGTTACTTTTTATCGAACACGGCTAAAGCTAAGATTTTAATCATGAGAGAATAGAAAATAGTGAAGACAATATACTAAAATCAGATCTGTGGTTTATAATTATCATGTGCAAGCCATCAAGGATGGAAACAAATCCCTGATGTGAGAAATCAATATGGATAAACCAATTAATATATTAAGAAGCTGAAATATTGTTTTGTGAATTGTTATTCGGCTCATTTTTTTTCCCGCATCCACACACCAATTTCTAATTTTTTTGATACTTTTTAACCGAGTCTGCGTATCCTTTGTTTTGAGATTTTATGTGTCCGATCCCTAGATACACACCTGCATGCGACACTCATACATGAGGTCGTGTAACATAGATTGGTGCTCATACACTCATTTCAGGTTTGGTTTTACAGAAAATCTGGGAATTAACAATTACACATGCCGCATTCCATTTTCACCCGAGTCCGTGTAACATAGATTGATGCTAATACACTTATTTCAGGCCTGGTTTCACAGAAAACCTGGGAATTAACAATTACATATGATGCATTCCATTTTCACCTCTGATTTGTGCACCAAAAACTTTTCTGTTTTACTTGTAACATGATCCTCATGTGCGATGAGATCATGAGGCACCCTCTAGATAGTTCATGTGTTGACTTTCTCTTAAAGTCTATTCTCTTTGATAATTTGTTGCCTGTTCACTGAGTGGGTTGGTCGTGAATTTTGTTGGCATTATATGTTTGATGAAGTTTGTTTGGTCTGCTTTTCTTGTTGTCTTTACTGTGTGTGTTTTTAGCTTTTAGCGCGTGGCTGAAGTTTACTGGTTCTTACCTGATTTCTCATCCAAGTTTGCTTGTTTTTACTTAGTCATTGCGAACTTGTTTTTATCTACTGGTTTTGGGAGTTTCGTGTGGTTTTGAATATGGGAAGCACATGATTGGTTACAGGGGTCTGGGTACGTCGATATGGTAAAACCTAAAAAGAGTATGGCTCAATACGATTGAGTACATCCGTAAAAAGAATATATATATATATATATATATATATATATATATATATACATACATACATTGATTTGGACTTGTACATTATGTGTAATCATGTGAGAATCAAATGCCAAAATTTGTTAATGGTTTAGCCGATTAAGGATCCAACCTATAAATCATGATGTCCACACCATAAGCAAGGTACAAACCAAACTTAAATGTCATTGTGTTAGAGAACCTACAAATCAAAATTCAATTCTAAAATCATGCTTAGCATAGAAAAAAATCCTATGAGGTTAACTTCGTCTTTGCATGAAAGTTTCGGTTAGGTACGACTTGGGTATATATTAGGTGCTTTTGGGGTACGGAAAAAAAGTAAAAAAAATGAGTTTGTGTTTCATGTACCAGGTACGAATGCAAAAGTATCAGTATCCAATATTATGCATGGGTACAATTTGAACTACCAATTTTTCATAGTTCTAATTGAAATGTGATTCTTATCTTTATCTTTGTGAACATAGGTGTATGTTACTAACCAAAGAACATAAATTTAGCGAATAAGATGATCAAAGCGAACAATACCATACTCCATATGGCTAGGGATCCATGCACAAATCAAAAGACGATTTCCACTATCATTCTTTAACCAAGAAAAACTTTCATTCGGACTCTTCATTTGTAATACAAGGGTACCTTTATGAACATTAGAATTTTGAAAGCAACTTTGTTGCACCATCCGATATAGAAACCATAAAAATCTCAAAAATTCGCAAAATAGATATTATCTAGGCAAATAATTGGCTGCATTTGTAGCCCAAGAGAGGGCTCCTTACTAATTTAGAATGAACTCCTTACCAACTTAGAAAAGAACTCTTAGAATAGAAAACCAAACCAAACCAAATAGAAACTAAATAACCAAACCAAACCAAGTCTTGTGTCCCAATCAATTGGGGTTGCCTACATGAATAACTTTTCGCCAATATACTCTGGTTGGGGTGTGATTATATCAATACTATTGCATCGAATCCAATCATAGAAACTATGAAGCATTACATAAACTATAAAAAAATCTTGGCAAACATCACTTTCTAAATTCTAAAATGGCTTAATAATCCTAATTAAGAATAAGAAATAAAAAGTGTGTATCCAAAAATCATAAATGGTAAATTACTAAAAATTCTGTTATATGTCAAAATTATACACTTCAAACTTTTATTTCTCCTCGTTATTCCTACATCAAAAGAAAAAGAAATATTCTGAGAGTGTTAAAACTACCAAAAAAAAGGAAAAAATTTAACGATACATAATAATGCGTAAAAGGAAACCGATAGAAAGATTGCCTTTCACTGAAACCATCAAAATATTCTAGTGTGATAATATTGACCCACTCTAACTAAAGAACATAAAAGAATACTTCCTCTAGATTTGAATGAACATAAATTCAGTGAATAAGATAATCAAAGAGAACAGTACCATACTTCATAAGGACTACTAGGGATCCATGGTCAAGTTAAAAGACGATTTCTACTGCCTTTCTCCAACTATTAAAAACATTCATTCCAACTCTTCATTTGTAATACAAAGGTCCCTTTATGGACGCTAGAAATCTGATAGACACTAAGACACTAAGACACTAGGAAACTCTTTAAACTTGCCCCATCCAATATAGTAACTATAAAATGCTCAAAATAAAATCTCACAAAATAGCTATTATCTAGGCAAATAATTAGCTGCGTGTAGCCCAAGAGCATGGTCCTTACCAATTTAGAAAAGAACTCCTTACCAACTTAAAAAATAACTCTTAGCATAGCAATTTCTTTTGGGGGTAATTAAACATGTATTAACCAAAAATAACGGATATACAACGAGACTCGATACACAACCCCAAGGGGGCAAACAACATGGTAGTAGAACAAACCATCAAAAAAACAAAGAAAACACTAAATTAAGTGGTAAAAACTCTCACAACTGGAGAGCTAAAAGTCTAAAACCCAGAAACTCATAATCCAACAAAACACAAGCATCTACTTTTTAGAAGGCTTTGAGCACAATTTCTTAGACTTGGTAGATAGGAAAACTACTATTTTTTCTTTGGCAAGCTTAAGAATTTCAATTTTCTTTTGCAGCTTCTTATTCTCACTATTTAAAGATGGAGTTTTTTATGGACCAATATAATTTATATTCGAAAGGAACTTTGAAGGCCTTTTTAGGCAAGTTAGATGCTATCCTAACTTCTTGTTTTCACTACTAGAAAGCAAAGAACTAGCTTTCCTTTTTAGAAGGTTCTCTTTGCAATGGGTCGCCACCATATCTGCAAGGGAACTACCTCACTAACCTAGACTGAAATATTCACGATGGAGAACACACATTATCAATACCCTTCTCATCCATCACCATTTTCACCTCCTCTAGCACACAAACATTAAATAGATTTGAGGAAGGAAGAGGAGAGGAGGATTCAACCTACCATTTTTCTTCTAGACTTTTTTCCATTCACTTGTCTCTACTTGACTTGTTCCCACTCCTTTGTCTTATTTCACTTTTCGTTATTGGTTGAGAAAGGAAATAAAATTTATGCCCTTAGGTTTGTTAAGACAAGAATTATTAGAAAGATCGAAAATCATACACTTATCGCACTTTTGGAGTTTCCAAGGTAATTCTCCTCTAATTTCATAAGGTAAAAAAAAGATCCATAACACAATTTTAACATCAAAGATTTTAAGATTATCTTTATTTGTTTAAATTTCAACACACTCTAGCAAAAGTATGCCTTGTCTTGAGTTTTGTATATTCATCAAGGGACAAATGTTTCTCAATTACACTTGCCACATAACTTAAGCCAGCACCACTGCAAAGTTCTAGTGGCACATTATAAAGTTTCACCTAAATTGGCACTCTAGAACATGCCTCTTTAGATAATTGCATTTCCAGGGTCTATTTCTTGACAATAATTAAACGGCTACCGAAGTAGTAAGAATCCCATCAAGGATTTTCCCAATGGATTCTTTACTCTTGATTTTGAAAAGAAAACACTGTTATCAAGAGTAATAACAACATTGAGATTTTCCTTCTACTACTTTTCCGCCCAAATTCTAATGTTGTGGAAAGATATATTTTTTTTATCATTGAAGAACCCCACCAATGTATTATCCCATTAAGGGAGCTAAGGTTACCACTAATCTTGTTAAAACTAGAGTTATTCTTCACAAGATTTGACCAAGAGTTTACTTTACTCGGCCATGCACTAACTCCTTGACCCTCCAGATGGCCTATAGAAAACATCCCACGAGCATCAACTGAATACCTCACCGCTGATAATCACTGTTGTTAGGTTGTATATTACTCGCGTCGTAACCAACAAGATTCGTTTTTCATACAGAAGCTCCATTTACACCACTAACAGAAATCTTTTCGATCCCCATTGAAAACCTATTCTTAATTGTTATAAGTCAAAAAATTCCCATTTACAACTCCCTTAGCACTAGACCCGAGATTGAGTGAGACAAGATCAAATAAATACCCGAAATTAAGCCATTTGATCGACCAACAAGAACCTCATGAGCTGGGTAACAAGCCCTTCACAAACACATGGGATGTCCTCATCAAAAGCAACGTCTAAATCTTCCATAACAGAGACAGACCCAGGGTCCGTGTCATTTTCAGATGCATTTTGGGATGGAAATATATGGCTAAAACCCTTCGGTTCTACTCAATTTTGGACTAAGCTTGCATGAAATTCCTTTGAAGTATACTTAGTAGAAAAATTACTTTTGATTCTCGTTTTTTTCCCCATAGAAATTTGAAGATCAAACAGGAAAACTGGGGAGAGAGAAAGTTCGTAGGGAGGGAGGTTTTTGACCCGAACTTAAAACTTCAAAGTCGCTATGAAATCTCTGTTCCTGTCCCTGTCCTTGTCTCCGTCTCTGTCTCACTCTCTCTGTCCTTGATTCCCACCTCCCTCAGCGCTTACTTGGTGCTTCGATGACCCGTAAACTTGCTGCAATCAAGCAAGTGTTCTCTCACCAGATGCCCTTGAGGTTGGCACTATGCTGTCAAGAAACCCTTGCGAAGACGTCCGATAGAAAACTAAACCAAATAGAAACTAAATAACCAAACCAACCAAACTAAGTCATGTGTTCCAATCAATTGGGGTTAGCTACATAAGTAACTTTTTGTCGTTATGCTCTAGTTAGGGTGTAGTCATACTAGTACTAATGCACCGGATCCAATCATAGAAACTATGAAACATAGTATAGAATGTAAACATTCTTAAGAAACATGACTTTCTAAACTCTAATGATGAAATAATCCAAATGAAGAACAAGAAGTAAAAAGCACGTATCCAAAAACCATAAATGGTGAATTACTAACATACCCTTGTATACCAAAACTAAACAACTGCGAACTTTTTATTTCTCCTCCTCCTTATTCTTCCTCCATCAGATTTTGTCATAAGTTAGCCCATTTCGAGGCTATTAAGATAGAATGTATGAATAGAACTTTTGGTTATTGTAGCTCACTTTGTTTGTTCTCATTCATGGCATTAGAACATTGATAGCACGCCATTGCTGCGAAAGCATATCACGAGAGATTTGGAATATGTTAGTTCTTTGTGAACATCTATGTTAGAGAGTTAAAGTAGGAATCCTTGATAAAGCACCTTGGAACCAAGACTTACATCATGAAGATGCCTTGGTGCAGGGGTAAAATCCGAACAACCAAGAGGTCTAACAGCCTGGCAGAGAAGCTGAGGTGGTGGTACTGTGTAGGCTTTGCAAGAATCATTAGTGCTGCCTGGCCAGTTGGTCGACTGCTTGTGATACACTTTGCTTCTTAGTTCTCGGTTACTACTTGATTCATAGATTGGTTGGCTGTTTCTTCCATTTTCTTTAACCACTCACTTGGGATGTGATGGTCGTGATACTTGCGTCTCGATAATTTATGTTTCCTATGTTGAGATCGCCCTCTAACCTTTTTTAGAGTTAGCTTCTTAATTTGTTCTTTCAACCCCTGGATTTGCTTTTGCATCTGATTTAACTTGTCCACCTAAGAGGCACTGGGCCTGCGGCCTTGGCTTCATTATACCTGCGTCTTCTCGGATTCTCTGACCGTCGTTCATTCATTCTGTAGTGGGCAGAGCTCTTATGTTTCTATTCCTGCGCCCATCATTATGTGAACTCCAAGTCTTAGTACTCATCTTTTCCATCAAAGAGTAGTTGTTACACACAGATGGTGCCAAACTGCACATGATAAAGTCAAAACAGCCCAAGATGTCTAAAAACTTGGCAGAGAAGCTGAAGTTGTGAGGCTGTATAGCCTCTGCAAGACGAATAAATGTTAGTGCTGGTCAGCAGTGGTGATGGTCAGAAAGAGGCACTCCAATGCTTAAGTCAGTGACGAGCAACGGATAAAGGCTATGAGAACTTTAAGAGCTTTAGTGCTTTAGTGTGAGTAAATATGGCATACCTTGTTTCTTGTCGCTGACCCTACTTATAACAGTAGTTCCCTTGGCTTGGAAGGAAGGGACAGTCTCAACCCTTGTAGTTCGGGATTGATACTAATCAAGATCCCCCTTTTTTAGGTTAGGAATCCTGCCATGCCTGGTTCTTCCATTTTAGCTTTGTTTTCCTTATTGCTCTCCAGGATTCTTGGAGTTCAAGAAAGTTTAGGAAACTTACCCTGAATAGACTGGAGCTGGGTAGTAGCTCAGGCATGGTGGCATTTGGTTGGCCACATCACATATATAGTCCAACACTGATGTGCCCTCTTAACTTTCCTTCTTTCGGATTACGTTCTTTTCATTAGGTCTCGGTGGCCCTCCTTCCATTTTTTGAGGTGCTTCTAGACTGGAAAATTCTTGAGGTGCTCAAAGGAGATCATATACCCGAGCATAGGTTCTATGATGGGATGGATGCATAATACCTGTAGTTTCAACATGGGCACTTTATGCTGTCTCTTGCCTTAGCCATTTCTCGTTGCAGTTAAACGTTTTGCTTAAATTTATTTTGCATGGCACATGCCTTTTTGCAAATCAGTGTTGACATCTGTTGTGTTTTATATAGTCGCCTAGGGGAGAGCACGGGTCGGTTCGGTTTGGGTTTTTACTGAACCCAGCATCCAAACCGCTATGGTCGGTTGAAGAATATTCTAAACTGTTGCCGACCTCCCATCCAACCGTCCGAAGCAAGATATCGGGTTGGCTGGTGGTTTCGGTCGGGTCTGGAGTTGACATTGTTGTTTGCTGCAATAATTTGCTGCAGTACATATCTTACCTTAAAAGTTGCCAATGGCAATGGCGTCTCGATTCTGAGTGTTTTGAATAAAGGTTCCTCACAGCTTTTCTTTCCCACCGCCACCGAGCAAATAAGCCAAACAAAATCACAACATGGAAAAACCAAAAAAACCAAACAAAATCACAAAATGGAAAATTTGAGAAAATACCTACTTACCGAGAGAGAGAGAGAGGCGGAGAGCTGTTACTCTACTCTGCTCTTGTTGATGACTCGATGCAATGATGTCGATGGATCATGGAACCGTGGGATTGTGGGAGCTGAGAGGAAAAATGGGATTATGGTTTGGGATTTGGAAGGGCAAAAGGCAGAGAGAGGAGAGGCAGAGAAATCAGTCGCCTTTGCCTAGGGCAGAGAAATCAGTCCGTGGAAGTAGAATCATGGGAGACTGGGAGGAAAAATGGGAAATAAGGAGGAATAGCAAAGGATGGCTGGCGTTTGGATTTTTAAAATTAATGATATTCGGTCGGTTCGGGTTGCTCGAGTTTCATATTACGAGACCCGATATCCGACCGAGGCCCGACTACTTTTAAACTCTTTCACCCGCTTTCAACTCAGATAACATTGAAGCCCGACCAAAAATCTCCCTCACAGTTCGGGTTTGGGCGGGTTGGTCGGATTCACGGTTTCTTGCTCTCCCCTAAGTCGCCATTGATTGTTTACAGTCCACTTGAAAGTGCATGTAGATCTATTTATCGCTTTTTCTGGGCGCTATTATATAAGAAATCTCACCTCACTGGAACATTGAGCAGCTGATCCCATTTTCATCTTACGGAAACATGAATGTATGCGTTGCAGTAAGTTCCAGGATCTGATGCGGCAGGAGTCAATGACATATGGACTAAACAGAGGGTAAAAGTGTAAAACCAACTGAATTAGTGAGAGAAATCACTAGCATTTTTGAATGCAAATGCAATAGATTTCCGATTGGGTAAAAAGGGAAAAAATAAAGTAAAAAATGAGACAGACAAGAAAACAATGTAAAGAAAACTTCCATAAGATTTGGACAGTTGTGTAAACCGATCTTAAATTTTAACTGTTCTGTTAGTTTGAATTATGCTGTCTATCCAAGGCTGGTTTTACATGTACATTATTCCCTGCAGGCATTTGTCATTGCCATCGTATTTACTTCTAAGAATTCAAAATAAGTATACATCTTCCAAATGAATAAAATTTGTATTTGCTCATCACCAGAGAATGGCCTTACTGAGTATTAGTTTCACAATAAAGTGGCTTCCCAATACTTATTTTGAATTGATAGAAGAAAAAAACTAACAAGGTGGAAACAAAGTAATGATCACTAGACTAGTAGCTTGGTAACTGCCTTTCTTACTGGAGGACCGCTCTTCTGCTGGTACCTTATGTGCATCGTAGTGTTTGAGTTTACAATGAATGATGGGTTTGTCAAGAAGCTTCCCTGAATGTGCAGAACACTTGGGAGGCAAGGACCAAACGGTTGCATTACAAGACCAAAATATGTTTTTGTAGCATTTGAGAATCAAAGAATAACACGATTTATACATGCTTACAAAATAATATTTTAGATTTTGAGCTCAACTAGAAATAAACCTTGAACTCTTAAGGCATGAGTTTTTGTACGAGAGGCGTAGGTGTGACATCCTGATTTTTTTTTTTACAAATATAACGGTGATACCCATATAGGTTTGGAGAATCCAACTATAACTTTTTAAGTTTTTAACCCTGTAGAAAAATAATCAATGCTTACCAGAGATTTGACAATTAATAGCCTATGGCTAGTATAAACAACATTCTCACCTGGATTTGAGAGATTTAATAGATTATGGATTTTGTTGAACTGATTGACTTGGATGTACTTGCATCATGTAAATTGGATTATCTTTCATAGTCACATTTCTCACAAAAGAGATTGTGTGTAATGGTTGCTAATTCATCCTATGGAAACTGGTGCTGATATAGGTTCCTATTTATTTATTCTGCTTGTAAGTGAGCTTCTAATATGTCCGCCAACCAGCTGCCAGTTTAGAGGCAGTATAAATAGAGAGGACTCAGATTCAGGGCATTGTAAGAGTAGAGAACAATAATCAACAATTTTGGTATAGAACAGGCTTTGTTTCTCTCACTTGTCTTGGTCGGTTGTTGTGGTTATTCAAATGAACTTACAAAACTCTGAATTATAGTTCAATGACAGTGCATTATGTTCATGTCCTCAAAATGTATCTATAGGTACCACAGTTTTTCTATTCCAGTATTTGTTAAGATTTTATTTTGAATATCTCATCTTTTGCACCATTACCATTTTGTTCTCATTCCGGGGATGTAAAATATTTGTCAGGCATGTAAAAAGCTCAATCAAATTGAGCTCTCCGACTGCGAAATTTACGCCTCTTGCGAGCCTTGTCCGATGTGCTTTGGTGCAATCCATCTTTCAAGAATAAAGGTTCACTTGTCCTTGTCTCTCCTTCCGTCCCCTCTCTTCCCTCTCTCTCCTCCGTCTATCTATCTACACACACACACACACACACACACACATATGTATATATATCCTATAAGAAATTGCACTAATAATGTGCAGGATTGTTGATGTTAAGGTTTGAGAAATGGGTAATGTGGGGTTTTCTTTTTCCTTATTTGCCCCTACAGTTAAAGGGGATAACATTAAAAATTTGTAATACTGTTATTTCTTGTTGGGTAATTTTGGAAATCAAAGTGTGAGTTGGCTTCAATTTTGAGATAATTCACACCAAACGAGGCGTTCCTTTTAATAATAATATAGAATATATGCGTGTGTTTGTATGTATACTGTTGTTTTTATCTGATCCTTGAACCATTGATGTTGAAGTAATTTCTGTGTTTCCCACCCTCACCTTTTGCTGTTTGGGTGCAGAGGTTGGTTTATGGAGCCAAAGCTGAAGCAGCTATAGCTATTGGGTTTGATGATTTTATAGCAGATGCATTAAGGGGTACTGGGTTTTATCAGAAGGCTCATTTGGAGATCAAAAGAGCTGATGGTAAGGGTGCCATTATTGCAGAGCAAGTATTTGAGAAAACAAAAGCCAAGTTCCATATGTATTAATAAATTCTGTGACTCTCCTTAAGATGAGCCGTCTTCAATCCCATTACCTCATTCTTAACTAAGCTATTTAAAAAATTTGAGTCAATTCTGGAAAGAAAAAAAGGTTGGCTCCTTTGCACCATTGTCTGTGACTAATGACTATATTAAACTCTTTTGAGGTTTAATTGCAGATATGATTGGAATGTTTGAAATTGTGTTATGTGCATTATCATTGCCAAGCCATATGTTTTTGTTTCTTCCATCCTTTTGGGTATATTTGAAATTTGAAATTGTTTATGATTGAGGGGGTTTTCATTCAAGGGTGCGGACTAAAAGTGCTCTCCGAATTAGAATTGCGTACACATTTAATTTTTGCGTGCACAGTTATATATATATATATATATATATAACAGGGATTCCATTCTGCTCTACTGTCCATTTCCTTTAAAAAAAAAAAAATCAAATGCAATGGAGTTCTTATCACAGGGGCACAAAGTCCAATCAATTGCTACAGCTTCTGAAACTCTCTTCAAGCCTACAATTTCTGAAGAGCTTACCTTATAAGTTTAGTATTTTTAAGAAAAAAATTATTTGGGATAATTTCTCTAGAGTAATTTTTAAAAAAAAATTTTTTTGTTGAAATTTCTAATATATTTTTGCTTTTAAAATAGTGTTTAGGATACTTTTTTTTTTCTGGATTAGAGTTAATTTTTTAATAGAAAGTATTATAGTCATTTTATTCTAAACAATTGAGAATTTTTTTAAACAATTGAGATTTTTTTTTAATTGAGAAAAGCGGTAAAAAAAAGAAAAAATAGCAGAGAAGTAAAACGCACCCTTTGAATGAATGAATGGCAGAAATAGCGGCAATGGTTGGTGGTTGGTGGTTTGTGATGTGAATTTTTATTAAAATAAATAAGGAGTTATGGGCATATTAATCTCAACAAAAAAAATAAAAAATGTAACAGATAGAATAATTATTCTTCGGCATCATGTATGATTCATGAATGTACGAGTGCAACCCAGCTTTAATGCTTTTTTGAGCTTAAAAGAAATAAGCAAGAATCTAATTTGGTTAAGAGGACACTTTAAAAGGTAATTTTTTGACCGTTACACTTGTGGAGTTTTAAATAAAAAAGCTAAAACTTGACTTTAAATCTATTAAGACCCTGATTCGTAATTAGATTAAAAGTTAATTTTTTTTTAAAACTTTTTTTTTGTATTTTTAACCAAAAAAAACTAAATTAAATTCAAAATAAATTTTTAATAACTCAAACTTTTAAATTGATTTGACTAAAAAGTTCATTTTTTATTTTTTTTGTTCAAAATAGATAATTTTATCCATATATATATTTAACATTAACAATTATATGTAATTAACATTAATAATAAATAAATTATGAATAAAAAATATTATTTTATTTTAAAAGTAATAAAAATGTAAATAAAATATTATAAAAATTTATATTTTAATTTAATTTTTTGACTTTCTTTATTTTTTTCAGCAACCTTAGTTTTTTGACATTTTAGCCAAAAAACCAAGATTGCCAATTAGAGCTAAGATTTACTTTGAAAATTGTAGTTCAGTGCTAGCAATTACTTGTGCTTAAAAACACTTTTTGAATATAATTTTACACAGTAAATAATTTATTCAATTATGAAAAATAAAAAAAATAATAAAACATTTTCAGTAAGCTCACCGCCCCCTACGAATACGAGTTTTCTATAAGCTTTTCACTAAAATCGCCATCAACTAAAACTAAAAAAAAAAAAAAAAGAAATATTTCAAGAAAATGTGAATATTTTTTTTATGCAAGCAAATATAAAGTAGGTGAATAAATTATTTTTTTGAAAATAAATCTAAGCTGTCAATTGGTTCTATTTTCATTCTAGTAAAATTATTGCAAACGACGGTAAGAGAGAAAACAGAGAGACGTAAAAGAAAGAGAAAGAGAATATGCAACGAATTTATCTTGAGTAAAAAAGAATGGAGGAAAATATGTGGAATAAATCGCAAATATCTGAATTTAAAATATCCATCCTCAATGAGATTTTTCTTATTTGGCTTAAACTCAAAATAAATTAAATGGAAACCAAAACAATAATGTTTGCCAAAATTTCCAGAACGCTTGAAAGCGTTGAAATAAGGAGTAAAAATGTCAAAAAGATGAACAATTTTCCTTTGATTTCCAAACAAAGGTGAACCCTTTTCTTCCAAACAAATAGCCAATCATACCATGACAAGAGACATTTTTCTTTAAGGTTTCGAGTTTAAGATTTAGGATTTAGAAGTCTTTCCAACACTAAAATCTCTCTTAGATAAAAGAAAATTGTGCTAAGTTTTCTTTACAAAAGGTAATTACAATGGAAAATGAAATGAATATTCAACTAGATGCATAATCTTAAATAGATTTTAAATGACCACAAGATCAAAGATCACTACATCATCTAAAACAGGCAGAGGCCAAACCATTAATCATGATGCATGGAGTTTCTTTGCTTCCACAGCAAGCCCTACAAATGAAGAAAAAGGAAATCAGAATATCAAGCCAAAGAATGGTATCAAAATGTTTTTATCATACACCCGCCGATATAATTAGACATCTAAGCTCTACATAAGGAAATGTAGGTCCAATTTGAAAGTTGATACAAAAATAAGAAAAACAAAATGGAAAACCGTAACCTTAGCTGGGTCGATAAGGCTATGCTTGATTAAGAAAAAACATCCAAACAAAAGTTTGGAGTGTCCATTTTTAGTGCAAAACAATCAAGCAACATTTGTTGTTCTCTTGGAATTTATTTATTTTTGCTCCACTGTTCTTCGGTAAAACAAACTAAGCCTAAGAATGATGATAGAATTTGGTGTAACTAGTAAAGAAAGACAAACAAGGTCGCAAGTGGTGTGCAGAAGAGTCCCATCTTGGAACAAGATCCGGAAGAGTTAGTCGGCAATGGGGCATGCCTTTTTATGGAGAGAGAATCTCGATAATAGCCTAAGACGTTGAAGAAGTGACTTGACAAAGCATCGTCGTTAATCTCAAACTAAGATTATGTTTCAAGTTACCAATCAATCTTAGAAAAATGTTAATCCCTAGTACATGATACAATCTACTCGCTTTAGTTGGAAAAAAGGGCACATTTGAAACGTAGATGTACAGTTTAATTGTTAGGTTAGAAGATACCAATTGTGCACTTCCATAAATCCCCCATGTTAACGGAAAACCTAGTAATACCAGACAATGTATTTTGCCTACGGACACAAGACTATAATGTTTTTTTTTTTAAAAAAATAATCGCATTGGTGTGTCCCATATCAATTGTGTGCTCCACTTATGTTAGCCTTGTAAGCCTCCAACAATCAATCCTTTTCTTGATCACTATTTCTAGAGTAAATAAGAGTTACGGGTATATCATCAAACACGGATAAACTTTTAATCAGTGGAACATAAGGCACCATAGGAGATGACAGAATAACTGACAATGCCTCCAGACCAACATACCCTGTAATAAGGAACTGATTTGAATCTCGTCAATCTTCTTCCTCAGATGCCTCATTTAGCCACTGCACCGAAAATCCATAGAAAAATATGTAGATGTTACAATACACCATATATAACAAGAGAAGTGAGATAGAGCAAACCTGTACTATTTATTGAAGAAAAAGAGAGAAAAGAATATAATCTCACACACTAACTAGAGATGTAACATGTGATTGTCATAAAAATTATTACCAAAATCATAACGAGCAAAGAAATTGATACACGAATAAAGAGAAATAACAAAAAATAAGCCATGTATTTTATTTTTCAAGCGTACAATAGAGGGTGTATAGTAGTATCTTTTGCAGTGCTGAATTACAATGACAGAACAGCAGGCATTAAAGTGAACATAGTCTGGGGCTTAACTGAGCATTGTGTGGACATTTGGAGTAAGGATGACAATTTCAACCAGCCCCAGACTGTTTCCTTCCCTGCCCCTATAGGGCCAGTTTCCTGCCATATTTTATCCCTATGGACCCGGGTTGGTATTCGAAAGTAAATCCTTGATAGGCTTTGGGTCAGGGATGGTTTGAGGGTCCCCCAGCCCTGTAAACGCCCTGCCCCCGCCCCTGCACTGCCCCGCCACTTTTAATTTTTATAAATTATATGCTCGTGTTACATTTTATGCATTGTATAGGCATGCTAGATAAGATAAGATCATAAGCATGTTCCCTTTACTCTATTCGCCTTACCTCCTCATCCCACTCTCTCTTTACCGTTCCAAGGTAGTACTAAGTATTTTGCACCACACAAATTCCTCAATTGCTCATAAAACCATCCAACACGTCACTAAGAATTTGGCAATGTGGGACAACTTTCTCTGCATATTCTCTTTTCCTGCATTATCTGTACATGTTTAACATTACATAATATATGGCATCAACATCTAGGAATGATAGGGCGGGACGGGATCGGGTTTATGGAGTCCCATCCCCACCCTATATCTTATTGGGATGGGGATGAGGGTGGAATTATAGCAGGGGTAGTTTGTTTATCTTGGAAGGAAATGATACTAATGAGAGACAGAGATGATAAAACACAATTGAGGGTGGAACAAGGTAAAATGGGATAGAAAAGCAATTTTCATCCTCATCCCACTTCTTATTGCGATGGGGAAAACCTGTGTGAAACAGAAGGGGGCGTTCGGGGGGGGGGGGGATTGTCAACCAACAGCACCAAGAAAATAGGGGTCATGGTCAGGTTGTCAACCAACAGCACCAAGAAAATAGGTGTCATGGTCATGTTGTCAACCAACAGCACCAAGAAAATAGGTGTCATGGTCAGGTTGTCTACTTTATTTTTAATAGGTTGATTTCATCTCAGTGTTATTCTTTTTCTTTTTTTTGGTGAATAAGATCACTGCAGCAATCCAATAGAAAGCAACCTGTTGAAATATCATGTTTGCCCATTCAAGAAAAAAATTTGAGAATATCAATGATAAGCATGATATCTAATACCTAGTGGTACGAGACCTTTTTTTTTAATTTTTTTTTTTAAAGGAAGATGATATCTGAAGAAAAACAAAGAGCACACAAAATATATCATGCATCCATTGTCCGAACAGGCAAACCTTATAAAATGCACTCTCATTACTTTTATCTTTTCACAGGTCTTGCACACTCAAGACATGGAGGATTTGCTTCGACATTCTTGTGGAAATCTTTCACATTTGTTTTAGTTTTATTTGTTGTGCTTACTTGAGCAGATACATCTATCATCTCTTTCACTAGCATCAAAGAGTTAAAGTAGTGAAATCCCAAGAGATTGGCCAAACATCCATTATATTCAAACTTTCAAACTCAAAGAATATTTTACAGTTAATGTCAAGGATATCTACCTGCATTACGGAAAGCATGATTGATTAGCCACCATATTTATAATATGATATAGGTTCGGCTAAAGGGAAAGTGAAAAGCATCTGGTACGTGTTTGAATGGTTGCATCTACATAGGATAGACACGAGGGCTGTGAATTTCCTTCCTTTATAAAACGGCAACTAATGATTGGTGCAAATAAATTCACTTGAAGTGAGAAGTCTTTTACTAGCCAACTAGGTGACAGAGTGGAGTAGGGGAAACCCGCTTCCTATTAGGCGCCGAGGTTGGTAAATAAATGAGTGGATCCCATCGGGAGTGGGGGGAGGATGCGTTAAGTAGCATATTTGAGGTTCAGGTAGGACAAGAAAAAACCATCTTGCACCGCCCAGTTGCCTTTCTCTTGAGCACCCAAGTTGTGGGTTAAGACTGTGAGGTGAGAGTTCACTAACTTCAGGAGAACCCTAAGACTGGCAAAACTTGAAGCAATCTCTTATTATCCCAGACCAGTGAGAAAAATATAAGCCCCAAATAAAGACGCTGGTTAATGTCTATAGTATTAGGGATAAGGGGAGGAAGAATTTAACGAGTTTAAGTCACCAATTGTCCCCAAAACTTAAGTTACTACAAAATAAGCCCAATAATATACATCTAGTTATCCAACATTCCCCCTCCCGTGCGAGCCTGCCCGCACGTGAAGAGGCAAACAAACGAAACAAAATAGGTGCACCAGCACACATAAAACATAGTGCATGCACAACAACAAACATAACAGGAAAACAAAAACATATCTTGAGACTTGTACCTAAGACCTCGTGAAACTGGAATGCTGATATCATTTTAAGTCATCAATTGTCCCTAAAGGTCCAATTAAGAAATGAGCCCAATAATATATATCAAGCTATTCAACAATTTGATTAAAAATAAAAAAAATAATGGAACGTGAAATGGTAGAAAGTGAAGTGAAATGAAAAAATAATTATTTTCTTACATTCATTTTATTAGGAAAAGAATTTAGTAAGAAAATGATAAAAAATTTAAATTTTAGTTTGATAAACATGAAAGTTGCAAGAAAATTTTTGAATTTATCTAAATCTCCATTACACATTTAAAAGCAAAAATAAAATATTGGAGGGACCATTTAAGATAAATGGTCCCTAATTCTATGGGAAAGATAAACTTTTCCTGCATATTTTGTGGGAAATCAAAAGCTAAATTTGCAAGCTTAAGATAGTGTACTGGAAAATTTACTTCCAATAAATTTCTTTGACTTTCTTGCTATTCAAACTCCCAAAAAGCTTTTTTTTTTCTTTCCCACATTTTCCATCACTAGCTTGCTAATCAAACGGACCCCAAAGAAATGTTTACCATGGTTTAATTACTGCTTTGCTAGAAAAGGGTAAAGCAGCATCTGATCAACTAAGAGGTTCTTGTTTTGTTTTGTCAACCAGTAGGAACAAGAAAAATAAGTAAGGTGGAACATGACCCCTGTAAACAAGAGAGGCAGCGTCCCTCTCTTGTAAACATTGCTACGCACTTAAAGCAAGCATAAGAAATTATTCAAATTATGCAGATGTATCCATGGGTTGAACCAATTTCTGGACTTCCAGTTCAAGCTATATCACAACGGTAAAAGTCCTGTGCTACCAGAAAAACGCTAACACCCTAGCGATTTAAGTTTTGGAATGCACATTCCAAAATATGTTACACTTTCGTTCCAAAACGGTAAATTTATCGTTCCGAAGCATTCCCCCAAGTCATTCATATTTATTTCATTAATATTATCTGTAGAAGAACAAAACACAAAGTAATAAACTAAAATCTAGAGAAAGTGGAGCTTTGGCAAGAAAATATGTAAGAGTGGTTAAAATGCTTTCCAGAAATGTGTTTTACATGAATAATTTAAAAAATAACAATATATTTTATGTAATGTTTATCTTTTGTAACTACATTTTAATATTGTAATTTTTAGAAACCTACCTCTATCATATCCACAATTTAAAGAATGCGGCGTACCACATTTCTGTTCCCGTTTCTCGTACTAGAAAGATTCGTGTTCCAGGTAACATAGGGTAAAACCAATCAAGTCATATACAGCAATTTAAATTAGTTCATCCTAGGGTTCAAGCAATAGAACTAAACATGCTTGCTGTACAGCAGATAATAAGCTTCTACTTCTTGACTTTTGTTTATGGCTTTTAATTATTTATTTATTTTTTTAGCTGCATTGTTTCCCCTGCTGAACCCTCATTTTGATTTCTTTTTTAATGCAGCAGTAAGGCTATCAATCTGGTTCCAAGTTCAAAATATGAAGCAGAAATGGGAACAAAAAATAACCAAGGAAGTCGCTTACTTTATACCCCTCTGCAAATGCTCTTTTATTTTATGCACCCACAGTGGGCAAAACAGACATAAATGTTCTTATTTATATCATAATAAAAGAAATAAGGTACATTGAGATTCTTTTCTATGCTTTAAACTTGAAAGGAAGCCAATATGTAATAGGAGGATTAAAAATATCATCAGCCCAGTTGTCAATTGAATAAACAGTTCAAATGACACGCTATATGACACTATAATGAACATAAGTATCTATACGACTTAATAAAGGAAACCCATGAACTGATGAAGTCCTGTCACACATTTCACATTTCCAAAATTACCCACAACTTAACTCCCATTTTCACTAATAACTAAAAGGATAAAATTGTAAAACCATCCCAAAATCTCACACGATCCGGCAGTTACCAAAATTTGCTCAATCCCATTGCCTCCCCCCACCAATTCATCTCTCTCTCTCTCTCTCCAAACTTTATCCCATTTTCTTCCCCCACGAATTCAACTCACTGGAACCGCTCAGTTTTACCAATTTCTGATATGAAAAAGGTGGCAATACGATCAAATTGGGTCAGGGGAAGTTGTGTTAGCAGAGGTTTGTACGCAACTGTGAGTGCCGCCGTCGATCAGAGATCTGGTTCGGCATCTCAACTCGAGGCGTTGGAGAACAAAATTTGGAATCTCCGATCATTTTCGTCGCCCTGGACGGTGAAGTACCTCCACGACGATGTGACGGTGGAGAAATTAATGGCCTTTGCTGAGAAATTAATGGCTTTGTCGAGAAATCCATGGCGGTGAAGTACCTCACTTTCGTCTCCGATCATTTGGATTGTCTCCATTTTTTAATGCTCTTCTATTGAGAAATTTTATGGATGTTTGTGTAGTGGATTGTTCTTCTATTTAATTTTGCTTTCTTGATTTTACGGAGCCAGTAATGTTTTGGTGGACCACTATTTTGTTAAAGAGAGAGAACCAGGTTTGGGGACAACACGGATTTGAGATTTGATGCCATGGATATGGGAATCATGGTCTGTGAAAAGCGACATTGTGGGTGGTTTTGAAGAGAGAGAAAACAAGGAAGATCCTTCTCTCTCTCTATACATATATAGTTGTATGTATAATCAGTTTCTCTTCATTTCTCAGTGATTAAGCTGTTGGGCAGCGGTTTGGAGGGAATTATATTGGAAGAGTGGGTGGGTTTAATGAGAGATAGAGAGAGAGAGAGAGGAG
>JAULJZ010000020.1:6178205-6192918 GCA_032270985.1 Heliamphora pulchella | reverse complement strand
TGTACTGGCACAGAGAGTCGGAACAATAGACGACGCTATTATCTGTTCCTCGTAACCAAGACAAGTCTACTAAAATTCTGTGCCATAGTCGTACCGATGGTATGTCCATTTTCATCTAAACTGTGAAAATAAAACTTATATTTTACAAGAACCTAAAATCTAATCTTCTGTGTGTAAGCCGTACTCTACACACTAGATTAAATACTATACAGAATATTGGACATTCGTGCATAATATTAAAGAAATGATATACATATATTGCTCATAAAGATTTTTCATAAAATAGAAAATTAATTTAATTAAAAAATAAAATTAAATACTAAAAAAATAATTTTTAGTATACTAACCCTAACAATCTCCCACTTATACTCAAAACCATGCTGCCATACATCTGACTCCCATGCCCTCTACATGACTATTAAAAGTTTTAACCGGTAAGCTCTTTGTAAAGGATCTGCAAGGTTGTCTTCTGATGCAAGCTCTATGTCTAACTGGAAATCTGAGTCTGTGTACCCCAAAAGTACTAGACTGTCTGCCTGTTAAACCAACATATAATCTTTAGTCCTCTTCAGGTACTTGATTATATTATTTACCGCAGTTCAATGCTTTTACCCTGGGATAGACTGATATTTGCTAATCATGTCAACGGCAAAGCAGATGTCAGGTCTAGTGCAAAGCATAGCATACATGAGGCTTCCTACTGTCGAAGCATAAGGAACCGCCTTCATCTTCTCTATCTCATCAGGTGTCTTAAGGCGCTGATCCTTGGATAGAGTGATTCCATGCCTGAAAGGGAGAAACCCTTTCTTGGAATCCTGCATGCTAAAACAAAAGGATATCATCGATATACTTTTCTTGTAATAAGGCCAACGTCATTTATTTTTGATCTCGCATAAGCTTGATCCCAAGGATGACATTGGCTTCTCCTAAGTCCTTCATATCGAACTGTCTAGATAACCATACTTTAACCATAAATAATACCCCCACATCATTTTCGATGAGCAAGATATCGTCTACATGAAGTACTAGGATGATCACCACGCTTCTGTCTCGCTTCTTGTACACACGGGATTCATACGAATTCTGATCAAAATCATAAGACTTAATGGCTTGATAAAACTGAGTGTTCCAAGACTTTGATGCCTACTTAAGTCCATAAATAGATCTCTTAAGTTTACACAAATGTGTACCTGGCCCTTTGCAATGAATTCATCTGGTTATATCATGTAGATACACTCATCAAGACTTCCATTATGGAAAGATGTCTTGACATCTATTTACCAGATTTTGTAATCAAAATGTGCGACAATGGATAAGAGAATCCAGATAGACTTAAGTATGGCTACCGGTGAAAAAGTTTTCTCATAATCGATCCCTTCATTCTGAATAAACCCTTTAGCAATAAGCCTAGCTTTGAAGGTTTCAACCTTTCTGTCTACTCCTCTCTTCCTCTTATAGATCCACTTGCATCCAATGGATTTTATCCATTCGGGTGGTTCTACAAGTTCCTAGACTTGATTGGAATACATAGATTCCATGTCTGAATGCATAGCCCTTTGCCAAAGATCTGAAGCTTTATCTTGAAGTGCTTCATTGTAGTTATAGGACTCGATATCTAGTTCTTCTGGGATTCTATCAAAAGACTCTCCCAAGAACACATACCGGTCAGGTTGATGAACAAACCTCCCACTACGACGAGGCACTACCTGTGTCTGTGTACTAGCAGTAACACGTTGTGCCGAATCAAAATCCTATGCATCAACACCAAATTCTTGATTTGCACCTGTCCTGACAATCCTCCCACTATGACGAGGTAATGAAATATCAGTGACTTGTTCTTCCATTCTACTTGTGTTTTCTCTCAGTTCTTCTAGAACAATTTTACTATTGGGCCTGTGGTCCATAGTATAATCCTCTTCCAAGAATTAGGCAATAGTGATAACAATGACCTTCTGATCCTTAGAATTATAAAATAGACCAGCCTTCGTTCCCTTGGAATACCCCACAAAGAAACAGACTTCTGTCCTCGGGTCTAACTTACCCGCGTTCCCTTTCAGCACATGTGCTAGACACCCCCAAATTCGAATGTGTTTCAAACTAGGCTTACGCCCGGTCCACAATTCTGTGGGAGTAGAAGGTACTGACTTAGAAGGTATCAAGTTCAGAATGTAAGCCACTGTCTCTAAAGCGAGTCTCTAAAATAAATTGGATAAACTTGATTAACTCATTATGGACCTTACCATCTCCATAAGAGTCCTATTCCTTCTTTCTGCTATACCGTTCTGCTGCGGAGTGCCAGGTGCAGTCAATTGGGATGTAATCCCCTCTGATGACAGGTAATCTTTAAACTCACCAAAGAGGTACTCCCCACCACGGTCGGATCGTAGTGATATGATACTTTTACATAGATGCTTCTCTGCCTCCGCCTTAAATTTTTTGAATTTCTCAAAGTATTCAAACTTACAGTGCATCAGGTAAATGTATTCATATCTTAAGTAGTGATCAATGAAACAGACGAAGTACTCAAAGCCACCTCTAGCCGAGATTGTCATAGGACCACACACTTCAGAATGAACCAGCTCCAACGGTTCTTTAGCTCTATAGCCTTTGGCTGAAAAGGGTATCTTGGTCATTTTACCTTCTAAGCAAGATTCATAGACTGGAAGTGCCTCCACTTCCAATGAACTCAAAGGTCCATCTACTACCAGTGTGTTTATCCTTTTTAGATTAATATGATCCAAGCGTAAGTGCCAAAGAAACGTTTGGTTCATTAAAGAATGAAACTTTCTCTTATATGAAAAGATAGATGTGTTATTCGTTTCAGTTAGTTGCAGTGTAAGAGAGATAAGAGATACGACATACAGATCATCCACCAATATACCAGAATAAATAAAATATTTATTTTTTTCACAACCACAGAGCCATCAAAATGAACAGAATATTTATCATTTATTAAACTCGAGACCGAAATTAAATTTCTTCTAATCAAAGGTACATAAAGATAATCTTTTAGAAGTAGTATCATATCTCTACTAAAATTGAGAGTGACATCTCCTACTGCAACTACTGTTATCTTTATATTATTGCCCATATGCAGGTAAATCTCCTCATCACTAAGTTGTCGGGTTTCTTAAAACTCCTGCAAAGAATTACAGACATGATTAGTGGCTCCCGTATCTACACACCAGTTACCGGTAGATAACACCACTAAACATGTTTTCACAACCAGTGAACAGAAATTACCCTTATTGTTCTGCCTTCAAAGAAATACTGAACATAACTTTTTCCAGTGCCGTGTCTAGTTGCAGTAAAAACATCTGTCTTTCGATTTTTTTACACCAGTCCGTGGCCCACTAACTACCTTGAAAATAGTGTCTCCCTGTTTCTGAACATTTTTCTTCTTCATGCCTTTCGACCCAGATGAAGAACTTTTTTTCTGAAATAAACACATTTTCTGGTATTTAAGGAATACTCTTGGTAGTTAAAGCTATATCCAAGTTATATTTCCAGTCAACAAAATTTGATCCCGTAAGTTTGTTTCCTTTGAGTATTAAAGTGAGTGGGTTGAAAGCCATTTTAATCTTGAGAATCACATAATTAAAATACCATTAATTATGTTGAGAAAAACTTTAAATTTATTTTAATTTGGTTCCCTCTGCCATTTTAAAATTAATTCACCAGCTGCCTGATAACCTGAGAATAACATGCCTCGATAGGAGGACATCTACTATCCTTCATAAGACCAGACAGGCCAGTTCTTTTTAATTTTACTATCTAAGTAACTGACCCTGCCAAGTAAAATTAAATAGATGTCATAGTTTCGGTTCAGTATATAATAGCAGTAACTCAGATGGAGATGATACTATTATATACAGTTAAGAGTTAACCATCACCTAATCTCAAATCAATCGCTTCGCAATGAACTCTTCAGATGGAGAAGTGATCCACACTAACAATTATCCAGAATTATCCCTAAAGGAGATTTATACTGACAATGTCGTAATTAATATGTCCGATGGGGAGGAAGGCTTTACTGCTAACATGCAGGGTTTAATTATATCGCCTACAAACTAGTGATGGAGACCGCAAAATTTATTTGTGAATAAATTTTCTCTCCCACTTAAATTTCTAAAATATTTTTCAGGGTTATAAAAATCTGTTTAATTAAAATAAATTTATTAATTTCGAAAAAACCAAACAATCTGAAAGAATCAAATATCTTTTTATGTACATGATTCCAAATATTCTTATTTATCAAACCATTTATCGTGTTTAAATGCGTAACAAATAAAATTTAATAAATACACAGTTTTTTCTCTATCTATTAGCTAAGGTAGTGATTAAAGGTATTTATTTATTTTATTTTTCGTCCCACATTTTCAAAAAATAATAATTTATTTTGATTAAATATTTTTTTATTTAATTAATTCAAAATTCGAATTTAATTTCCATGTTTTTGCAAGATATCCGATTTTTAAAAAAAATTATTTTAAACGTGATATTTTGTAAAAAATAAAATATTTAAAAAAATATTATTTAATTAAAATTAATTAATTTAAAAAAACTTAATTTTATTTTTCATTATAAAATATTTTAATTAAAATCAAATTTTTTTGTGAAAAAACATTCTAAAAAATTGCCCGAAAAAAAGGCCAAAAAACCAACCTGAAACCACTGCCGTCGCACCACTGCGCCGCCGCCGTTGCTGCCCTACTTGGGCTTTTTCTTGTGCTTCTTTGGTGCTGGTTTTTTGTGAAAAAATATCTCAAATATCTAGACATATGATGCTTCGAAGAATACCTCAAAAATAGTCCAAAAAATTCTTCAAAATACCCCCGAACCATGCTGTTATAGCGCTGCTGCCGCCGGAAAAAACTGTCGATGTTTTTGCCTTTTTTAATGCACTGTTTGCCTCAGTTTTTTTTGGTTTTTGGACAATTTTTAAGGTATGTTTCACTACTATTTTATGCCTAAAAAATTGATAAAAAATTAGTCCCAAAAATAGCGCAAAAAAAAGCATAAAAACCGCCGCCAACCGCCGTCGGCATAGCCGTCGAAATCGGGCTGCTTTGGTGATTTTTTCTTACTATTTTTGACTTGTTTCTTATGCTATTTTTTATACATAAATACCGCAATAGAACTCACTGGAAAAAACCGTTAAAAACCGTTAAAAACCATTAAAAACTTACCGCGATCTGTGACCCGTAAAAACTTGTACCATTGCTGGTGCTGCCTCCTTTCTTCATGTTCTTGGATATGCTCAACATGTTCTTAAATAATTTAAACAGATATTTTAAAAATAAAAACTAACTTTTACATCGATCCTATGTCCCGAAGGCTCACATTAGATTTATCACTGTCAACTCCCGTGATTTAAAAAAATAATTATCATTTACACCATTCAATCAAATATGAAAAATAAATGTCGACCATAAAATCAAGATTAGATTGCCTGCAAAACAAAGTTAGCAACAGTTCTAAAATTACTTGGCCCCGGTAACTGTAAACAAAAAATAAAACGGATCTGATACCAATTGTTGGAGGCAAAACTGCCAAAATTTTTATTTTTGCAAACGATTAACGGAAAAAATTAATTGGACGGGCAAACACCAAAACGGGCTTCAGATAAAACTTTTGATGACGAACGATCAAAATAAAACCCGCGCATCCAATGTTAATTTAGAAAAATACCTTTTACCAATCGAATCTTCAACTACGATTTGAATTCGAGTTGAAGCTCCTGTCAGATCTTTTACTATATTCTCTTATGCGATTCTTGAATATAGGGTGGGCTACAATCTATCAAGAATGCGTACCGACAAAACTTGGACAGCTTTAGTCTCAGAAGACAAGTTATGAAATTAGTTCAGCCTACCCGCATATTTATAGGGCTACAATAGGGATCTGAGAAGTAATTATGAGTAAGATTTCCAGTGGAACACATACACGTATTAACGATTTTCGTAATTAAGCAAGCCTCATAGCAGTATCTGCAATTATGAAAAACTAACAGCGATTTTTACAATTTTCATAAAATACTAAATTACAATTCACACCACTAAAGAACTATAATTGCACTCTAACCTATAATCTCAAGACCATATTGCATTGAGCTCATGTTATTAAATGCTTACTATTTCTCTCCACGTCAAGATTCCCAATACCCGCCAATTAAATTTAGTTACTGGCAATTTAATTTAATCTGCATCTTGATATTTTTTAAGCCCTTCCACTTAACATATTTGACCGCCGAATAAGCAAATCAACCTGTAGGATTTGACCTGGTCAAAACTTATAAGCTTTCCTAAGGGGGTATCATCAATCCCGATTTTTCGGGACGTGGATTCCGTCAAAAATTAATATTCACCATATAAATAATACCGCTACCTAACTCACCAGGAATATAGGCCCATATAATATCGTACCCTCTAATGAATAAAAAAAACTAATATTAAATATACGCAAATCAATAATTATTCCAGGATTAAGAAGATAAGCACTATTTATAATAACCTTAGGGTGTGAATTAATTTATATAGTCAGTATAAAATTAATTACCCCAAATGTTCCGTTCAATACACACAAAGTGTACTGGCACAGAGAGTTAGAACAATAGAGGACGCTATTATCTGTTCCCTATAACCAAGACATGCCTACTAAAACTCTGTACCACAGTCGTATCGATGGTATGTCTATTTCCATCTAAACTGTGAACATAAAACTTATATTCTGCAAGAATCTAAAATCTGATTTTCTGTGTGTAAGCCGTACTCTACAGATCAGATTAAATACTATATAGAATATTAGACATCCATGCATAACATTAAAGAAATGATGTACATACATTGCTCATAAAGATTCTCATAAATAGAAAATTATTTTTATTAAAAAATTAAATTAAATATTAAAAATATGATTTTCAGTATACCAACCCTAACAGTATCAACACCAACTGAACTACCACCTCTAGATGAGGTCAAGCCTTGTACGAAGAGGTACTATAGAATCTAGAACCAAAAACAAAAAAAGGACCCCAAAACATGGTTATTTTGAGCAAATTACTTTTGAATCATCAACTAGCTTGACCATATCTCATGGGCCTATCATATAGGTTTCTAATTGCATTGACGACATATCTGCACTTCTGGAGTGAAGAATGTACTTTATCGGTGAAAGCAATCAAGAAAAGGTCCAATCAGGTTGATGAATTGCTTGTATTATGATGGGATATGACTTCGCAAGCATTAAATAAATTGTAGAAGACATAACATATCAATGAAAAATTATATCTCAAGATCTCAAACCAAAGTAATAATAATACGAGGACTTCCCAAAAAATCATGGGCCGACTCCTATGATAGTAATATACCGCCAAATTTCAAAACAGTAATAATGACATTTGCAAAGTTAAAAAGAAAAACCATACCAAATATTTCTTTACCATCATTTAATCATCCAATGTAACAATGTTAAAATGTCTTACCAAGCCTCACTTCTACTCAATATCTATTATTAATGCGTCAATCAATGATGAAGGTGGAGAGAAAGGAAAAAGCAAACATATAAACATAACAAGTAGAACAAACTTTAAAGCAAAATGTACTATTAGAAATATGTTCACATACTTGTGAATATGCCACCTGAAAAAATCAACAACGATACAAGCACCCTGATACCAAAAATAGGCCGAAGAAAAAGAGTAATGATACAAACTCCCTACCAATAAGTTTTTAATAAAAAAAAATTCAGATATGTTGTTTATAAGAGTAAATTGCAAAGAAAACCCATCAACTATTCAATCAAGTCAATTAAACAACTGAACTTTTCAATTGAGTATTTAAATAGTTTAATTCTGATCAATTAAACCCCTTACGTCAAACACTACCAAAAAAATGCATGGAATTTGCTATGTGGCAACTAAAGAGTAATTAAACACACTTGTTGCCCCATCACCAAGTTTTGTCTATTTTTTACGACATTTCATGCTCGTACTTAACTAATTAAAATCGAATTATGTGAGTACCCAATTAATAAAATTAATAATTCACGTCTCTAATAGACATTGAGTGAATAATTTAGGTTTTTTATATTTTTTGCTTGTCAAATTTTTAGTGTGATAAGTCATTGCACACATTTTAAATGCCTTGATGAACAAAATACTCTTAATTAGTTATTATTCTTTTTTAAACTTTAAAACATCATAACTTTTTCTTTACAAGTGTTTTTTTTATAAAATTTTTATTTTTTGAATTGATTTCTCTTGATCTATTAAATAAGATCCATGATAGATTATAATTTTTTTTAAATAAGGAAAGATAAATTATTTACTATCAAATCTCTATAGAAAAAGTCAAACGGATAAATTTAGAGTTAATTAATTATTAGTCATATTTCAAAATAATGGTTATCTGTTACGCCACAAACTCCAGGTCACGCAAAAAAGCCACCGAACAACTGGCCAAACAAAGGGATGATAACCATAAAATCCAAACAAGGCTAAAATCTTTGTAAAAACATACTACCGATGGTTTATTTAATTTAAAAGAGTAGCCAAAAAGACTACGATTACAGCCTCATAAGCCGAGTCTTTAAAAACAAAATACACGTTCTTCTGGATAAAAACAAATCATTTTAAAATGAGCTTAGGCCGTTCTAAAATCTCCCTCGAAGCACAAGAGTTTGAATGAAGTATAAACCATTTGAAAACCCCGTTTGTAAACCGTTGCACCAACCAACCAAAAACGTAGTAAGAAACTACAGAAAAACAACAACCAACACATGGTTCTCTTGAAAGCATAAAGCATGCATGCATCTGTCATAAGAAAACATATGCTTTACAACATGTTGCATCCAAACATGAAACATATACAAAATGTATAAACTACATAACACAGACAAAACATCAGTCTTGTCATCAGCCACCTCCGGGCACCTCAAGGTCAACTTACAAGACCACGTTCACCGAAAAAAAGTTTTACAACAAAATTTCACACCATGAACCAAAACCCAATAGAAACAGATTATAAAATTATAAAGCAGGTTATGTAATCATAAGCATAAAAACCTAACTACAAGAGTCAAAAAGGTTTTCCATCTCAAAACCATAAGTTTTCCATTAGGCTAACATGAGCCTCAAAACTGTTTTACTTCATAAAATCCCACGTTTCCATCCTTAAAATCATGTATTGCAAAAAGAGCAAATATCGTGCCACAGCTAAGGAAAAACAGTAGTAAAACAGTAATCAAAAACCTAATTTTTCACCGGGATCACACAACCGAGAACAAAACGTTATTTTCTCACTCGGAACACACAACCAAGAAAAATAAAATGATAAAACAGTACTTCGCACTCGGGCCACACAGCTGAGGAAAATAAGATAAAATGAATCCTATGTACCGACTCTGCCACATACATGGACAAAGTCAACAACTATAGACTCACGCCCATTACCTTAGTCCTGAACCACTGAAAGCCTACTAGGTAATGACAAGTTCTATACGGAGTCACAATAACGTAACTGCTTAATTTATAGGCCCAAAACCCGAGGGTACAAAGCACCCACCGCTTAATTTACGAGAATTAACCCGAAGTCACAAAGCACCTACTCTGCGCATGTCACGCCCCAAAACTCGGGATCACGTAAAAATTCACCAAACACTAATTTTATGAAAATATAATTTCTCATACATTGAAATCCACCAGTTGAAACCAATGGAAAACCCAACAAAAGATGCCTCTCAAAAATAAAAGACACAGTTCAACATGCATACAGTATATCGCCTTATGGCGTACAACAATTGCCTTCAGGATCAAGCATACCCAAAAGAAAAACTATAGAAGTCTTCAGCCACCGCGGGCACCGCCAAAGCTACACCTCATCCATGTCGTCATTACCTGAAAAAGGTTTTGTACAAAAAATTCCACCCGTGAGCCGAAGCCCAATAGAACAGACAATACAGCTGTAAAGCAGGAAATATGCAATTATATAGAGTGGGAGCGTACTCAACCACAAGCCAAAAAGGTTTTACGTCATAAAATGCCAAGTTTCCCACAAACCTCCAAAACAGTTTTTCCTTCACAACCAAGTATTTATATAATGCAAAACACATTTTTACAGTTGAAGGACAAATGGTAATCAATACATCGTTCTCTCACGGAATGTACCATCGTAAAAAAAGAAGAAGAATATGATCCTATGTATCGACTTTGTCAGACAGAAAAAGGTAGCAACCATAGACTCATGTCCATTACCCTAGACCCCATCCATTCAAGACTAGCTAAATAATGACAAGTTCTATACGGAGCACCATAACGAATCACTTAATTTACGGGCGATAACCCGAGGGAACTAAGCACCCAACCATCTCAATTTATGGGGACTAAGCCCAAGGACCTGAGTACCTATGCTGCGCACATTTTCGAACTTACACCGAGGGCAACTCATGCCAAATACACATCATCCCGATACATCTAGATAATCTTCTAAAAATCAAACTATAGCTCAACTACGAAAAATATTTTCTCAAAACATTACATTATACATGTATTTAGATCCATCCATCAACATGGAGATCAAACAAAAATATTTCAAAATGTTTTTTCCCGTTTTCAATAAAATATTTCAAAACCTGAGACTCAATCCCGAAGGCTAGCTCCAGACCTCAAAAACATAAAATGTTGAGATTTCATCAAAAACCCTAATTTTCCACCGTTTTCAAGAAAATCCTTTGAAAACCGTTTAACCACAAGTCAGATAATGTAATGAACCAAGAAAAGCGAAAAACATGCTCTTTACCCGAAAAAACTAAGGTTTAAACATAAATATGACATTTCATGCATTTTCTACCGGTGAAAAAGCATACAATTACATATAACACTCTAATACAACAATAAGGTCTAGAATCCTACCTCGGTGAGTCAAAACTCAAAGCCTCAAAATCCGAACCACGTCGAAACAGGAATCTAATCAGCCGAACACGAAGCTAGCAGTGTGAATAGCAGGGATCCACAAGCTGATCGTCAAAAACTAAGCTAGGGCAGGTCAAATATGTAGAGAGAAGGCAAAGAGAATGGAAGAAATATGCTTTTCCAAACATTTCAGCATCTGGAACTACATATAGACTCAGCCAAAAAGTAGTTTAGTCGACTGAAGAGGCCACTTCAGTCGACTGAAGCTCCTCGAGAAACGCACCACCGCCCAGTTCAGTCGACCGAACTCCCTTGGTTCAGTCGACCGAACATAGTAGCCCAGTCGACCGAACCCCTATGTCTCAACCTACTATTTTGGTCTCGGTATTTCTGCTCGAAGACCAACCAAACAAGCCTAAACAAGGTTTGAGAAAGCGTAAAACACATCTATACATGCTGTTCTACAATGCCAAAGCATAAACCATGCATCGATGATATACATAACATGAAGAAAACACGTCATCATATATATATATATATATATATATATATATTTCAAAAATAAAGCAACACAGGGTCTCACAACTCTCCCCCCTTAAAGAATTTCGCCCCCAAAATTCTCTACAAGGTCACGAGGTAAACAGGTCTAGGTATCTAGCACGTATCCCAGACTCAAGCTCTCAAGTCGCTTCCTCAACTCCGTGATGAAGTCACTGAACTTTGGCTTACGCAATCATTCTCCCTCGCAACACTTGCTCCTTTATATCCAGAATTCTCACCGGGAGTTCCTCATACGTGACATCCTCATCAACCTGCAGCTCAGCCCAATCTAACACATGTGAAGGATCAGGCTTGTACCTCCGAAGCATCGAAACATGAAAGACGTTGTGCACAGATGCTAACTGAGGTGGCAAGGCCAAACAGTATGCTACCACCCCAATCCTCTTCAAGATCTCGAAGGGTCCATTAAAACGTGGTGATAGCTTCCCGCGACGACCAAATCTCATCAACTCTCTACGTGGCGAGACCTTCAGAAACACGTGATCTCCCACTATAAACTCCAAGGGTCTCCTCCTCTGATCTGCATAACTCTTTTGGTGACTCTACACTATCACCAGATGCTGACGAATCATTGCCATCCGCTCCGTCGTCTCGCGCACGAGATCGGGCCCCAAAATAGTGGTCTTACCCACCTCTATCCAATAAATAGGCGACCTACACGGTCTACCATACAGAGCCTCATGCGATGCCATCCCAATACTGGACTGGTAACTGTTGTTTTATGCAAACTCTGCCAACGATAGATGATCTTCTCAAAAACCCCAAAAATCAAGCACACGAGCTCTCAACATGTCCTCCAAAATCTGGATGGTCCTCTCAGACTGACCGTCGGTCTAAGGATGAAAAGCTGTACTAAAAGTCAAGCTCGTCCCAAAAGCCACCTGAAGACTCTACTAAAAGCGCGATGTAAAGCGCGGGTCTCGATCAGAAACGATAGTCACAGGTACTCCATGTAGTCGAACTATCTCTCGAATGTACAATCTACTCAATCTATCCACTGGATCTCTCACTCGAATAGGGAGAAAGTGCGCAGACTTCGTCAACCTGTCAACCACAACCAAAATAGCATCATGCCTCGCTGGCAATCGAGGAAGTCTTGATACGAAATCCATCGTGATATTCTCCCACTTCCACTCAGATATAGGCAACAGCTGCAACAAGCCTGCTAGTCTCTAGTGTTCCACCTTTACTTGCTGACAAGTAAGGCATCGAGAAACAAATCGGATCACATCTCTCTTCATTCCCGTCCATCAGAATTGACGACGCAAGTCATGATACATCTTTGTGCCTCCCAGATGCACCGCAAGACGTGAGTGATGAAACTCATGTAGCACCTCAACACGGCAAGACTCTGGTACAAACAGTCGCCCTGTTAGCCTCAAACTCTAATCTGAACCCACCATCCATCCTGCTGTGTCCTTCCCACTCGCAATGTGGTCCCGAATCATCTGAGCCTCCTGATCGGTCCGTTGAACCTCCAACATGCGTGCAACCAATGCGCGCTATGAAGCTACTGAATACAAAGTTGAACCTTCCCCTGTCTCCTTTAGATACAAATCAAACTCCTCAACATCTCCAAGCATATCCCACTCTCGTCTAGCCACAGAAGCTAACGAACTATGAGATCTCCTACTAAGCGCATCAGCTACAACATTTTCCCTACTTGGATGGTACTGCAAATCAAAGTCGTAGTCCTCCAGCAATTCCATCCATCTTCGTTGGCGAAGATTCATGTCCTTCTGCGAAAATAAATACTTAGTCTCTTGTGATCAAAGAAGACCTCAAAACGCTCACCGTAAAGATAGTAACGCCATGTCTTCAAGGCAAAGACCACGGCTGCCAACTCTAGATCATGTGTCGGGTAGTTCCTCTCGTGCGTCTTCAACTGCCTGGATCCATAAGCTATAACTTTTCCTTCCTGCATCAGAATGCAACCCAAACCCTCATATGATGCGTCGTAGTACACGGTGTAACCCAAACCTTGCTCAGGAATAATCAACACTGGCGCACTGGTCAATCTCCGCTTCAGCTCCTGGAAAGCTGACTCACAGGGCTCGCTCCACACAAACGTGACTCCTTTCCGCGTTAAACGCATCATCGGTGCTGCAAGCCTAAAGAAGTCCTTCACAAACCGCCGATAATAACCCGCTAGACCCAGAAAACTGCGGATCTCAAAAATGTTCTTCGGTAGCTTCCAATCCGTCACTGCATCAGTCTTCATCGAGTCCACTAATACCCCATCCTTCGACACCACGTGCCCAAGGAATCTCACCTCTGTCTTCCAGAACTCACACTTCTCGAACTTTGCATACAAGCGATGTTCTCTCAAAAGATGTAAGACAACATGCAGATGCTCCTCGTGCATCTCTCTCGTGGGTGAATAGACAAGAATGTCATCCACGAACACGACCACAAAACTGTCCAGATAAAGGTGGAAGATACGATTCATCAGACCCATGAATGTAGCTAGAGCGTTTGTCAGACCGAACGGCATAACCAGAAACTCATAGTGACCATAGCGAGTGCGAAAGGCAGTTTTCGCTATGTCCTCGTCCCTAATCCTCAACTGATGATACCCCGACCTCAAGTCAATCTTCGAAAAGTAGCGGGACCCCCTCAGCTGATCAAACAAGTCGTCAATTCTCGGCATCGGATACTTATTCTTCACCGTTACTGTTAGGAAAGTATACTGAAAAGCCATGCTTTTTAGATATTTTATTCTTGATCCCTAGCATATTAATGAGAAACATTTGAGATATTTTTGCATTCGTGATTTTATATTTATATTTGTGATGAATGAATGCATAGTCCGTATATTCTGTCCACTATTTGACTTGGTGCATGCTGCACGGAAGATCAGGTCATAGGTTCTAACAGATTATACAGGTAGGTTCACAATCGCAGTGGATCCGGACATTCCATTGGTACGATTGTAGTACATCGTTACAGTAGATGGTCTTGGCTAGGTCGAACGGGTCGAATTCAGATTTTGAGAATTCGATGTTAGAGCTCGATGTGTTAGTACACTTGGAGTGTATTGAGCGGGATCAACGAGATGATCGATTCTATACTGACTATATAAATTGATCCACATCCCATATTATCGTGTATTGCACGAACTCTTAATCCCGAAATGATTGATTGATTATGTTCAGATAGTGACAGCACTTTGAGTCATCAATGGTTGAGATTTTCTCCATGAGATCAACAATACCGATGAGTTGGGTACTGGCATTGTTTGTC
>JAULJZ010000020.1:6134205-6168543 GCA_032270985.1 Heliamphora pulchella | reverse complement strand
ATTGCTCATAAAAATTCTCATAAAATAGAAAATTAATTTTATTAAAAATAAAATTAAATACTAAAAACATGATTTTCAGTAGACCAACCCTAAGAGTCTTCCCATTCTCTTCCATCATCTTGCTTAATACTCTGATTAGAGTCTTGTTCATTGCTTCGGCTTGCCCGTTCCCCTTGGGATAGTAAGGTTATGACTTATGGTGCTTGATCTTATAGGAGTCGAGCAACTTCTGAACCTGTTTGTTGATGAAGGACGTACCATTGTCTGATAATATGACTCGGGGAATCCCGAACCTGCATATGATGTGCTCTTTATTAAAATTGGCCACGGCATCTGCCACCGCCCTCTTCATTGGTATCGCTTCGACCCACTTAGTAAACACCCTTGTGGCAACTAAGATCCACTAATGTCCCCTCACCTAGGGGTGTATTGGTCCGATGAGATCCATGGCCCATGTGTGAAAAGGGCAAGGAGTCTTCAAGCTGTGTAAGTCCACTGCTGGGGCATGTATCATGTCACTGCACTTTTGATAAGCTCAACATCTCCTGACGTGCTTTTTTGCGTCCTCTCCCATAGTTGGCCAATAATAACCTAAGTGAAGCAATTGCTCATACAACTGCGTTCCTCTCTGGTGTTCACCTTGATGTGCTACCCTCATCAACTCCTCTGTCTCTCCGTATGATACGCATCGTAATGGATCCCCTTTCACACTTCTTTGGAATAGTTGCTCCTGTTCAATGAAATATCTAGCCGCTTGTTTCTTAACCCGACCTGCAACCATTGGGTTTAGTAGTAGTGCCCCTCCCTGAAGGTATTCTATGTACGGAACCCTCCAATAATAGCCCTGTGTGAACCAGACTAGTTCGGCTATGGGTACCGTCCCCTGGCCAGTGTATAGGTGAGTGACAATAGCGGAACACCAATCTTCTCTAGGCTGGCCTGAGTACAATCCCAAAAGGGTGGTTGGTTTGTGCTTTCTCCTCACTGTGATAGTAGTTGCATCGTCTTATAGTGGCAGCTTTTTCCCCACAGTGGCCTAACTCCCATTCGTTCTGCGGCCAAAAGTCCCATGATAAGTGTGTAACGACCCGGTACAGACCCTAGTTGTAACAACCCGGTTGATAACAACCCGTATAAAGACCCAGCCCAAACCCGAAGTATTAGTGACAGATAGTCCACAAGGCTATAGAGCACGAACGAAGTTCAAAACCCTAACTCGAATTGAAAACCCTTAGTTCAACCCAAAAACCCCCAAAAGGTCCAAAACTCAGGCAACAAAATCATAAGACCCGAAGAGTCTTCTAACATTCTAAATGAAGTAAATATTATGAAATAATGAATTAAAAATTAAAATTCCTCATAAATATGGTAAAATGACCATTTTGCCACTAGTACAGCAAAAAGTCTTTAAAATCTAAATTTTGACATATAGATACCCTAAATCAAGAATTTAAGTACAATTAAGTAGCAAAAGACAACATAACATCAAAAATACCAAAAGAACCCCTTAGTGGCTGACCACCTTGGGAAGAGTGCTAAAAAGTGACTTTTTGCTTTCTTTTTAGCTTAAAATGATGAGAAATATATTAAATTAAGCATTATGATGATCCAATACTTGTTGAACAAGTAATATACATAATAATATAGTGTTATAGATTAATAAAAGCAAACAAATTATTATTGAAGTTCATACACAACAAAATAAGTCAAAAAATCATATATTATCAAAATAGCTTAATTTGACTTAAAAGACTACATTTATTTAATCAACTGCTATAAAAACTATGATAATACATGAAAATACTATATTTCTCATAAATATACTAAAACAGTAGGTCTCGGTAGAAAAAGACACAAAAAAGATAAATCAAATTAACTTTAAATGCAATTTCTTATACAAAGGGGCACGAAAATTAAGAAAAATCTCTTAATTAACGGGGGATCAGATTTTTATCCCCTAAGCTGACCCTAGCTATATTGTAGTTTCTCCAAATCTGATTTTGTCACCCCAAAACTTGAACTAAAGTAAACAAGCCCATGTGAAGAAAAGAGAAAGTACAAAAGTATTAATTATTTTTGTTCCCTAACTCTTTCTATTTAAACTAATCCCAAACACTCTCTTGCCCCTTAATATTTCGGTGGAGAGAGAGGGAGAAAGACTAGATTTTGAGTGTTCTTGAGGGTCCATGGGAGTTTGAGAAGAAGAAGAAGAAGAAGAAGAAAAAGAAGGGGTCTTTAGAGACCATAGTTTCAAAAGCCAAGTCCTATTAGTTTTCTACCATATTTTGATCTCCCAAGAATGTAAGTAAAATCTCTAAACTTTGTATCTAAGATCCCTCAAAATATCTCCCAACACAACCATTTAAACACTCTAAGAATCAAGAACCAAAATCAAACTGAAAAGGCGTCGTAGTAACAAATTAGGGGTTGTGGTGTTTATGAATGATATGAGATGTTGTTGTGTTGTTATCTTTGAGTTTGATGACCTCTAAATGTGCTAGAACCTTGATATTAATGTCTAAAACACAATCATGTAAAAAAATGGAATAAAAACTTGCCATGACATAAGTAGAAGACTTGAACCCTAAGAAGCTTAATTTTTTGAGTACTTTGATGTTTCGGTCCTGAGATTTGAAATGCCATAACTCAATGTAGAAAATTGATCTAAGCATGTTCTTTATGTCTAGATTTATATTTTGTGTTATCTTTCATCCAAAGTTGATTTTAACTCATTTTCATAACCAGAACTCAAGATATTGTAATTTTACCAAAGTGTGTTATTTTTCGACCAGTCAACACTACCGACTTGGAAACCCTATTTTAAAATGAGATCCAAACTTTGGTCAAAACATGAAAATTGTAGATAACATGTATGTCTATCTACCCACCAAAACGAAGAACAAAATATGGAGTCTTGATAGGTCAAAACCCCTTTGAAAATATCTATTGAGTTTCAGCCCCCAAGAAACATTCTGTTACTTATTTTTATATAGCTCAAAACCCCTATTTTTAGTGATCTATGCCAAAAATAGTCTACATGAACATTGTAGCTAACATATTGAAGTTCGCTTTGCCAAAAAATCAGACCTTAAAGTCTCGGGATGTTACCCCAAAACTGCTTGAAACCCTCTGTCCAAAATTGGCTCCACTAAGTTTTGGCGACTGACAGAATCTACTTTTTAAAATGGCCAAAAAGTCTAACTAGTTTCAAACAACTATCCTTAGCTCTAAACATGAAACTTGTAGGGAACCTGTTGAACTAGAACATACAAAAAAATGAGCTCATTTGGACTTGAAATGATACCACAAAATCGAGACCAACAGAAGCATAATTTTGGTAAAATCTTGAGAAAAGTGCTGAAAGATGAATTGTTCACCCATTTGCCTTAGGTTTTGACCTTGGTGTTAAACATGATAGTTGTAGAAACTATTTTATCTAAATGGCGTATAAAAATCATAACTTGATTTCATGGCTAGATACCCCAAAACCTTGTTAGCTCTTTTAATATAATACTTGACTTTTGGCCTTAAAATTTGTTAAGTGTATATTTGAATACTCTTCACTATGAGACCTAAATTTTTGTATGATGTTTGGTTTGAATTAGTCGATTAATGTTTCTAAGTGAACGTATGATGATTTAGAACCCATGCTATCATATTTGAATCATATATTGAGAATTATAGCTTGTGATTCGCATACTTATACCTTATGCTTTGAGTGTTATACTATGAATCTTGCCATGCTATAGATGGTTGTACTTGAGATCCATACTATACATCATGAACATTGTCATTTGTATCCTGGCATGTTGTAGTCCATCTGTGCAAACTGTTGTTGGGATAGGCTGTGTTGAGACTGTTCTTCTTGATTCTAAATCTAGGGCGTCCTTGGTTGCCATTTTTGTAAATGTTTTGGGATATATTCCCCTTGTACACCCTAGGTGCGTCCCTGGTGTTACAGATTTAGTTTATACACCCTAGGTGCGTCCCCGATGTTTGAAATGATTTATGGAGATTATTGGGTACTATGGGTTCGTTGCTAGCATTCTGGTTTTTATAATTTAAACTTTAGGTTGACGCTAAACTAGCATCTTGGTTCTTAAGGTGGGGATTGTTGGCCCGGATAAGGGTGGCTGATAATTGGTTGGCCCGAACGCACGCCGTTATCATTGAATAAAACAGCTGTGGCATGACGCCCGGCGACGCATTTACTATTTGCAATGAGGTGAGGATAGGTTTGGTGATCAAAATCCCATCAAGTCTACTCTAGTGATTCTCGGTGTGAAATTCCTATTATAATCTGGGCGCATGTTGGGTTGGGCCTCTGCATTTCATATACGCATGTTTATTGACTTATCTGCTATCCTGTCATAAATTTGTCTATCTTCTTGACTATAAACTATACTGAGTGTTATACGGTATGCGTCGTGGTGAATTTTGTGCCGTGAGATTAGTTAGAAGGTTAGAGTATTTTGCTTCTGGGCCTTGGCTCATGGCATTCGTGCCACAGGTAAGGAGGAGTTCTTTGAGGAAGTCGTCCTAGAGGGAGAAGAAGAGTTTGAAGAATATGGTGAGTTCCAAGAGCACGTGTATTTCGCTTATATTCAGTTATCTCACGCTTAGTGTAATTATTGAAATTTCTTAGTAAAACTGTAATAATTATGTACTTTTGAATGGTTTAAAACTCTTTTATGATGTAATAACTAACGTATGTAAATATGAATGAGTGGCTAAAATATCTCTTTATTTATATTTATGTATGTCCCGACGTGCCCGGAGAACGGGGCGTCACAAAGTGCCTCGTACTCAGCCTCGTTTGAGCAGTTAAACTGTAATTTGTAGGCTAATTTGACCCTCCTATTAGACTCTTGGTGAGTCAAAACTGCTGCAGCACCTCCTGTGCTCCCTGTCGCGGCTTCGTCGAATTGCAGGACACACCATTCGTTCGGTCTTTCTGTGAACACGGTGGTGCATGCTTCCCCTGGTAACTCCTCGCTGATTGGTTCGATACTCTGGTTCGAAAACTTTGCAAGTAGTTCGGCTAGGGCCTGGCACTTGACCTCCTTGGGTACCGTGCACACAATGTCAAATTCGGCCAAGGCCAACATCCACCTGGCTGCCCGTCCAGTTAGTGCTGGCTTAGCAAAAATCTGACTGGGCTACACTTGGTAATCACCTCGATACGATGAGTCAGGAAAATTTGATTGGGTGATTCCTGTAATGCTTCGACCGAATCTTGTTTGCCCCTACAATCTGCTACTTTATATACTTCATCGTCTCCTATCATCATGTTAACCTCTCTGTCATGTTTGGGGAACGGCTTCTTTCTGATTTTTGTATCTTCTTCATCAATAAACCGTAGCTATTTCTCTGCCATTTTCCTTCTGAAAATCCCTTTAAGTGTGAAATATCTCTGTAGAGTGAAGTGGTCTTGTGATAGACACAGTTGTTTGGTCCTTCTCTGTCTTTATCTGCTACCCACTCTTTGACTAGCTTCTTTACCATCTCAATACTACAAGGGAATGGTGGCGTATCATTGTCTCCCCACCTCTTGTCCCGGTCATCGCTTCTTCCTCTCTCTCTCTCTCTCTTCTGACTGGGTCGTGACACTCAACGGCTAGATCTTGGAACTTCTTCACATATTCGAGTAAGTCATCCTCGAGTCTTTGTGTCTCTCTGACAAGGGTGAGTGTTGTTATCTTCTCATGTACTTGAAAGAACTTGGTGTGGAATTTGTTAACCATGTCTTCCTAGGTGATGGTTGACCTTGGTGTTAGATTGACATACCAGTTGTACGCTCTATCTGTCAAGGATTTAGAAAACTCCCGTAGTCGTTGGTATCTTCTCAATCGGGTCGTCTGCCCTGTTGGCGTTTGTTACCACGGCTAGGACAGAATTCGTCAGCCCTACGATCGCATTTAAAATACTGGTTTGGCCGTCCTGGATGCTCTGCTACACGTTTAGGAATTGATCATCTCGATGATTATTGTGTTCCTGCTGCTTCGCTCTGGGCGCTCTATTGTGCTTATTACTGTGAGAATGTCCTTCTGACATGGTTGCTCTTGGTGTCGTATGTAGTTCGCTCCGAATACTATCCATCCACAAATTCACCTTCCCCAGCGGAGTCGCCAAAGAATGTAGGGTCCTTTAGATCAAGCAAGAAAAGAACAAATGCGGAGAGGTAAAATATGCAAGCGTGATTAGAAAACACAAAACGAAGAGAGATGAGGTTGGGCGAAAGAGAAGGCTAGCTGAGTTTAGAATACCGGTAGTATGAACGTATTCAGTTATCAAAATCTGATTGATCCGAAATCATGACTATCCATCCTATTTATAGCACTCAGAGGAGCTATATTAGGATTCAGATAGGACTCTTCAAGAGATCTAATCGGATTATGAAAGGTGATCTTTGAGGAATCAAGAGATTCTATCCGATAATCGACCAAGTAATGTTTTACTCCAACTCAACTAGGTTGGCCACCAGACACCCCGTGAGTCACCCGACCTACTCGGGTTCAGCAACCTGACCCACTCGGGTCGAGTGAATCAGAGTCACCTGAATGACTCGAGTGGGAGGGTCCTGTAGCTCGACAAGCCCTTTTTTTTAGCCACCAAATTATGTCTCCCAACATTTCGTGCAGGATTGTATTGCCATTGTCTTCATTGTCTCTGGGAGAGTCTTTCGATTCTTAGAAGAATCTATAATCATATATACTGTGCTATATATGTTTGGCTATTCAGCCTGTGTTGAGCCGCATAGTCGATGCTATGTCTTTTTGATTAGGTAGTTAGAACTACGTTATAGTCTATGCTATCTTCATGATCTATGTCATGGCAATAATACAGTATGTGCTGTCTCCATGGTTTGTGCCATGGAAATATAGTCAAGTAGTCAGAGCTACAGTCATAGTCTGTGTTATGCTTCACAGTTTGTGCTGTGTAATGTCTTTGTCTGTAATCGGAGCTACATTCCATAGTCTGTGCTATGGAACGTTGTTTACTTTAACCAGTAAATAGTTATACCGGGTATCCGAGCTATTGGCAGCGACCTCAGTGGCTCGGCTCAGCACGGCTCAAGCAGGTCACCTTTTGTTGCTTGAGCATTTTGAATACTGCATTACGCACGTGTCTCATTAATGAGACAGATATGGCCTTACTCGAGTGACTTAAAGTCGAGCGACTCTAGTCTGAGTTACTCGACCTTCCCTTGTTCGAGTATCCCGAACCCATCGAACCGTCCGATCATTAGACCACTCATGCCTCTTATGTCCCTTCGATCCACTTGGCATAGTGATTTATTTGCCTCCGTGAGCTGCATGACTTTTGATAGGCTCAGATTAATCTGAGCTAATTGTCATTTGGGCAATTGGTCTCCTCGGATCATCTGCTTGTCGTCAATAGTCATACCACTTATTTGAACCGTTCACCCGAGCCATATACAAGTCTTTCGCTCGAGTAGTGGGTTTAAAATTGGTGACTATAGTCTTCCAGACTCCTTTACGACAATCGAGCCCCTAGTTCTTATAAGCTGGGAGTCGCATAGGTTAAGCCAACTACCGTGTGGTAACTTTCGAACCGTGTGCTTGTACCGTTTACTCGAGCCATTCACTCGGATCTTATGCTTGAGTAACTCGGGTCTTATTTCATTTATAATTTATACTTTTTTGAATTATCTACAAATACAAAATAATTTTACAAATACCACAAGGTGTATATAGTGAGATTAAGAGAGTAAGAGTTGCTAAAGTTAAGAGAATGAGAGTCACCAAGCGATTGAAAGTTGCTTAATGAAAAGATTGAGCCTATGTTTGGTCTCGATTGTCTTTTTCTATATATTTTTACATTTACGTTTTTACAAAAAAAATCAAAAAGTCAAAAAACCTAAAAAAAAACTAGTCTAAACATAAGCTGACGGTCAAAACCATTAGAGTTGTGCATAAAAATTGTTAAAGTTGAGAGTAAATACAGATACGAGAGGCAACCTAAATGAGGGATTGTGAGAGAATCATCATGATAGAGATGAGAGAGTTGAGAGTGAGATATTGAAGTGAGAGAGAGAGAGAGAGAGAGAGAGAGAGAGAGAGAGGGGTTGATGATATCGGTTCAGTTCGGTGCGGTGTATTTCGGTGGCAATGAATGGTTATTTGACACTGAACAAAAAATGTGAAATTTTTATACACACAAACTGAGCACTATTTCAATTAAAAAACCGACAAAACACCGACTTAGTCAGCCGATTTGGCCGATTGATTCGGTTTTCTCGGTTATATTTGCACTCCCAATTACCAACTTCAATACATAGTGTGCATGCCCAAAACCTCTGTCGAACCCAAGCCCAATTCTAGTGTACGGGCCCGGACTTGGGACGGCCCGTGGGCCTTCGGTGGATTTTACACCCCCTGGCAACAGGCCGACAGCCATCTCTCCTCTCTCCCCGACTCTCTCGTTCTTCCCACGTGCAATAAACTCGTACGCAAAAACAGATCTCTTTCTTCACTCTGTCGAAGCAGAAGATCCAAAACAAGAAAAACGCTCCACAATTGTGCTTGTGATCTGCGGAGAAATGTACGTCTCTCCTCAACATTTCATTCAAGCAATCAGACAATCTAGCTCCTGCACCCGATCGTAGTAGAAACCACAGTTCCATTTTCACAAACGTATATAGAGTGAAGAGAGTTTATATATACATATATATATAGGGAGAGGATGGCTTTTATGGCGGTTTTGGAGTCAGATCTGCGTGCTCTCTCCGCAGAAGCTCGCCGGAGATACCCCGCCGTCAAGGATGGTGCGGAACATGCTATCTTGAAGGTCAGAGCCTGAGCTTCATTTATACTCTTTTAGCTATCGTTGCATTTAGTGCATTCGCATGTTGACTGTGTTAAGATTCGTCATTTTTGTGGGTTTTGTTAATTGCATTTAATTGGAGGTTGTTTCTGGTAGATTAAATTGAATTAAGAATTAAGTGTTGGAAACTTGAATATTTGGTTGATCAGGAGGCTTTCAAGTATAGTTGAATTTGGTGGTTTATATGGAAAAGAGTCGTTGTTTCTCTGTTTGGTTTCCAAGAATTATAAATTACTTTTAGTGAAATAGACGAGAAAATGGTTTGTTGTTGTTGTGTTTTTCCTGCTTCCCGCTACCCTTTCTTTTTTCTTAGTTTTGCGATTGCTGGCTGATAGTTTGAGTATGCCATGTAGATTGACAATATTGTTTTGCTTTAGTTCCTTCATTTTCTTTGCAACCAAGTGCCAAGTGGAGCTGAGGTTGTTGCTTCCTTTCAGAATGGTCTTCTTGTTTGGTTTAATTTGAGCTGTTGCAGCGAATGAATGTAACGTTGGCATTGTTTTGATTGAACTAACTAGAGTATAGAACTGAGATTGGAATTCATTCTTTCTTTGATATCAAATTGCAGCTTCGTTCACTATCAAGCCCTAGTGAAATTGCGCATAGTGAGGATATACTGCGGATCTTTCTGATGGCTTGTGAAGTTAAAAATGTGAAGCTGAGCGTTATTGGACTTTCTTGCTTGCAGAAACTCATATCTCATGATGCTGTTGCTCCTTCGGCTTTGAAGGAGATACTTGCAACACTGAAAGATGTACGTTCAAATGTGTATATGTTGTCTATAATACTATTGTTACCTCTCTAACAGGGACTTTTGGTACATGCTCTGATCTCCTGGTAACAAAATTCTAGTATGATTTTTCTTAATGTGCCATTATAATGGCAATGCCACTTTAATTGTTAATAGCACAATTTAAATTCTAGTATGATTTTTCTTAATGTGCGATGGCAGTGCCACTCTAATTGTTAATGGCACAATTTTCTTACTGACTATCTTTATTTTAATGTAGTCCATTCCAATCAAAGGATTTTTCTCCTAATTTCCTCATATTCATTGTTGACTTTTATTGCCATTGAGAGCATTGAGATGCAAGTTAAAATTGCTTTTGTCTGGATTTTACATGTCGATGATTGAAAACATCAAAAGGCATATGATTAATGAGAAAGCTGAAAGTAGGCAGTGAGAGCATCACCCAAATTATTTTGGCACTTGCATGTTGAATAACAACAATATCCAACCAAGGGAAATCCTTTCATTCAATAACACCATTTTGTTGAGAGCTATGAGTAGGTGAATAATACCACGATCAACATAAAAGAGTTGTCTAATATTACATGTATCCTAAGGTATTATTAAATCGTAAAACTTAATGCGTAAACCAAATTGAGTAAAGAATTCATTGTAGAATCTCGAAGTATTCCAATAGAACTCAGATCTTTGTTTCATCGAATACAACCTTGTCATTCGAGAATAGTCATCAATAAGATAAATAAAACTCATATTGATGATACGATTAAAATTCGGGAACAACCAAGGTGATACTTTCCAAATTGATAATCTTTAGACTTTAAACTACATGTATGACTAAAAGGAGGCATACCTAACATAAGCTTGACAAAAGATGGGTTGCCCAAACGAAAATATTGAGGAAGAGCTGATATCGTAGAGCTCAAAGCAAATGAAGTGATGGCAAAAGATCTACAAAGATATGTATTAAACAAAATGTCCTTCTCATATCCAAAACCAATCATTTCCTTAGTCTTAAGGCTTTGAAAGACAAAGGGAAACTAGAGAAAAAGTTCTATACTCGTGTAAAACTTTACTTAATTGACTCACAGAAAGTAGATTAATGGAATTTTAGGGACATCAAAACACAAAAGAAAACAAAATGAGTTAGTGGGATTAAGAACACCTTTCTCATGTTGAGCTGAGAAGAACTATTAACTATGACAATATGATGCATAACATTCCATTAAGAAAACAAATGAGCTTGCTTTGGAATTTATGACCAATGATGGGGCTGAATGGTCCTTAGAAGAAATATTACCTGAATTAGATATAGCAATGGAAGACGAGGGAAGAGCATTGCTTAACTTTTGAACTCGCTTGATAAACTAAATAGTTGGTGCACTATGAGAATCAGATGCATGATTCAGATGTCAAGATAGAATGAAATCTGCCGAGGCTGTTGTTGTGCATTACCATCCGTGATTCTCATCAAACAATATGGTTTAGTATGATTACAACCACTACAATGATCACACTTTCTATCACATCACCTAGTGGGTAGGGGACATCGGGATTTGGACTCTGATCATAAGTGTGGTTATGAAATTTTTTGCCACTTAAGCCATCACCACCAACATGAGAACCACCACGAGAACAATGGCATCCAAGACCACCATGGATCCATGAGAAGCATGACGATGTCCGTTGCTAGAAACTAAAGCAGAAGACTCCAAACAAGTGGTTGTGGACCGGTCACAGTTGAACTTTGTTCCGAGAATGAGCACAATAATCAAGAATAGGCATTAGCATTAGTAGGTAAGGTCTCCCCGGTAAGAATCTTATCTTTGGGTCTATAAAGATTTGAGTCTAAACCAAAGTGTGCTAAAATGCACGTATAAAGTCCTACTGTTGCTTCAATTGGTCTAAATTAGTAGTAATAAAGGACCAATGTTGAAACAACCTACATCTATTTTTATTTCTTATGATTATTTATTCTCTTTCCTTTCCCAGTTTTTTGCTGCATGCTGCATTATCTTCTGTTCCTATTCCCAAATCTGTCATGGAAGCCTAATCTCATTCTAGAATGCGTTAGAATAAGAAATGTTTTCCTTGACCATAAAGATAGTTGGGAGTTGGGAACTAGTTCCTCTTCCTTTGCGTAAGTCAATTGCTGGGTGTTGTCAAGTGTATGCAGTCAAGGTTCATGTTGATCGCACAAGTGACTTGTTGGAAGCTTGTCTTATCGCAAAATGGTATATCTAAGTTTATGGTTTTGACTGGTCAAGGTTGCTTTTGTTCACCTTTTCATATCACTTGCTGCCACATTTAAGCAGTCCTACATTAGTTGGATGTGAAGAACCTATTCGTTTTTACATAGTAATTTGTAGGGGGAGGGCCATATGGAGCTGCCTTTATAGCTTGTAGCTTAGGAAAGTTACAGTTAGTAAATTGTTTGAAAATTAGTTATATGGGCTCAAATTGTCTCCTTAAGCTTGGTTTGACAGATTTAGTGATGTTTTTACTAGTTTTGGCCTCATAGGTGTTAGGTAGATCATTTTATAATTTAAAAATATATTTTAACAATATAAAAATTATATTGTTGATCGTGTATGTGAATGATATTATGATTACATGTGATGATTGCAATGGTATTCTAATGCCAAAATTGTTTATGAGGAGCAAGTTTCATACTAAAGATTTAGAACAATTGAGATGTATTTTTGCATTGAAGTGACTAGGTCACATCAAGGCATCTCTGTCGCAAAGGTAATATGAGTGACTTTGAGGGAGATGGGGATGCTTGGTCTAAACTTATAGACACTGCAACGAAGCTTGACAACGAGCTAGTGGCTAGTTAGAATGAGTTGTTATTACATAGTCATTAGTAAGATAAATATTTGTCAATTACCAAATTAGTTATTTCTTTTGCAGTGTGTGGTTAGTTCTTAAATACCCTACACACTTGCCATTGAGCATTTTTAAAGATCTTTTAAAAGTTCACCTAATCATGGTCTACGTTATCAAAACTATGGTCATACTTTAATCGGGGGGATATAAAGGCAGACTAAGGTAGATCTCCATCTGATAGGAGGGCAACTACTAGTTATTTTGTGTTTGTTGTAGGTAATTTGGTGCTATGGAATAATAAGAAACAAACAATAGTTGTTCAATCAAGTGTTGAGTATGAATAGAGAGCTATGACACTTAACACCTATGAGTTGATTGGGTTAAAGCATATGTCAGAAGAATTTTAATTAAAACATGATTATCCTATATATTTATTATGTAGTAACCAAGTGGTTGCTCACATTTCTTCTAATCTAGTAGTTAAATTATGAAATATGAATTTAAGGACTGAAGAAAGAAAAGGAAGAAGAGAGATAGATAGGAGAGAGAGGGAGAGAGAAAAATCAATCGCTTCATCCCACATGTATTTATATTATTGTTATGTCGACAATAATTGCAAGAATAACATGTCAATATATTATAAAAACCATAGTCACTCTAACAATCTCCCTCAAGCTGATGCATAGAAGTTTAACATGCTCAATTTGAAGGTCAATCATTGGAATATAGAACGAGTTAACTGCTTTATGGGAATATCACCTAATTGATCCTCTGAGTGAACACAAAGAGTGATGATTTGTTTCAGCAGTAACAAATCCCAAATAAACTTGCAGTCAACCTTAATACGCTTAGTACACTCGTAGAAAATAGGATCCATATTAATAAAGATATCTACTTGATTATCAAAAAAATCCATAGGAGTTACTGGAGGAGCGACATGCCGACACCAAGGTCTTGAAGAAAATAGCAAACTATAACTTTCTTAGGCAGTATGAGCCATAGCCTGACACTCTACTTCAACACCATTTTTCTTACTATCACAAGTAACCAAATTGCCTCCACAGTCGATCATCGTTAGAATCATCCATTACCACAATCACCTCAACGATCAGGTCTTTCTTGAGGTCGGTACATCCCGAAAGCCTTTGCTCTTTCTTTCTCTCACTTTCTTCCGCTTTCCTTCTCGCCTTCTTTCTTTTAAACCCTAGACATTTGCTCTTTCTCGCGTTTTGTTCGTTTTGCGAGAGAAGAACCCACGTTTTGTACCCAAGTTATTTGACCCGACCCAAATTTATTAGTAGACCCGAGTCAAATCGAAACCCATTCATTTCAAACTAGAACCCTAGCCATGCTTTCATGCCCAGATCCAAGGCTCATATGCCCAACCTTAAAAATTCAACCAAAGCCCTATGCTTCATGTAATCTTGCCCATCTTTCAGCCTACTTGAACCCAAATCCATCCCATAAAAAAGGAGAGTAGCAAACCACTTAACCAACCCATGTCACACTAGCCCAACCTAGATCTAGATCAGGCCAAAAAAACAGAACACAGAAATAGCAAAAAAAGAAAAAAGAAAAGAAACAACAGTAAAAAGATAAAAAAAAAAAAAAACATTTGTTCTCCAACCACAACTATGGTTGCTTATCAAGAGTTGAACTACAAAGTTGAGGCTTTACACCATGATTTGCAAGAGTTGATTAGATGACATAACCATATGATAGATGATATAGCATACATTTAAGGTATATTAAATAAAACGGCCGCCACTTTTTTGAAAGATCCAAAAGAGAAAGATGCTACCATTAGTGGAACTTTAGGTACTCATCCACCATAAACCATTGTGCACTAATTTATGATAGAGGATCCACACTTAGCTTGTGTTTGGGCTAGTTTATTTTTGTGGCTTTTTGGCTTAAAAGCAAAAAAAAAGGCCAACTGGTTTGGCTTATTAGGCTTTTTTTCACCTTTTTTTTTCACTTTTTTTACATGATTTGACATCTATTTTTTTACAAAAAAGTCAAAAAACCTAAAAGTCACTAAAAAAAGCTAGTTCAAACACATGCTTAAGTGAGATAGACAAAGATGCAAAATTAGAAGTTCCAAATTTTAATGAGGCCAAGACAAGTTTGATTCTATTTCATCTCACGAGATCAATGATTTTATTCTTCCTCTAACCATTAACGAGCAAGATATTCCTATGCAGTACAAAGTTGAACAAAAAGATGTGGTCAACTTGTCCCATCTGATTAATGGCTCACCAACAACGAATTTCATCAAGCTAGAACAAATTGACATTCTTGGCGTAGAAGATTTTATTTAGGTTATCAAATCAAGTTTTGTGGACCTTGTCAATAGTTTCATGATCAAGATTAGATTGAATAGGATAAAACTGATGTAGCTCGCTTATTCAAGATACTTGATTCTTTTGTATGGCAGAGTTTAGCATTTCAATCGAGTTCTTTTTCTTAGTAGAGGAGAATGATGCCGACTGTAAAGGACACAATAGCTCAATTTTATTATTATATATTATATTTTATATTCAGTTTCTTTATTTATTAGGTTCCTTATAGTATTAGGTTGCTTAATTTATTAGAGATTTAGATAATTCTTTATAGTATTAGGTTTATTTATTTATTAGAAATTTAGATAAGTATTAGCTATGGTATTTTTGATATGTTTGTTATCCATTATGGTAGATTATTAGCCTACAAATAAGGCATTTGTTATTGTAATCGGCGAAGTTCATTAATGAAAAGTTGAGTTATACAATGTGGCCTAGTGTTGGGGTTTTGACCCATTTGTGCCACCTTTATTGTATCTCTTGTCCTTCCATTTCCTGCATCAACATCTATTGTTTCAAATATGATTATATCATTCATAAAATGTGTTTTTGTTTTGTCAGCCATAGCATCCAAGAGAGGGCCTAAGTATTAGAGTCGGTTAAAATGGAGTCTCTACAGCATATCCAAATCGATGCAAAATAGGGTCACTCCTATGGAGCTTAGCATTGTGCCGTCCATGTAGAGATTGTCTAGCACCAGAAAATGGTTGATGGAACTTTTTTTTTTTTTTTTTTTTTGGTGACAAAGTTGAGTTCAAAACTATTTCTTTAATGACCCATGAACCCTCTCTAGGCACAGTCGCTAAGGGAACCTTCCTAACATGATAAACTTGGGGGTGCGCAAACCTACCCGCAAGACTTGTGTGCCAGTTAAGTTAGGGTATTGCCAGCAGAAGTCGAAAACTTTTGGATTTACAGTTGCTTCTGGTGACAACCTTAAATTGCTTGAAGAACGTAGCGAGGTTGAGTTTGAAACCACTTGAATCACCAACTCCACAATAAATTTGACCTACACTATGAATTTTAGCACCTATGAGATTGTATTGTATTTCATCCATAAAATGGGTAATGTGTTGAATTTCAAATAAAAATATGAGGGTTTCAAAATTGGGAAAAAGTATTCAAAAAATAGTAAAAATTCTAGAAAATTACTATTATTTTGCCGAATCGAACCGTGTGATTGCTGACCATTGGTGTGCATACAGATGATGACATGATCGTATGAATGATGGCATCAAGTTGTGATCACCTTGCGACAAATTCAAGAATTTTGCAATGCGTTTTATGGTTGCATGGAATTGCTTAATATATAGGTGAATAGTAAAATATGAAGAGGAAGAAGATAGAGAGAAAGAGAAAGAGAAAGAGAAAGAGAAAGAAAGAAGGATTGGGAAAGATCAAGTAGTCTTAATTTGCCCCTTTATCTCACATGTGTTTATCTTATTGTTACATCAAATACAATTACAAGAACACCTTGGATCCATTAGCAGATTTATTTGACAAGCTCTTGTGTTGCTCATGAGGTAGGTATAATATAATTGTACTTGCTAAGTACTTATGATATATATGCATTAACTTGCAGGGAGTGTTAAGGGTATTTATGTAGTCTGAAATGTTCCTGAGTTTTTAATGTAACTTTTTAGAGAAGCCAACCCTAGGGGTTAGCTCTCGTTGTCCTATTTTCTACTTTAACATTTCCTTGGAAAACTTTAATACATTGCAGCCCCAATGTAATATATATTTTTTCTGATGCTGCATGTGTCTAATGTTGAGAGAAGAGAATAATTCGCCAAAGAACATACCTAAAACTGACCTTACAAGAGACTGCATATTTTCTTCTTCCTAGCTTCTCAAACACCCCAAAAAGAACTCTGTCGCCGACTAATGCGTATAAATGGTGATTCCAAGTGTATTTTCTGTCGGAATGCTCCCTTCAATAAATGCTTAACTATGTTGTTGACGTTCTATTTGGGGTGTTGTCTCGATTTTTTTTAAAATTTTTCAAGAGCAGTTTCTTTTTTATTATTTGTTTGCCTTTTCTTTCTTTTTTCAGCATGCTGAAATGGCTGATGAGAGTGTTCAACTCAAGACCTTACAAACAATATTGATAATATTTCAATCACGCTTACAGCCGGAAAATGAGGTGAGCACTGATCATATATGGTTCCTTCCAAGTTTGAGCACTGATCATATAAGTTTCCTTCCAACTGTGAAGCCCATACAGCAGCCTTGAAAGTTTTGCAGGTTAATGTAAGGTGAAGTTTGCCCATTAGCCATTGGACTCTGATGTGATATCAATATATGTGAATATCTCCTCGGTACACGTGAATAACCTCTTGGGTTCAACTCTTCTTAACCTCAGGGGGCCAGCTGCACAAGATTACCACGGTTCTCATGGATCTTGACTTCCCCGATCTATGTGTGTGGCGAGGCGTACATAGATCCGGAATTTCTCCCCAAGGGGTTCCTCGTCATCAAAAAATAAAATAAAATTTGAATATCCCCTACTTGGATATGCCACGCCCCGGTTTTCATGACAATGTTTAAGGACTATCAATTATGATTTCTTCAACGTAAATATAGTCATTTCTATTAAGTAATAAAATGATTAATTAAACTTATCTTTAATTCTTCAAATTTCAAATACTTGATTTTACACCAAAAATTTATTTCAATAAAGGGGAGTAATTTTCTAAGTTGGAAACTATCTTACCAATTCATTTTTAGCTTAAAGGCATGTTTGCTTTTCATAAAAAGTTACAAAACAATTCTGTGAATAGTAATTTTGCCCGGAAACTAGAGCAGTTCACTTTTTTCACTTTTTCAAAATTCCAAAACTGTTACCTTTGACTTTGAAAAATCATATAAAATCAATTTAATGTCGAAATACAATGAAATTCTACTGGGATAGTCTACATTAAGTTAAATTTCATATGATCCAAGTTTCATGTGGAGGTGATCCCCAGATAGGATTAGGTTTGCAATTCTTTGCAAAGAGTTCCAAAAACAACACGCTTTGGTAGGACAGCATAACTAATTCATTTTGAACTCAAATGAAGTGAGACTAGCTCTCAACTTTAGATAGGACATTGGATTACTTCCAGTAAAAAGTGGACAACAGAAATCCTTAAGGACTGCTACGAGTAAATCAGATAAGTGGCTGGATAAATTTGTTATTCTGGACAGATTTGCTCCTTTGACATAAAAACCACTTTTGGTTAATTAAAACTCATTTTTAGTCTTGCGAAAAATAGGAGATGGTTTAGAACCTTAGTCAAATAGTTAGGCCCATTGGAAGCCCTTTCCGAGTGTTTACCCTTACTTGAAAATCACAAATATTTGGGACAGAATGAAGAAATAGAAGATTTTTTACAAGATGATATCCAAATAAAGTCCATAAAAGAGTCCCTTAAGCGCAAAATTAGTGGCTAATAAACTAAGATTCATCAAAAAGTTTCACACACACTATTACATGCTCAAAAGATGAATCATAACACAATGACATAAAAGAAGCTTTCTAATGCAACAAAACAAATCTAAGATCATACTTCTCCATAAAAATGCCATATAGCACCATCATGCTCCATTTGTACACTTTCCTCGGAAGAGTCTTTAACAAGAAACTTAAATGCAAGATGACATATAACTCATGCTTCTTATCAAAGTATATCATTTTCAAAAGGATGTTAGAACTTTTGTAATTCTTAAAATCCTTTTTAAACTCACAGCAAATCTTTTTAGGTAAAGTTTCCAAACTTTAATACCGCACTTAAGAAACCATGACTCCAAACATTAAATCCAACACTAAAATCCCAAATATCATCTTTTCAAGTTCCTCATTCATACATCTTTTATGGGCGACTAATCCGAAGGTAGAGAACCTAACCCACATGGGTTTGGTTTTCATCAATGTATAGTCTATACCCTACTTATTGTCCAATACCGCAACATCAAAATATAACCAAATCAAGGGCTCCACAACCCTAACTCACAGCAAAGTGAACTTTACAAGTTCAAACTATATTTTGTTTTAAACAAAATTACTAGCATAGTCATCTTTTTGAAATCTCATTTCTAAGAGTAACACATCCATTTCAAGAACATACTTCAAATCAAGATCAAACTTAACTCTTTCAAATCACGGCATTTCACTATATGATAAAATACATGACATCTAGAAGCTAAGTAAACCCAAAAATTTTTTTTTAGAACATATAGTAACATTTTTGAAGCTAAGTATACTTGACATATGTTACATAACACTTCAAGATAAACACCCTACATATATAATAAATCAAGAAGCATAATATTCATGAAGAAATGAAACCAAGCATTTAAGGAGACAAGTTAAAAACCCATCATGTTCTAAGCAAGAGATCTCAAGTGTTAAGTTAATTATATCCAAGTCTGAGCAAAGGAACCCAGATGCTAAGGTATTTCTGTCAAGTTCCTTCCATTTTCAAAAAAAGTTCCTTCCATTTTCATTTTCTAGTTGAATCCTCAAGTTCAAACATGCAAAGATTACAAGTTATCGAAATCAGGTGCTCTTTTTCTTTATGAATTGAAGAGTGAGTCACTTAGTATTTAAGTCCACTTGGTTATTGAAGAACCAAGAGAGAACTTTCAAGAGACTAAGAGAGTGAGAGCTACAACAAACAAAACAAGAGAGGGAGAGAGGAGGAGAATATTTGACCAAGGGGGTTTGAGGGAGAGGAAAGGAAGACTTTGATTCATTTCAAGGCTTAAAGTAAGAAAGACTTCCCTCCAAAGTGTTTGCAAAATTCTATCCTTTGCTTCCAATCTCACTTTCCGTGTGTCATGATTACATTCAACTCGAGAAAGACTGGTTGGTGTGTGTAAGTAGGCAAATGAGGTGTCCAAATATCGTGGTGTGTGTAATTCTCTCCAAAGTGTTGGAAAAATTCTTACCTTTGATTCAAATCTCACTTTCCATGTGTCAAGATTAATTCAACTCTAGGAAGATGGGTTGGTGGGTGTAGGTGTGCACATGAGGTGTCCAAATATCGTGATGTGCGTAAGATTTTTGTGTAAGAATGTGTGGGATATTTGACTTAAAATTTTAAGACTTGGTAGGCTTCTCAAGGAAGCTCCATCAAAACCAAGTATTAAAGGTTTTTTGGACGTATATACCCTTGAGTGGCGGGCCATATTGAGAACAAGGAGGTGGGTGGCTCCCACTTGGTTGTATTTGGACCAAAAAAAGGTTAACTAGTTTTGGATCCTTCCAAGTTAGGGCAAACAAATGGTTAGGTTTGTGAATGTAAGGCACTCAACACTAGTGTTTTAACTAGGGTTAAATTAACCTGGTTGGATAATGGGTTAAGTCTAGCGGGTCAAATTAGGGTAAGGCTCAAAGTGGCAAATGGGCCGTTCTAGTCCAAATTCATAAAGTTTGGTAAAGGTTTTAAATTTAATTCAAGTGGATAAATAAACATATAAGGCCCAAATAATAGTCATGGAATTTATTTCTAGCATGCAAGGGTATTTTTGTAATTTAAACAAGTTAGGGGGTACAACGATAAGTTCGCATTTTTCATAAATAGTAAAAAATAGGAAGATACATGTCTCTACAAAATATCGGAGGACCCATAAACCTGCGGTCATGTTTTTGAATCATTTTTCTTCCTTGGGTTTGGTTGATCCAATCTTATTGTTTCATTCCACCAAACATATCAATGATTAGTTTGACTTTTAGGCCTTTTGCTTAATTATAAATCACAACAATTATTCATGTTAAATGAATACATAATTTAGCCTTCTGGTTCTTCCAGATATACTTCAACGATTGATGGGATGCGTTTGACATATTTATGTGTTATCTCAGATAAGGAAATTACATTGCATAGAATGGATTGGAAACACGAAATTTGATCAGAGAGTTTTTGGATATGATTGGGTTTAATATGTGTTTGACATAAATAATATATTATTCTCACTTGTGTTTGTGTCTATGAAGCACGATATGGGTACGAATACGGTATGATATGGGTATACCAGTACGATAAACCTAAAATATAGAGTACGTATACGGCAATAAATTTATTTATTTATTGTATTTTTTATCATTACATTATATATAAGTTAAATACCAAACTACTTTTAGCTTATAAAAGAAAAAAGAACATATGATATATCATAAAAAAGTATTAGAATTATCATCCCAACGCTGTCTTCGGTGATTGCTAGTTTTGACGGTAAATGGCGATACTTGTTGGGCTGGATAATGATTACTGTGGCAATTGTATTAGTTGAAAGTTGCTTTCGGCAGTCGCAAACCCTAAGAGAAAGTATCTGAAGATTTTTTTTCTATACATATTTAGTTTTTTTTTGGGTATTTGTAACAAATTAAAGAATCTAAATTGTGCTTTTTAATACTCAAATTTCTCTATATATCAAAAAAGACAATATATTATTTAATCTGGTACTCTTTTGTTTTCAAAACCTTCGTATAAGCCCCAACTTACCCATTCATGTACCCAAAGTGTACCCATTTGCGTACCAAATTGTACGAACGTCGTACCCAAAATGTACCGGTGCTGTACCCAATAGTTGAAAAAGTACCTGGTATTTTTTGGCATACCAGGTACGTATTTTGCCGTAATTGGAGCCATACCATTCCTACGGACCCATTCCCGGTACGTATCTATACGTGTACGACAACATTTTTGAAGTATCCATGCTTCATAGGTTTGTCCGTACAATGCGCGTACAAAAATTTCTAAAAAGATAGGGGAGGGATACAACTAGGTATGCCCTTAGAATATATGTTTTTACAATTTTGGAGTAATGCATATACTTAAATTTTAAAAAACCAAGATACAAAACTCAGTTTATGATTTAGTTGGCTAAGGATGCAACCTTCAAGTCACATTTTCATGCCAAAAGTAAGGTACAAACCAGAGTTAGATGTCATTGCATTAAAGAACCGGCAAACTAAAACTCAAGTCTAAAAGCATGCTAAATATAAAATGCTTATGAAGCTAACTTTATCTTTGCATGATAGTAAGTACTCTTCCGGGTGAAGTATGACTTGATTATATACTAGGTATCTCTTGGGTACGGCAAAAACTAAGGAAAAAAATGTAGGTATGTGTTTTGCGTACCGGATACATGTGCAGAAGTACCATGCGAAATACTACTACCCAATATGTTCTCGGTACAGATATTGGTAATTTTTTTGTTTTAAAAGTACCCATGCTTCATAGGTTAGGTGTTGTATAATATCTTTGAGGCTTGTTACTTTCAGACCCTTACACTCATTTAATCTTTTAATTCTTGTGGGGGAAGGGGAGAGGAAGTAGTTACAGTCTTACAGAACATTTCTGTCTTAAACTGTTCTATAACTCGCAGGATACCCAATATGTTCTTGGTACGGATACTGATATATATATATATATATATATATATATATATATATATATATTTTAAAGTACCCATGATTCATAGGTTATTTTGTTGTCTATTTTCTGTCTTAAACTGTTCTATAACTCGCAGGAAAATATGGCTCAGGCTCTTGGTATTTGTCTCCGGCTTCTTGAAAACAACAGATCGTCTGACAGTGTGAGAAAGTGAGTTCACCTGTTAGCAAAAGTATTAGATACTTTTGCCATTTATTTGTCCTGGCTGCCTCCTTAAGTGATTTTCCTTTTTGCACTAACCTAATTTAATGTAGTCACTAAAAGAAATCATTGTCTTCTATGTCTGTTTCAGTACTGCTGCAGCGACATTCAGGCAAGCAGTAGCATTGATTTTTGATCACTTGGTTTGTGCTGAGTCACTTCCTGCTGGCAAGATTGGTTCTGGAGGATACATTTCTCGAAGTAATTCAGTTACTAGTGATGTTAATCGCAGTATTAATCGTGCAGAGTATGTGGTTTCTCATCAACAATAAATTAATTTTTCATGTCATTTTTTAGTCTATATTAATAAATATTTTGAGCTCTAGGAATTGTTCTCAAACCTGCAATTTATATCAATATTGAATGTGTAGGTATGCATATATAGACTTGTTTGTATTTATGTGTTCGTTTAATAACTATTTTACTATAAAGCACCCGCTTCTTGCGGGTAATATGTATACACTTGAATGCTCACTTGCATGGCTTGAAGTTGTTAAATGAACCACACAGCTGATGCTTGCCTTCAACAGGTTACTGGAGCATGATTTTGTCTCTGGAGGGCTGTCGCTGATGAGGGATACCCTAACTAAAGCTGGAAAGCTTGGGCTTCGATTGCTTGAAGACCTGACAGCTCTAGCTGCAGGTGGATCTGTATGTGATAATTTAAATTCATAAACATCCCTGCTGATGCATTCTGGCATGATGTCCTTATTTTTGTGCTTAGAAACTGTGCCTGCTTTGCTAATAGTTTGTAGTTTTTGTGCAGACAACAATAAAAATGTCATTCTATAGCTTATAAACTCTAATTCTGCATATCTTTTAACTCATAAATATTGTGCCTGCTTCAACTTCTCAGGCAATTTGGTTACGTGTTAGTTCCATTCAACGGACATTTGCACTTGATATACTCGAGTGAGGAATCTTTCTTCTTAATAATTTTGTATTCACATAACTTGCATTCCGCTGAATGTTATTGTCATGCATCATACTCTCATCTAAGCTGATTTGCACCCTCCATTGTTCCATAAATTAAATGCTCTTTTTCGTTGAAGTGCTTTAGCAGCACGCCTTTCTTTTTTTAAAACATCATATGCACCATATAATTATTAATTTATATTTCTGGGTAATATTATGACTTTAAATCATGCAGTAATATTTATGTTAACACCCAAAAGTATCATCCAAGATTTCAACAACTTTATATTAATTATCTGAATGAGTTCTGGTATTTTATTAAAAATGTTCCTGAAAGTTCCACTCTGTTGAATTTAATTTTCCATGTTCCTATGCCTTTTTCTTTAAATTTACATTGTAGATATCCGCTTCGAACATATTTATCACTATATCCATATTTCGTGATTCTTTTGTATTCTACTTGTTGGTATTTTGTTATCTGCATATAATGCGTAAAAACAGGAAATTGTTATGGGCCTTATGGCATAGGTGCTTATATTTGACGGCCGTATCTTATGGATATGTCTTCCGTATCTTGATTTTTGGGAGTTGGCATTTCGGTCAAGGTGTGTTGTCAATTTACTCCAGTGTCTTTGTCCACAAATCATAGATCTAGAATCTAAACATTAGAGGATGTGTGTGTAGGAAGGCTCTGCTTCCATCTATGAAGACAAAGTTATTGTAGGGCTGCGGAAGAAGGGAGGTTTCTTTAGTATTGGTGCAAAACTCATGACAGGGTTCAGGGTTTTTATGAGGTGTAGGATTTGAATAACAAAGGAATGACTGGTTTAGTGAGGGGGAGTGACTTTCTTCTTTACTATTTGACAACCCTAACAAATCGCTCAAAGCTCTACCCATTGTGAGTTGGCATGTTGATCAATATGTGTTGTCAATTTTCTCCTCTGTCTTTGTACACAGACCATCGGTCTGGAGGTTATCTAAAATTTAGAGGTTGTAGGATATGGATATGGCGAAATTTATTTATTTAGCTTGTTTAATAGAAGTAATGAATCAATAAAATAAGTGAAGAAAACCTGTGAAAATTCGATTACGGGTGAAGGTGGAGAAAGACTGTTTCCAGCTATGACGAGAAAGTTATTTAGGGACGCAGAAAGATAAGTTCATGATATAGTTTAGGGATTTTTGAGGTGTAGGTTTTTGATTAATAAAGGAAAGACAAGTTTACCGGCCATGATGGACGGCTAGGGGGATTGGCTTCTGAATGGTGCTTTGAAGATGTGTGTTTATTACTTGGAGGGCCGCATTGTGTGCCCTTTGCCTTTGGGGCTTATTGTTTAGGATGGAAAGATGTTAGACTTTTGATTTAGGAGGTTTTAAAGACAGGGGATGATTGGAAGATATTTATTTATGGGGTGGTAGCATGGTGGTCTTATGGCTTTACTCCCATTGGGTTAGGGTCTAGGCGGTCACGGGGTCGAGGTGTGTGCTTAACGCCACCTTGAGGGTTATGATCCGGTTGGCCCAGTTGTGATCCACTTGGCCTTCAGTGGGGCTAGGGTTAAAGCTATGTCTCGCCCTGTGATGTCAGATCTCTCCTCCATTTCGGGTTTTGGAATTTGGGATGCCTATTGTCACACCCAGGGTAGATTTCTACCATTGGTCACCCCTTCTCCTTCTTTACTAAGCCAAAAAAAAAAAAAAAGTTCCATGAAAGTATCGCTCAACCCGAAATGGATTTGAAAATCTCTGTAACTTTAAAGTTTAGACTGATCTGAAAGCACTACCTAACTATATATAGACTTGTAAGTGGTTCCAACTGCACTAGGATTTATACTGCTAATTTGGAAATTTTCATTTTTTCAAACCATAAATCCAGGCCTCCATGAAAACTTGGTCTGAATATGGGCTGGGCCAAGGTTTTGGTTGACCTGCACTAAATAAAAATGAAAGATATATTAGGCTGAGCCTTGTCCCCGCCAGACATTTGGTTTAAATTATCAACCCCTTGCCAGCCTAACAAGTAATGCAAGCCCCAGACCAGTCCATTATACTAATTAAGATAGTCATTCATCATTTAAGAGGTATCACTGTTCTTGCTTTATTGTTAAATTTGGTGTTAAAACATCACGAGCAGTCTTTAAAAGACTTTCACATATACTTTCCTTCTTTGAGGAAAAGAATAATTAAAACACAACCAAACATTATATATATAAACCTTTTGTAAGTATATAAATGTTATATAGCAAATTCACGGGTTAGTTCAGTCCTCTAGCACAGTTCCCGAGGGGTCCAAAATATCCAGTCCAATCCTTTTGGCGTCAAACCCAAGCCCTAAAATTGTTGGGCTGGGCGGTTTGGCTGGCCACTTGACTGAGGGTCATCCCAAACAGAAATCCATTTGTAATGCTCTAATGGAAAACGTGAACCATGGAGCACAATATGGTCCTTACCCAAAAAATTTGAAATTATCTAGATATCATCCTCAAAGTATGGAAGCACATATAAATCTAATATATGTCCTACAAAGCACAGCGGTACGTGATACAGGTAAAATATGATATGGAGATGGCAAAAGGACTAAATTTTTAAAAAATAAGATGCATCTATGGCTGGGTATGATGGTGTATTTCTTTTTATACTTTTTAGTGTTGTACTATATATATCAAATGGAAAACCATTTTTAACTATCTATAATAACATTCATAATATTGGTATTGGTAAGAAGAAAGAGAAAGAATAAGAAATAAAGAGACAAAAAGGAATAGATGGTAGATTACAAAAATTATTGGCAATAGTTGGTTTGGTTTAATGATGTGCTTTAAACTTGTTAGGTGTTGAAATTACTTTCTACTCTTCCAACTTATTTTTGTATAAAAAGAGGAATGAAGTTATTTTATTTTGGTTTCCTTTTAGTTTTGAAAATTTCAAATAAATTCCCGAACTACCCACTGGTGTATACTTGCATACCCAAAGCGTACTCCAGGCATACCCAAAATGTGCTAGAGCCATACCAAAAAATCAAAATTAAATTGAGAATGTCTCTTGTTGTGGTGTTGTCCTGGTCCTCCAGGACAATCTAGTGCTGTTAGTTATTATCTCACTGTTGCGGCTCTAGGTTTTTCAAAAACTTGTCTTTACACTACCCCTGTCACTAGTCTTGTGGTAAAACATTCCATTCATAAGGGATCTATTGGTAAGCTTGTGAAGTGGTATCCAAAGCATGTTCATCATCCCTTGGATTTTAGTAACTTCGATATTTAACTGGTTTATATGCCATTTATCTTATTGGAAACATGTTTCCATATTTTGATTTTTCAATAAATTCACTGTCTGGTCATATAGTTACACACAGCTATGCCCTACAAAATAAACATAATTTGACTTTTCATAGACCTATTTGGATGCTCTGGTTAATTTATTTTACTATTTGATGTAGAGCTCATCATCTTAAATTGAGATATTTGAGACAATGGCACTCATCTCAAAATGATGATTTATATATTGAATTTTATCATTTCAACTAAATTTTAAATTGACTGCAGAGTAATTATGATGCAATACTTAAGCTTCCTAATTGCAAATGATGCAACATATAAAATCAAAGTTGATTGGCTCAAGTGAAGGGCTGTGTTCGACGTTCTATGCGATCGATGGATACCTACAAGATTAATTTTTTTTTTTTATAAAACAACTATTAGACCAACAATTCTATATGGGACAAAATGTTGGGTCGCTAAGAAAGATCCTATAAATAAGATAAGTTTTGCTAAAATAAGTATTGTTAAGGTAGGTAAATGGTAAGACTAGAAAAGATAAAATTAGAAATGAAAAGATTTGTGAAATTGTAGTGGTCGCACCATTGGAGGACAAGTTGATAGAAAATAGATTAAGCTGGTTTAGATATATACAACGTAGACTAAATGATGCAATAGTAAAGAAACCAAATGAAGCAATAGTAAAGAAAATCGACAAGATCATGGATAATGAAAACACTAGAGGGAATGGTAGACCTAAATTGACATGGAATGTTGTATTAAGAAAATATATCAATTTATTTAAACTAACCGAAGTTATGGTCCTTAACAGAGCAGAATGACATAAAAGGATTTATGTAGACGATCTCAATTGATTGGGACAAAGGTTTTGTTTGGTTTGGTTTATTTTACTTAAGCTTCCTAATTTCATTAAAGACCATGGGTTCTGTGAAAAAATGCTATGGAAAATGCGATTGGAGAATTCAAGTTGAAGAGAGCCAAAAATGCCCTAAAGTTTGTTTAATAGCATTGATTTAGTTAATACTTAATACTTTAGCACCAATAGTAGGCATGCAATAAATTTATCCCAAGCATATTTGTACAGTTTTACAGTGCCAACTTGTTGCTTAATATGGGAAACAAGTTGTCAGTGAAGGCCTTTAAACTATGTAAATAAGAATACATTCATATTTGACCTAGTTATTGTTCTCTTCATATTTTTTAAAGATATTTTAAGAAATGTGACTTCTGTTTCTTTGGTGCTCTGTGATTATGCAGGTTCATTTTGTCGAATTATGTGGTTGTGTTCAGAACCTTGGTTTCATATGAACAGGTGATTACAACATTGTCATGACTTGAGAACATTTTTATGGAGTACTATAAGCAAGGAACAAAAATTTGTTTTGTTTCCATCGAAACAGCTGATACATTTCTTGTTTCTTAGGAAACCGAACGAAACATTAGTAGAATATCGAAATTTCAACATTTCAATTGAAACATGTTGAACCAGACCGAAACATACTAAAGCAATAACATACAAAAGTCGTAAGTTGTTTCGACATTTATCAGGGTTACCCAACAATGCTCATTTTGTTTCTTTTTTTATTCTATACTAAAGAACCCCCCCCCCTCTTTATGCTTGTTTCCTTTTAATTCATACGTGATTTTATGTAGCAATAAAGAATTTGACGTTCTTTTAACTTTCTAATTAACTTCCTCAATATTTGATATTCATATTATTCCAATATATAGACCTTAAACATGTTCAGTTATTGATTTGTTAGCCTTAGAAACACACAAACGTATATTTTAGTTCATGTTTTCTTATGTTTATCTATTTGTTATCCATTTCTATCATATTTTCAAAATGTTTCAGTTTTTGAGCCAAACGAAATCATAAAACTAAAATTTGATCCTTTACAAAAAGCGTCTTTGAATTTTTTTTCGATCGACTAGTTTCCTTAAATGTTTACGCTATTAGTGAAATAAGCCCAAGACTGCATATCAAGTGCTCAAACCCTTGTCATCCCATGCGGATAAACAAGTAGACCAAATTAAGTGCAAATACACTAAAACAGGCAGAATATGAGCAAATAGGTAGGAACGAATTCACGTGGAGAGACTTTATCCTAATTTCTTTTTTTTGAGAACGAAAATTATATTTTATGGAAGGAAAAGAAGAAAAGATATTAGAGGGAGAAGTCACTAAAAAAGAGAAAAGAAAATGATAAATAGAAAAGAAATGTTACATGTGATGCACCGTTCTCCAATTTGTACTAATCAAAGGCTTCTTAGAAGTTAAGGTATACTACCTTGCTAAGAAGTTAGTTTCTATTTGAACTTGAGCTTTTAACTAGTTTGTAACTTTACTGTTATTGCTATCAATTGTTTAGGGGTGATGCTGCTTATATTTTGTGATACAGAGGAGGAAACAATTGGCATTTCTTGGTGTGTGCTTGTGACTTTTCAAGTGGTGTTCGGGCTTAGGGTGTCATGGGGATGAGTGAGATTAACCTATCGGAGTGGTATAAGACATTCAAGGCTTAGCCATAGAATTGGGATTTATAATGACCTCTCTTTCCAATTCGTATCTAGGGCTACCATTATGGTGTTCCTCTATAGCCATGACTATGTCGGACAATGTGGTTGAACGGTTTGAGAGGAGAATAGCTGGGTGAAAAAATAACTACCTCTCAGAGGTAGGAATGTTTACTTTTATGATTTTATCAGAAGTATTTTGGCTACTCTCTCTAGGCCTAAAATTTCTATACATGCATCAATAAGTAAAAAGCTAGGGACAACCTAACTCTAAAAGAGCTGCTTAAGGTGCAGAAAGCAAAGAATTTAAGTACTATGTATAAATTGGGGAATGGTTTGTAATCTAATGGAAGGTAATTTGGGCATTCTTAATTTCTGGCATGAATTAAGCCTGTTCAAGAAGTGGCCTTGGATATACGCACCAAAAGTTTGGAACCGTTGCAGGAGGGTGGAATATAAGTATGATTATAAAGTAGGTGAAGCTTTTGTGGGTTGGCCTTTTAGAAGGCTATTAGGCAAGTTACAAATCATTACCTATGGGCATCGTGTGAGATTCTGGCTGGTGTTGGAGGGTGCTCCTTTATATCGAACTTATGGGAGCTATCTAGCATTGTAACCTACATATATGCTTTCATGTTGGATTATTTGAGATGTACGAACTTACGAGTGATGTGGAATCCACGATATGTATGAGTAAGCTAAGATTGAGATTTTGAAGCTGTTGAGGATGTCAAATATTGGGATAATGGAAGATTCAATGGGGTGGTGGTTTTTTAGATTGGGTTGTTTTCATGTTGAATATTTCTACAAGGCATTGATTTGTAGTAACATATCCTATTTTCTTTGGAAAAATACTTAGGGTCCTAGTGCTCCTCCTATGAAAGTTCAAAAGTGTATTTTTAGTTAGTTATTTTGTGTTTTATCTTATGGGTAGTTTCATCTTCCTATTAATAATGTAATACATCTAGCTTACATAAGTTTTTCTTTACCTTTGTTTTAGTTTCTTGATTGTAATTCTTTCTGAATATTCTAACGTGGTATCAGAGCAAGCTTCTTATTGGATGCCATCTTAGCTGCCATCGTCTCTCCCCTATTACGATTTCCAATCACAAACATCAAACCCTAGCCTCAAAGAAATCAACATCAAAAACCCTGAAGTATCATCTCTAGCACACCCTTTGCACCTTGCTCATATTTTACAAACCCTAGCTTTGAAATTGCTAACCCTATCTTCGAAGAATGTCAACCTTCACACGGCGTCGTTGACCATCGATGACCAATCTTTGATCAATGTTGATCCCTCTCCGACCATCGCAAACACTGGTGCTATCTCAAGAGTTCACAGACCGAACTGGGTTTGTTTGGCCAAATTGTGACCTCACCCCATCAAATCTTTGAGTGACTCCGACGTCCTTCGCTGACACCGACTGTACTTTTGGTTGACATCGGAAATTCTCGTTGGCACTTATTGTTGGTACTTCTTACAGATAACAACTTTGTACACCTTGGGTTAGTGCTTCTAAGTCTCTCCTGAGTCCTGACCCATGCTTGGCTCTTCTCACTGGACATTCATTTGACATCAACAACCTTTGCTGTACCTGTGATGACTTTTGTTGTTTCTTTTTTTACTGCCACATTTTTTATGGTCTCTGTTGCTTAGTTTCTTGGTGACCACTGACCAACATGTGTGTTTAGGTGTTCTTTGGGACTATTTTTTTGCAATGTAAGGCGACAAATTGCAGGATATTAACATAAGTTTGAATAGGAGTAAATATTCAAATTGGTTGAATGTGCTGAGAAGCTTTTTACTGTAAAGGAAAGTAGGGCTATGTGACACGCTCGATAGTTTAACCTTTAAATTCTAAGGCCGAAGCATATGAGCAATCCATTTCACAATGGGATTTGAAAAATGCTCAGGTATTTACTTGTTTGCACAACTCTGTCTAACCAAATATTGGTATAAACTTCTCAAGTATGATACACAAATGAATGTTTGGGAGTATTTGAAAAATATGTATCTTGAGTCTAATTTTGCCAAACAATATGAATTGGATGTCTGTTCAAGATGCAACACAAATAGATAAATCAATTAAGGACTTCTATTTTGAGATGAGTTTGTTTATATTATTTAGTGGATTGGAATACTGTTTGCTCCTTTGTGAAGGAAGGGGACCTCAGCATTAGGAGGCTAGTTACCTTCATCAAATCCCTTTTGAAAAAGTAGTTGTGGAGGTTTGCAATGAAGAGGGATAGTTTTTTGGAGGAAGGTCATTGAGAGAAAGGATGGTTCTTTGTGAAGGGATTGAGGCACTTCGCAGGTGTCTAGTTCTTATGGCAGAGGCTTTTGGAAGGATATTAATAGGGTTTGGGATGATTTTTTCTGAGCACATCTTTTTTGAGGTGAAGATAGTGTGTTCTGGTTTGATATTTGGTGTGGTAATGAAGTACTTTGTGGGTCCTTTCTTGATACATTTTTTTTGCTGGCTATGAACAGAGGGGCTATGGTTGCAGACTACGCTCAGAGGACTCTAACCTTTGCTTTTGGGATACTAGGCTAAGAAGGAAAGTCTAGGAGGACCAACTTTTACTTCTTTTGGGGACCATGCATGATAACAATTTAGTGTGTGAAGGGGCGGACTATATCACATGAGAGGAGATTGTAAGAAGTTTTTTGTTTTTTATGTTAGGTCTTTTTACACATGTCTACTGAGTAGAGGGCTCTTTTCTGTAGAAGAGTGTTTGGAAGGTAAGAGCTCCCTCGAAGGAGGCATTTTTTTTTTTTGCTTGGGTTGCTACACATGGGAAGACTTTGACCATTGATAACTTAATTTAGAGAAATCTAGTATTAACTAACTGTTGCTGCCTATGTAAAAGGAGGGAGAGTCTGTTTTCCATCTACTTGTTCATTGTGAGTTCACTAGGGAGTTGTGGAGTCTTTTTTTTTTTTGATGCTTTGTGGAGTGGATTGGATTTTTGAGAATGTGGTGGGGGGTTTTGTAGAGTTGGAGGGGAGGGAGAGTTCTGAGGAGTAGGAGGATGGTGTGTGTATTGATCCCTTTGTGCTTGATGTGTTTGATATGGTTGGAGAGGAGCTAAAGATTTTGCAATGGTGTTGAGTCATCGTTGTATAGGCTGAAGGCTGTTCTCCTATGTAATTTATATAGTCTGTTGTCTGAATACTATGCTTCTTTAGTTGATGAAACAGTTGATTGAATAGAGTTGTCTATGTGATTCTTTCATAGGTTTTGTTTGTAGCTTTTTCCTATTTTTCGTGTGAATCCTTTTTGTCTTTTTCTTGTGTTGTATGAGGTTTTATCTCTTTTTTTGTGCCATACCCTTAATGCCCTTTTGTAGAATTTTTCTTACTTATCAAAAAAGAAAGAAAATAGAGAGAAACAAAGATTGGTGGAGTTTTTCATCGCTCTTCAAGACCAATTTGAGCCTCTTCATGGTCCCATTTTATATCGTTCACCTTTGCCTTCTGTTGAAGGAGCAGTTTGTGAACCTATTGCTGAAGATACTCAATTAAAAGTTGCACTAATCGTTAACTCTTTCTCAATTGGCGTTTGTTACTTCCCTTGTTCAACCTCCATTGTTGCATACCATATCTCCTTAGCTTATTCAGTTCACCAGTCTCCTCAGCTTATTCAAGTCATGGGGAAGCCTAACCTTGTGTTACTACGGATGAGGACAATTTCTGTCATCAAGAAAGATGTTGGAAGAATATGTCCCGTAAGGTCATGGAAGGATGTATTTCTTCTCAGCCATTGTCTACTTCCAGTGGCTCCTTGTCATACCGACCACCCTCTCAGTCATATCGTCCTCTAGCTGCTCTTGTAGCACCTACTTCTAATGGTTTTCCCTCTCTCTCTCTCTCTCTCTCAGTCCATTCTTTGTTCGAGCAATTTCATCCTTTGGGACTTAGTCACATGCTTGTGCTATGACCACTTCCCGTTAAAGTTTGCATGGTTCTTATTTGAAAGGTATTTCACCTATTGCTTAGATATTTGATTATGGTTCTTCTTATCATATGAAGTTGTCTATTCCCAATCACTTTGTTTTTCCTTCCTGCTCAATCACTAATTTTACTACAAATGACTTTTCTATCCATGTTGTTTCCGTTGGCTTCGTTCACTCCGCGTCGTGTTTTTCATTGTTTGTTTCTAATGTCTTCTATGTGTCACATTTGTTTATCAATATACTATATCTTAGCCAACTTTCTAAGTTTGTCTTTGGTGTTTTGTTTCCTTCCTCTGGTTGTGTTGTTCACGATTTGGATCAGGCAAAGAGTTTGGTGATTTATATGTTTTTGGAGAACTTGCATATTTTAGTGGATTCATGTTTTGTTGTTATATCTTCTTTTTGTTTAGACCAGAATTCATCTCTTGTTTATCTTTAGCATTCTAGGTTAGGTCATCTATCTAGTGAGCGGTTAAAGATTTGAGTTCAGTTTGATTGGGTAAAGTATCTAGTATCTACTAATTACATTTTTATGTCTGATGGTTGTAAACTTGGCTAAAATGTCATTTTTACTGTTTAATAAAAGTACTTCTCTTTCTACCACTTCTTTTTCTTTTGTTCATTCTGATGTGTGGGCTCTTTCTCCATTACAACAAATGGCAGATTTGTGTACTGTCTTTTATTGATGATTACAGTTGGTTTTGTTGGGTGTATCTCATGTCTCATAAATTCGACTTCTTCTGGATTAATCGCACATTTCACTCTATGGTTTACGCTCAGTTTTTTACGACCATAAAAACTCATTGTTTTGATTTGGGTTGAGAATATTTCTTAACCAAATGCATCAGTTTCATGCTCAGATACTTTGGTCAAAATGGTGAAGCTAAAAGAAAACCTCGATACATCCTTCAACAATTCAATCTCTTCTTTTCTCATATGTTCCTACTATCTTGTGGGGAGAAACCATTCTTTTTGCAGCTTATTTTCTTAATGACATGCTCACTTCTCTTCGTTCTGGATTCTCTTCTCATGAGAAAATGTTTAGTCACATTCCTAAATACTTGTTACTGTAAGCAAAGGTGAAGAACAAACATAATTATTACTATTAACAAAAGGCTTAGCACCTAAGGATGGATTACATCATGTGTGTGTGTGTGTGTGTGTGTAAAGAGACTAAACCATAAAATACCCTAATAAAGTAAAAAGGACTAAACTACACTATAGCTATATTCAAAATAACAAAAATACACTCTCACCAGCCCCCC
>JAULJZ010000020.1:6104119-6134105 GCA_032270985.1 Heliamphora pulchella | reverse complement strand
GGATATCAGCTAGAGTTTATTCAACAAAAAACTAAAGCGAGTAGTAGTGAGTTTTCGTGAAAAAATCGGACAAGTTGTAAGGTGGACAAGACAAACAGTAAACTAATAGTACCCAACTGAAGATGGTGACGATCAAAGTTACAATAATTTTAATATGCTTCATACGTTCATGAGACAAAATTATGGGTGATCTGGATGGCACACTTATTGTCACAGTATAGAAATGTAGGAGAGGCAGAAGAGACACCCAAATAAAAGAGAAGCCACCTTAGCTATACGATTTCAGCAGTAGCATTTGCCATAGCACGATATTCAGCATTAGTAGTGGAATGAGCAACCACATACTGTTGCTTGCTTCCAAGAAATAAGAATCACCAAGAAAGATATAAAAAGTCCATAGTAGACTTGCGATCAGAAACATCACCAATTCAGTCAATATCTGCATACGCTTGAAATGTGGATGCAAAGGACAATGACAAACTTTGAAAATTGGTATGCTTGATATAACGAATGATACGAAGCAAAGCTGCCCAGTGATTAGAGCGAGGAGCGAAGACAAACTGACCGACTGCATAGGCAGTGCCAAGGCGTGTCATGGTATGGTAGACCAAACAACTAACTAACTTCCCAATAAATAGAAGGATCCTCAAGTGGTACAACATCAGTAGAGGATAACTTATGTAGCTCAGTGGAAGTGTCAACAATCTTGTCATCGATAAGTTAGGCACGTTGAACAATCTTATTAGCATACTTAGTTTGAGAAAGAAGATAATCCTTAGGGAAAGAAGCCACCTCGATACCAAGAAAACCGAAGTGGGCCTAAATCTTTCATTTCAAACTCCTAAAAGAGATGTTTTTTGACTGCAAAGATGGTGGCAAAATCAGAGCCAGTGATGATCATGTCATGTATGTATATGAGCAAGACAACAATATGGCCGATGTATGATGGATGCAGAGAGCCGAATCGTAAGAGTAGGATGAAATTCAATATGGGTAACAATAGACTGAAAATGTTCATACCAGACACAAGGACATTGTTTGAGACTGTAAAAGGCATGACAGAGATGATAAATGAAGCCTAGGGGATGGAAGACACACGGAGGACGCATATAAACTTCATTAAGATGGCCATTGAGAAAGGCATTCTTGACATCAAGTTGAAAGAGTTGCTAGTGATGAACCGCGGTGACAAAGATAAGTGTACAAACGGTGGTCATTTTAGCCACATGATCAAAGGATTTTTCGTAATCAACGCCATATTCTTAAGAAAAGCTCTTGGCAACCAGATGAGCTTTGAAAAGCTCCAAAGAACCATTTGAGTGAGTTTTAACTTTGTACACCCACTTGCAGCCAATGAGACTTTTACCAGTAGGCAATGGAACAAACTCCAAGGTACCAGCCTTTTGAAGAGTAGGTTATTCGTTAGACATTGCATTAACCCAATTAGTATTGATACATGCTTCTTTATAAGAGTGAGACTCAAAATAAGCAAGAATAGAAGTAAAAAAAGCACGATATGAAGTTGAACAAGTATGTGAGAAACCAAGTATTATTGGTGGATTCGAGTACATAATGGATAAAGGCGTTTAGGAGGTTCAAAAGTCACAAGAGGAGAGGGAGCAGCGTCGGAGCTAGTGGATAAAGGCAGAGAAGGAGCAACGAACTGGTGATAGTAAACCAACGATAGAGATGAAGGCTAAGAGGGATGCGATGGACAAAGGAGCTGATGGACATTAAGGGTAAAAGTAAACTCTTCAGAAGGCACATTGAGAGGAAAAAGATCCAGATGAACCAAATCGTCTTTGGAGACAGAAGCGTACTTAGGAGGAAGATTAAAATTGGGGAGACGCTCATGAAACACAACAAGACGCAGGACATATAGACGTTTAGAAATAGGATCGTGATCACCGATATTCTTTGTATTAGAGGCCATACCCTAGAAAGACAGAGCATAATGAGCATTGAGTTTGCTTTGCTCTCATTTGGGAAGAAGAACAAAACAGACAGAGCCAAAGACTCGCAGTAAGGAGTAATTGGGTGCATGGCCGAATAGCTTCTCATAAGTGGAGATCCTAAAAAGGAGAGGAGAGGGCATGCGATTGAGAAGATACATTGTCGGAAGAACGACTTAATGTCAGAATATAGTAGGAATAGAGGATAGAAGAAGAGATCGAGTAGTGTCATGAGTATGCCGATGTTTGGGCTCTGCTTTATTGTTTTGAACCGGAGTATCAGAACATGAGTATTGATGGATAATGCCAGAGGAAGCCAAAAAAATCAGTGAATTCAATCAGAAAGTATTCCCTACCCAAATCCGAATGAAGAATCTTGATAGTGGTAGAAAACTGTGTTTGAACCATTGAGTGAAACATGCGAGAAATAAATTCGATTTATGAGACATGAGATACACCCAACAAAACCGACTATAATCATCAATAAGAGACACTAAGCTGAGCCTCCCTTGGTGGCAACAGGGGAAGGACCTTACACATCGGTATTAACAATAGAGAAGGGAGGGGTGGAAATAGACTTGCTTTTGTTAAAAGGTAAACTTGACATTTTGGCAAGTTTACAACTACTGTACTAAAAAATATCACTGATAGACAGTTTACTTAAACTACCAGGCTAAATCAGACTTTTTAAACGTTCGACAGACAAATGTCTAAACCGAGAATGCCAAAGGTAAAAAGAGGAAGAATGCTGATCTAAAGAAAAAGACGACATAGCAACATGGAATGTGTAAGTCCTCTAGAATGTACAAGTCACCAGCCCTACACCTGATCCCAATTTGCTTCTTGGATGTCTGTTTCTAAACAATGCAACTATCAGAAGAAAACAAGACATAAAAACCAGAATTAGAACACTGGCTAATAGATAGTAATAGATAGTAAATTGATAAACAATTGCGATATATAGAAAACATTAGGAATAGATAAAGAGGTGAGGTGAAAGAGACAACTGAGCCAATAGAAACTACATGCATAGGAGAATCATCTGCAATGCAAAGGAGAATCATCTGATACCAAGTTGTTACGTCCCAGAACCCGGGTCGCATGAACCACCCGAGAAAAACCGTTTTGTGATACCAAGATCCACCAAAACCACCCGAGTCCAAATGGGTCTAAGAACATAAACCAAAAACGAATTCAAAACCTTTGAAAAGCACTCTTCTGAGGATTTATTTTAGGTAAAAGAATAACCCAAAAGAATATGGTCAAGGTCTCGAGAGCCAAGTTTTAAAACAAAACAACAAAGTTTTTAAAATCTGCCTAGACCGCTCTAACGGTCCTTACATGTTCTCGGTTCTTCTACCCACTTATAAAACAACCAAGAGACGGTTTTGACCACTCAATAGACCGCTCGAGCTGTTCATCGAGCGGTCTGGCTCTGGACCACTTTTCAAAAAAACAATCGTTGAAATCCAACACTTAACTCATTTTTCAGCTTTTTGAAAACCTTCAAGGCATAACTAAGCAATCTAAAACATGTCCAAAACTTGATTCAAAACCTCCTTCGAGGCGCAAGAGTTGATATTAAATGTAAAACCAACTGAAAACCGTTTAGTACGACTATGAAACTAAAGCGGCCAACCCATGGTTCCTCTCATAATTCATACAAACATACATGCAATTCGAACCATAGCCTTAAGGTTTACAAAACATGTGCTTTCCAGTACAAAATGTAGTATAACGATTACATGATACAACATCAAAACCGATTTATACTACCATATAACAAAACTAAGAGTTCTATATTCCGCCACCTTCGTGGCTTCTCAAGATCAAGCCACATAATCATGTTCACCTGAAAGGTTTAAATCCCACAACGTGAGCCGAAACCCAATAGGAATAGATTAGCATGAATTACAAACATAACATGCAATCACGGATTATATGAACAACACGGCTACACAAGTCTCAAAACATTTTCCATCCTCAAAACCACAAGTTTTCATATAATCCAATAATGTACAACAGTTTAATAAACATAAACAATACGTTATTTTCCAACCAGGTTTCCACAATCACTAATGATTTCCTTTCTATGTACCGACTCTGTTGCACCGGGGACAAAGGTAACAATTATAGACTCTCACCCATTAACCTAAGTTCGGGGCATTCAATGACCTGCTAGGTAATGACAAGTTCTATACTTTGCTACAACAACAAATGCCTCCTAATGGGGCAATCACTTTATTTATGGGGATTAACCCGAAGGAACGAAGCACCTATTTTGCGCAAGTTTTCAGACTTTTACCGATGAGCAATTGAAGGCCAAGTTAAACACATTGTTACGGTGCATCTATTGAATTATTAAAAAGGCACAAAACACATCTATCAAAACGTTTGTACGCACACAACCATGTATAAAACGTCTAAAAGCACACAGTTACGCCATCCATATAACCATGGAGATCAACCAACGTTTTCAAAATGTTTCACCATTTCAACCGAATTATTAAATCCAAGGCTTAACCCCAAGGGTTAGCCCCAAACAGCAAAAACTATGTTTTCGCAACATATACATAATTCCTTTCGGTTTTTAAAACTCATCCTTTTGAAAATCACATACACATACGTCCACCAATTTTGTAATAAATCTCAAAAACGCAAAACATACTTTTTATCCAACCAAACAAGGTTTAAACACAAAATTCGACATTTATAGCATTTTAAAATGGTAAAAAAAATGCATATAATCACATATAACATCCTTTTAATGCAGGAGAGTCTAGAATCCTATCGTATAGAGTTAAAAACTCAACTTTAAAAACCGGCAAAAAACCAAAGTCGCTGAAACGAGATTTCATTCGGATGAACGCGAAGCCCTTGGCGAGTATTTCGACGTTCGACTATTGCAATGCCAAAAACAGAGCCCGAAGTAAGCAAAAAGGTAGAGAGAAGGCTAGGGTTTTGATTTCTCCAAGAGAGAGAGAGAGGAGAGGAAGCTTAGAGAGGAAGCTTTGGATCAATAACCCATGCAATCTGCCACCTCAACCTTATCTACCCGCGACAGACTGCTTAAGCGGTCATGCTCAGAAAGTCTCCAACTTTCTGCCACAACGCTCAAACAGGTTCAGGATTAAAACCATCATGCATATCTAAGCTAACACATGCATAAAACATATAGAAACAAGCCTTTCTATTCCAACTACAAGCAGCATACAACACGTCAAGAATATATTACAAAATTAAAAAGGAACCGAGCCTCACATTATATGATGCGAAGAACCAGAGTCAAAGATCCAAGTTGAGATTGAAATACTTGAGAAATAAGAACTATGCAAACTTAAATGAGAGGTAGACATAGAAGCATGTGATTGGGTCCTAGAAGAGGAAAATATGGTATGAAAATGATGAAACTGATTTATCAACGATTGAGAGGGAAGAGATGTGCCAGTGGATGCATGTGCTGTAAGAGCACGAGAGTGATAGGACGATGCAGGGGTACAAGAAGAAGAATGACCTTTCTGTGCTTAGTTTGGGGCAAGCAGTCTTCCAATAGCCCTTTGGTGGCAGAAAATGCACTCATTACGTGTGACTTTGAATTTCTCGTGACCTGAATCAGATGAGGGAAGGGAGTAGGCAGCATTGGAGGGCGAGAAGTAACAGCCATTGACGAGGAAGGGATAACAAAGACTGACTGAGAGGGAATAGTCATCTGGGCAATCTTCTACTTTCTCTCTTCTGCAATTAGTTCACAAATAATCCCATCAACGGAAGACAATGGGGAACGATGAAGAATAGGTCCACGAAGTGGCTCAAACTGATCATGGAGGGCCATGAGAAATTGTACCAGTTTTTGCTTTTCTCGATATTGAAGATAACTATTAATCAGCTACAAGTTAGAAGGTTCCATAAGTGCCAATTGATCCCAGTAAGTTGTCATTTCATTCTACAATTCTTGATCGATTTGTCATTCTGCTTGGTGCTTGGAAAAGCCATCTCCAACTCATATTGCTTGGAAAAATTAGATGTGAGGTGCATATTCTGAAGATAATTCCACACATGCTTGGTGGTTGCATATTTTGAGAAGTTATGCCGATACTTGGTTCAATAGAGTTGTGAAACCAGGTGAGTACCTATGCATTCTCCATGTCTTAAACGACAATAGATGCATTATACCCCTCAGCCTTTAGATATGTAGGTCGAATGGTTAAGCCTGTTACTTAAACCCGACGCCTTTTTCCAAGAAGAGAGTTTTTCATGACATTGGACCAATACGAATAGTTTGTTCAATTCAGACGGATGCTAATAGCTTGCAATTTATTCTCAGATATGTTGAAAGAAGAAAGCAGGAGATAATGCAAACCAGATGATTAGGCTAGACCTCAAGCAAACGGAACCAACCAAGAACAAAAAAGAACAAGTCTGTTGCACACCAAAGAGGAACCAAAGGCCAAAACAAGTATCCAATAGCACAAAATGGCTGCCAGATAAGGGTTTGGAGACTAAATCTGATGAAAGACAGATTTGAAGACTCCTACGAGGTCGCCAATGATAGTCAAGGAGGCTGGCGGGGTCGCTGGTGGTCAGAGATGTAGGATAAGGATGCAGTGAAGCTCGATAGTGATGCCGATGCACAAATAAGGGTCAGTGAGGCTCGTTGGCGATCTGCGCTGCAGAAAGAGTGGTTGTCGATGCAGAAGGAGACTCGTTGGTGGTCGGCTAGGGTTTTGAAGTGGCAATGCTAGGGTTTCGAAGTTAGGGTTTGCGACAACGAAGGGTTAGATTGATGAAGGGCTAGGGTTTGCGCGGAAGTTGTCGGCGATGCAGAAGGGCTAGATTGTTGAAGATTGCACCAAAAGAGGGCTAGGGTTTTGATACAAGAGTCGGCGATGAAGGAGAGGACTGCGACACTGTTCACCGAAGATGACGACCGATACTCGATGGCAATGGATGCTGCTATGGTTTTGGTAGCTCTGATACCATATAAGTAAAGGTGAAGAACAAAGATAATTATTACTATTAACAAAAGGCTTAACATCGAAGGATGGATTACATCATATATATATATATATATATATATATATATATATATATAAAGAGAATTATAAAAAACCCTAATAAAGTTGAAAGGACTAAACTTCCCTTTAGATATATATTCAAAATAACAAAAATACACTCTCACAGTTACGTGCCTTTGGTTTAGTCTGTTTTGTCCTTCTTGGGACATAGTATTGTTTGGACATAGATTATTCAACGTAGTGGAATAAACTGCGGCCCTGTGTTTTCTTAGGACATAAGATTCAACAAAAATGGTATCAGTGTTATGATTCTGTATCTAAATGAATATACGTATCCCATCATGTGTTGTTTCTTTAGCGCCTGTCGTACTTCAATCTTCCAAATATGCTCATCTCCAAAGAGGATTTCATTCATCTTTTGACCATTTTCTCGATGATGTGTGTTCTAAGGAGTTAACTCATATTGTTGATGTCTCTAAATCTTCCTCGTGTCTCGTTCTTCTAATATTCCATTTCTTCCTTTAGTTTATTCTCATAGGTAAGCTTGCCCATGTTAACTAGCTCTGACATTATTTCTTGTGCCGCTGTGGATCTTGATCCTTTTGAACGATGCTACCCTTTGCGTGTTGATATCGAGTCTTATTTAATACGTATTTTTCTTCTTCTTTTTGTGCCTTTTTCTCTACAATTCATTCTTATTTTGATCTCCAATCCTATAAAGAAGCATGTATTAACCCCAATTGGATCAATGCAATGCAAGATGAATTACGTACTTTTTAGAAGACTTGTACTTGGAAGTTGGTTCCATTGTTTGCTGGTAAAATCTCATTAGTTGTAAGTGAGTTTACAAGGTAAAAACCCATTTTGATGCTTCTCTAGAGTGTTATAAGGCCAGCCTTGTTGGCAAGGGTTCTTTTCAAAAGTATATAAGACATTATGAAAAAGCCTTTGCTCATGTGGCTAAGATGACTACAGTTCATACTCTGATTTCTATTGCTGCAGTTTGTTGGTGGTCTCTTTTCCTATTGGATGTCAAGAATATTTTTCTTAATGGACATCTTAATGAGCAAGTCTAAATGCCTTCTGGCCTTTCTAATCCCACTGGCTCTGTATGTCGTCTTTGTTGTGCTTTCTATGGTTTTAAACAATTTCCTTGTGCCTGGTATGGTCTGTTTTGGTATACTATTACACAGATTGGTTTTCACCGTAGTACTTATGATTATGCTCTTTTTTTCTGCCATACTATTGTTGGGATTGTTCCATACTATTGTTGGGATTGTTCTTTTGCTATTATATGTGTGGATGATATAGTCATCACTAGTTACTAGTTTTGATTTGGCCGCTTTTTCTAAGGTGGAACAAAATCTTTTTCGTGAGTTTGAGATAAAAGATTTGTCCTCTTCCTTATTTTTTTAGTATAGAGGTTGCTGCTTCACCAAGGATTATCTCTTATATCTTTAAATATACTAATGAGGTAATTAATCTTGCTTTCCTCGCTGATGATAAGGTTGTCGATAACTCCCATTGAGTTATATGCTAAGTCTTCTTCCTTTGATGGCTTTCTTCTTGAGTCCCACTGTTTATCAAGAATGTTTGGACTATTTTACTTTGACTCGTCCTAATATTATGTATGTTGTTCACTTAGTGAGTCGATTTGTCTATGCTCTTTGTTCTGCTCATTGTGCTGTTTCGCTCCACATTGTACATTATGTAAGTGTAACTATATTTTAGAGCTTATTTTTTTTCTTCTTGTTCGTTCTCGACTCTTTGGGCTTATATTGATACTGATTGGGCTAGCAATGCATTTGATAGCAAGCCCACTACTATATTTTGTGTGTTTTTTGGCGACACTCTCCTTTCCTGGAAGAGCAACAAATCATATGTCATTGCTCATTTTATTGTAGAAGCTGGATATCGTGCTATGGCTCATGCAACGACTGGAATTGTTTAGTTCAAATTGCTACTCTATAATTTGGATGTTTCTCTCACTTCTCCAACTTCTCTCTACTATAATAAGAAGAGTGCCATCCAAATCGCTCACAAATCTGTTTTCCACTAGTGTACAAAGTATATAAAGATTGATTATCACCTTGTTCATCAACATTTTCAGTTTTATACTATTGATCTACGTTTTGTCTTGTTCTCCTTGTAGTTTGCCTATTTTTCGTCAAGAGGCACTTTTGCTCAGTTTCAGTTCTTAATTGACAATATGGGCTTGCATCAAGAGTTTGAGGGGGAGTGTGAAAATGTATTTCTTCGTTATTTTTTGATTATTTTATGTTTTACCTTGAAGGTAGTTTAGTCTTTTAGTTAATAGGGTTAGCCTATATAAACTTTGCTCTAGCTTTGTTTTAATTGCTGGATCGTAATGTAATTACTTTTAGCCTTTTTGAATATTCTAACACCTCCCAAGGTGGCACTTTGTTTGGTTTGCAACTCACAGCAAAATTCCCCCCTTCAATAATTTGATTTCAGAGAAAACATGTTATTATGAATTAGTGGCGAATAAGAATAAGATGGTGATTCAGCGAATCATTTTTATTATTCATTGCAAAAATGGCTAGAGAGTTTTAAACTTTGATTGGTGTTCCTCATTAGAGTTGTTGAGGTTATATATAGTTGGCAAAGGGATAGAGTAGAGAAAACGAGGAAGAAGATGCTTGCTTTTTCATTGTACCCAATGTATTTCATTTCCTTTTTCCGTTGTGGGCCCAATGTGTATCATCTAGGGAGAGCAGAACGTAGATCTTTAAATGATGCGAAGCTAAATTTGCATAGGTTAACGAGTACATTTTTTAAACTTTTTTTTTTTTTTTTGTATTGGGATTTAGGAATTATTTACTTGACTCTTGACCAATTCTTGGATTTTATAGTCTTTTGATGTTGGAGGAGATATGTATGTGTTTTCTTCCTTTTTGTTTTTGTACAAGGGGGTTGGCATCCCCTTGGATGTTGTCTTTCATTACCATTGTTATTTATCACCAAAAACGAACTGTGCTAAACTGTTTTTGGGATGCCATGCAATGTGACAGTTCATAGTGGAAGAGGAGATGAGATGAAATAGAATAATAATGGAGGAAAATCCTTCGTTAGAGTAGGATGGGGTTTTCATATGAAGAGTATTTGGAAGTTGGGATTTGTTACTAAGTTCACATATTTTGTATGGATGGCATCGTTGTCTCCTTCTCAATATAGACTACAATTGGGAAGTAGGTGATATGTATTTTGCCTCATTGCTGTTGTCTTTGCAAGTGAGTGGAGGAGTTTCTTGGTTATCTTCTGATGCATGTTGCATCAGATGTTTGGAGATTGTTGTTTACCATTTTTGAGGTGAATTGGGTTATGTTAACCTTTGTGGTTCAGCAATAGGGTTCATGGCGCATGGGTGGCATGTAAAGAAGGTTGAGAAGGCTTGGATGGTGTCTTTTTTGCGCTTGATGTGCTGTATTTGGAGAGAAAGAGAAAGGAACTGGTGCACCTTTGAGGATATGGATATGGCTACTCATTGACTTAAGCGAGCTTTATTTCTTTGAATTTTTTGATAAGTTAGCTTTATTTCTTACTTTTGGTGTTTTTGATAAGTAAGAGGTATGTGTATGTATTCAAAAAGACCCCCAAAAGTGGATGCTCGATAAGCCTCTACAAAAAAGAATTATTGAGAAAAACACCGTTTAACCTATACAAAGTGGACTCCACCCAGTCAAAGAATCTGGCCATCTTCTATTCTGGTCTACCCAAACCAACCACATCACACATAAGGGGCCCAACTGAACTGAATTTTGATTAAAAGAGATATTTTGTGAATCTTCCTTTTTCTTGGTGGATTTTAAAGGGGGGACCTTAAAGTTGGGGCGGGTTTATCTTTTGTTGCTTGTGTAGTGTAAATCTTGGCATGCAAGGGTGAAGCCTCTTAGGTCTTGTGACTCTTTGTTTATTCGACAATCACAGCAAAGAGCTCAAGTGGCATCCCATCATCACTTTATTTTTTGTATTTAGTATAAAAAATATGAAGTAGAGCATGCTTCTCATGGAGTTGTGTCCGTGTTCAACATGTGTGGAATGCGACTTAGGAAGCACGAATACAGATACGGGATATGGATATGATACGATAGGATACGACAATACAACAAAATTAAAAAAAGTAGGATATGGATACGATTAAGATACGTTTGTAAAAAAATATTATTTTTTTATTTTTAGTAATGTTTTTTTTTATAAACATAAAACCCAAAGTAGGAATAAATTCATTTGGTTGTTGCAATCGAGCATTTAATACATGACAAATAATCAAAACATTAGAAATTAAAAATAAATCACAAACTTATCACGTATTAGAGTTAATATAGTAAGACATAATAAATTAAAAATTTAAAGCAAACAATACCACAAAGAAAATTAAAAAATATAAAAAATTAGAGTATCGCATATTCCCGCCATATCCTTCCCGTATCCCCTACGTATACCTCCCATATCCGAAGCTCAAAAAAATAAAAAAGAATTATTGGATACTTATTCGGAGTATCGGATACGTATCCTGCCGTATCCGGTGTGTATCGCGTACGGGGCTTATTTTGAAGTATCTATGCTTCATAGGATGCGACCATTGATCAGAAAATGCAGACACGTGTTAAACATACACAAATAATGTCTTGTCCTTTCTGACTTTTTAAATCCTTCCTTTCTGCTGTTTTTGATGTTTGAAACCCTAATTTCTTGCAAATTCTATCTACATGTGAATATTTGAGACTCCTGATGTCAAGACCTGGGATTTTTGAAGTTGTGATTTGGATTATTAAATTTAGGATTATATTTTCAGGCCAAAGGTTAGGATTTTATAAAAGAGGACTTATTAATATTAATCCCTCTTTTAGGCTGTTTTTGATGTTTGAGGCCCTAAATTCTTAACACATTCTAATTTATCTGTGAATACTTGAGATTTCTAAATTCAAGATGTTAGGGCTTTCTATTTCCGTGTCTTGTAAAACTGCATTGGTTGTCATTATTTTTAGAGAGAAAATAGAAATTTATTTTGTTATGTTAAAATTATTTAATTTAGTTTATCCTTTACTTGTATATATATTCTTGCTGTGCCCCTTCTTTATCCACGTTCTGATTATTTGTTGCAATCCTTGTCTGCTTCTTTTTGTAATTTGTATCCGTATTTCTGTATGTATCCATGCTTCTTTGTATATCAACAATAACATCGATACCATCTTAGGTAACCAGTTCCTTTAAGTGCTTAAGCTTTGAGAGAGGTTAAAACTCAAGTATTTGTATGGGCAACTTCTTTCCCTGTTTAAATGCTGGCATGATAATGCAACAGGTATTGCGCCACCAGATTTGTTCACTTCTCATGACTTCACTACGTACCAATGCTGAGGTGATTTCTATGTTGAAAATCTACAAGTCCTTTTAATCCGACTATGATTTAACATGTAATCTTTTTGGAGTATGACATTAGGAAATTTTCTTTCTCTTCATCATTATCTATTTTACATCAGCTTGAAGGAGAAGCAGGAGAACCTTATTTCCGTCGCTTGGTATTGCGATCTGTGGCCCACGTAATAAGGCTGTACAGTTCATCTCTTATCACCGAATGTGAGGTATGATCAATTTATGATTGTTGATGCTGTTTTAGCTGTAAAATTACACATTTGTATGGAAAGGATACCAAAATGGAAAAGCCATAGTCTCTTTTCTTGTTTCATAGTCTAGTTGCACTGTTTAATTTTTGCAATTTGGAAATCAATTTGTTTCCAACAGATGAAGTGTCCATAATAACCTCGTCTGCCCACCGTACTCTTTTCTTTTCTGGGATATATTTATACCAAGTTAAGTACATATGATATATATGCCAGCTTGAGGGGAATTGCTCTATAAAAACAGTCTGCAGAGCTAACCCTATGGATTAAGCTCTCCAATTCTTCTAATCCTTATTTACCTTTACATAGTTTTTAGGCTTCATTGCTCCTTGTGTTGATATCTACTTGTAGAAGAAAAGGTTACTATGAGATTTGTGCCTTGCACAGTTTAAGGTGCTATATTCTTTCCTTCATAGGTTAAGATCCATTTGAACTTTGATTCCTATAATGACAATCATTTCTAACTACTATAGAGCAAAGTAATTTTAAATTGTAATTTTACTTGTATGCTAGAATGATATGCATATTTACTGTTGAAACTTTATATGTCCAGGTCCAATTCTATGGTATGCCTCGTCCTTAATAACAAAGCCCATATTCTTTTTGAGCCATGGTCTGCATGTACTGCAGTTTTAGGCCATGTACCAAGTTATACCTATTATTTTTCCGTTCATGTGGTTGCATCTATAAACCTGAATCTTTGATTTCTAAATCAGATACAACTATTCTTATTTTTCTGAATCCAGGTTTTCCTCAGTATGTTAGTGAAGGTTATCTCTCTTGATCTGCCATTATGGCATCGCATTCTTGTTCTTGAAGTCCTGCGGGTAAATCCAACAATCTGGGAGCAGCAAGTTATTTTTCATTATGACACACACGCACAGAGAGACATATCAATCAGTTATTTTATTGGTTGCAATTTAAATCCTGGATCTAATACTTAAGCTTTTAAGTTGACAGGGCTTTTGTGTGGAGGCACGGACCTTGCGAATTCTTTTCCAAAACTTTGACATGTAAGCTCAGTAGCTTACTCTTGCTTTGTGCTCGTACTCTGGAGAGTTAATAACATGTTATTTGACTATTATCACAATGTAATGACTTTGTTTCCACATTACTTGCGGTTTCTAATTTAGAATTGGATGAACAGTCAATGCCATGGCCATTGCCAATAACTAGAATGTATTAAGACTTGTTATCTATTATGTAGGATCTTGTAATTATAATCTATTTGACGTTTCTGCTCGTAATGCTGCGAAGTTTGTTTCTTCCGTTGCCCTCCTTAGGCAATCCTTCTCATTATTAAAGACTTTATTCTGTAGGCGCATTCATAATGCAATCTGTTATGGATGTCTTCTACTCATGTATTATATTGTCTTCGTGCTAGATAATCTGGACAATTTGCATACCTGGTATTTAATGATAAGAAGAGGTTATTTTTCTATTAGCAAGAAGGGGTAAGGGGTGGGGATTGAGTGATATGTCTCATACCCAGTATAGTTGAATTGTTATTATAACTAGAGAATTGTATTTTGATGAGTTGTGGATTGTGGAATTATTAATAATGTTAATTTGCTCAGAAGAAAGCTCCTAGTTGCGTAATGCTAAATTTTTGTTCTCTACCTGACAACATTTTTTTATCTTCATAATTAACTAGGGTTGGTTTAACTTTTTCCCCAAAGCTGTTTAAAGAAGGGTTGGAATCACACTGCATGATTGTCAGTTTCTTGATTTGAAGCGTGTTAACACTGGAAGTTTGGTAATATTTGGAGTCTGGAAATTGTGATTGCCAACCACTCATGGGTTTGGTGTTTTCCAAACCCAAGGAGACATGCTTGGCAATCACTCTCCATGCTTTTCAGTTTCCTGTTTTGAAGCCTGCCAATGTTGGTAGTTCGACATTATTTTTTGTCCGGAAAACACGTGATTGCCAACCACACTTTTTAGTTTCCTTGTTGGAGAACCACATTATTCCCAAACTTCTAACATTATCTCACTTCAAATCAGGAAACTGAATAGTTCTGTTGGCAATCACAATTACTCAGGTTTGGGAAATACGTTTAAACCAACCCTGGTTAATTAAGTACTTTATTAAAAAAATATTTCAGGTAATGCATCAGCAATATTTTGGCGTGGCCAACTATAAATGTGTGTTCCCCTTGCCATTGTAAAACGTTAAGTATAGTTCTTTTGTAATCATTTGGCAGCATTACTGTTTAGAGAGAATATTGGAACATATTGACCTGGAAGACATGGATATTCATATTATATTCTATACAGAGATACGGTTTCCTGTGCTTTCCATTCTGGAGTCCTTTTGTTCCTCTTACATAGAATCAAAAAAATAAAAATGAATTAAATACAGGGTCAAGAATCACCTCGAGACTAGAAGCTCTCGAGGTAAATAAACATTTCAAAATATCCAAGTGTAATCACTGACTGTGCTAGAGCATCTAAACAGCTCATTAGTAGGATTAGCAATCAGCTATTATGCATACATCCCTTGGAAATTTCATGCTGGAAATTGTAGTTTATGCTCAGTAATGCACTGAATTTCGGAGACATCATTTAGGAAAAGAACTTATTCTTTACTTTTGACATCAAAAAATTTACCAGATACCAATTTAGCATAAAGGATTTTGGAAACATAATTACAAATTCAACTAAAGTTGAATAATCTCCAAAAGTGTTTCTTATTACAATACCACTTAGTCAAATCCTTCAATGGCACTAAGGTTGCTCTAGCGTGTGCTCCACATCTTCTTCCGCTATTGTCTCTTCCTCGAGCTTGTCTTCAACGGCATAAAATGTCATGAGCTACGTAGCCCAATAGAAAAAAAAAACACCGACAATACTCTAGGCTTCTACCCTCAAACCACATATTAGAATGTATCATAAACAAGGATAAAGCAAAAAAACTGACAATATGATAAGGAAAACATTTTTTAACTTTGTTTCACATCAACATGCAATAACTGTTTCTCACTCAAGAGAACCCTTCCCATCTCAGTTCATTACGTTATGTTATTTCTATTTACTCTCATGGTAACATTATGTTCCCATTCACTATATTCCCATACATTACGTTTCCATACGCACCTTTCTTTTTGGTACACGGCTCAAGACGTGACATAAGCCAAGGCATGGCACGGTTCGAGACATACCATGACTCAAAACGTACATGGACCCAAGTGTTCGCTCCGAAAATCACCACACATTCTTCCCATGGTACCATGATGTTTCCAGTCATTATGTTCCCATTCATCATGTTCTCATACGCATCCTTTTTAGGTATACGACTCAAGACGTGACATGGCTCAAGACATAGTATGGCTCAAAACGTTCATGGACCCATCCACCCCATGTCAAAACTCGGTTTTCGAAACATTTGTTCACGGTACATGTCATTTATAATATCGAAACGAGTATGGGTACTAAGAAATTCACAAAACATGTTCACCTCTTAATCACATATCAAAAAGCTAGTAACCACATAGATAAGCTACTATTAGGAGAGCGAAACTTAAAGTTTTGTAACATAAGTAGAAACAACTGTGGGTTTAATTTTTAAGAACGAAAAATCAAGACGTGTTTTCCTTTAAAGAAAATCCAAATTCGTTTTCCTTTAAAGAAAAATATGTTAAAAATACTTATATACCTTTAAAAACTTTGAATTTTGATAGGGTGATAGATGAGAATTTTAGGAAATTTTTTCATGTGGAACAAATTTTAAAATCTGTTCCCAAAGCGAGTGAAAGGCTTTTGGAATAAAACTGGTCTGAAAAAATGACACTGTTTTGTAAAAATGAGTTGTGCAAAAATCCACCCAACCGATTTGGTCCAAATAAATTTTATATGAAAGTTAAGTCATAAATCTTTAGCTCTAGAAATAAAATTTGCACTAAGGGGATTTTTTTTTTAATTTTCTAAAATTCGAGAAATTGGGCTGTTTTTCTATCAATTTTGGGATAGAACTGTTAAGGCTTTATTTGGGTAGCCAAAATGCATTTTTAGGTTTTCTCAAAAATCACACCTATTAATAACATCCCAAGGGAGCCCCCATAAAAACATTTTTTCATTTAGGCCTTGTTAGGTTTTCCAGAAATTCGAACAGAAGTTGAACAGGGAGTTTTTCTTTTATTTTCAAACCGTTAAATTTTGATTCCCTCTTCCCTAGTTTATAACCATGGGTCCAATCCACCAAACATATTGTGAACATGAAAGTTAAGTCTAAGATCACAAGTATCACCTTAATAAGCTCATGAAGAAATAAAGAACAAAAATAAGATTTATACATAAAGATTCGTAAAGAGTTTTCATGCATTTTTTTTAAAAAGGAAGAAGATTTTTGTTTCACCACTTTGGGTCTTGAAGATGACCATTTCTAAGATGTGTAAAAGAAGGAGATTAGGGATTAGAGGTGTTTTTTACATAGTTGTCTTGAGATATGATTGTAGGACTTAGCTTTAGGAATTTTCTTCCACCTTTCATTCTTTCTTCTTCTTCTTTTCTCTCTCTCTCTCTCTCTCTCTCTTGGTGCTAAGTTAGTGTGTGGTGGGGGGAGGGGAAGCCCCCCCTTTTATAGCCGAATTTGACGTGAGGGAGTTAGGAAAGTTTTTCAATGGGAGATGTATCTTGAGGAAGTTAGTATCGGGAGATGTAACATGAGTTAGGAAGAGGAGATGTAACTTGAAGGAGTTAGGAAGATGAGATGTAACTCGAACGAGTTAGGAAGTTTTTGTAATGAGAGATGTATCTTGAGGAAGTTAGGAAGGTTTTGTAATAAAGAAGTTTAGTGATGGGAGGTTCGCTTAACTTGCTAGGTAAAGATTGGCATGATTACAGGTTTAGATGATTAACCATGACAATTCCCATCAAGAGTAGTGGGACAGTGTTATCAGAAACACTCACCCCCTTGCGAATTACGTTTTGGAACGTACGTTCCAAAACGATGAATTTAGTCATCCAAAGCAATCCCCCATGTCTTTTCAAATTATTTTTTAAAAAAATTTTGATATAGAAAAAATCAAACGCAATAATCTAAAATTTAGAGAAAGTTGAGCTTTAGCAAAACAAAAAATGCAAAAGAAACTGATTATAATAGTTTTGAGATATGTACATGAACAAGCTTGATGATATGCTTATCGCTTGAAATAAATACATTTTAATATTGTAAATTATAGAAGTCTACCCTTATCATACCACAATTTAATACATGTGGCGTACCACGTTCCAGTGTTCGTTCCTCGTTCTAGAACGATCCGCATTCTAGGTAACATAGGGTGGGAGCACCCTTTGCCGGTCATCCCTTCCTTTGTAATTTATATATATATATATATATATGCATACACACACACACACACTTAATAGATATTTCATTAAAGACTTAGTATTTGGGTTAAGAAGAAAATTGAGCTTGGTCTTGCCTTATTTGGGTTTTAAAGGAAAGAGATTTGGACTTTAAATAATTTGGGCTTAAAAGAATAGCTCTTGGGCTTTCATTTGATTTGGGCCTTTGATGATCTTGTGTCTTCAATGAACTTGGGCCTTGTTCGGGTTTGGGCCTTGTGGAATTTAGGCCTTGCATGATTTGGGCCTTCTTGTTTTGAGCCTTTCTCGATTTGGACCTTTCTTTAGTTTGGCCTTTCTTTGATTTGAATCTTTCTTTGATTAGGGCCTTCCTTTGAGTACTTACACTTTCAGCTTCTTAGGTTTTGGCCCAACACGTTATGTTCACAAGAAAACCTATTTCATATGCATCTCTTTGCGATGTAAGGTTTACGAGTTACGTGTGACACCGTTACAACTATTAAGATTTTAACGTGCTAGCAGAAATACGGGGCATTACATGCTCTATATTGGCTGCCATTGATAAAAATGCTGACATTTGAAGGTTGAATATACCTATGAAGTACAACTTGTTTTAGTGGATTCTTGTCATTAAACTTCAGTGACTGGTTTATCGGCTAATCACATATTTGACCATGATTCTTTATTAAGCACAACCCATGTATATAACTATATTATAATACACAAATCTAAATTCTACACTCTTTATGGAATCAAACTGCTTAAAGTGGTTTGACAAAGTATATTAAAAGCTGTACGATGGAGAGAAGATAGCATATGAAAATTTGAACCTTGTAATTATTGTAGATAAGATTATTACTGTTAGGGCTTATTTGAGAACGCATTTAGTAATTGAGGGCATTATAGTCTTCATGATGTTAGTTGTCTCATGGCGTATACTACTGACGTTTATTAGGGTTAACATTTTATCTTATCTTTTCTTGAGGTATCAATTATGGGTGACACATTTTTCTTTCGACCATATGTGAATCTAGGGAGTTTAGAATTTTAGTACAAGGTATCTCTTTTGGAAAAGATCCTTGCAGCAAACTAAAGCCATCCCAAATGTGCTTGAAACCCTATGAGGGTGTTTTTTGGAAGCTGGATACCTGGTCCCTGTTGAATACTTGAATTATATTTCATTTGCTGATATTTGCATAACATGATCATATCTTCTCCATCTAGCCAGAGTAGCTACTTTATGTGAATGCTTCACCATTATGTGCTTCATATCTCCCCAATGTGTTATATGCTTATGCTTCTTATCTTCTTCACTGCCATCCCCACCCCACCCCCCCGCCCCCAACGTACTACCATGCCGTTGTATGATGTTGTAAGAGAGTCTTCTTTTGACAAACATAATCTCGTTTGCAGAGAAAATGATTTGGAATTTTTTTAGTACGTCATATTGAAGCTGAGGTAGAACTGTCATTTTGATTGTCATTTCTGAAGACTAATATCAGTTATAGTAACGTAACCAGTTCCTCTTAAAGTCAATTTTTTTTGACAAGTTTTTCTCAAAGTTATCACTATAAAGAATGAAAAAGACTTCCATTTCTTTCTTTTTTTTTTCTGGAAAAATGATATAGAGAAAAAAAAACATAAGTTCTCACTATATTTCATTTAATAGGCCTATTGTTTTAAACCATTGCTTTGATATGCTCGTAGGAATCCCAAGAACACCAATGTTGTGGAGGGTATTGCAAAAGCTCTTGCCCGGGTTGTTTCAAGTGTACAGGTTAAAGATATACCCCTTAACAAACTATTTATCACCTGTTCTTTTTTAAACCTAGTCCAAGCTTCTAAATCGCAGTTTTGGAATGTGTACCGCTATCAGTAATTCGGTCGCATATCAGCCGTTATCGGACAGTGTCAACTGATATATTAACAAATATCAGTATTAAAGGTCTAAAATCCCTTTATTTATCGGCTAATACGATATATAACGGCTGATATATAGTACCCTGACCTAGTCATACATTAGATCACTATGATAGGATAATAAATGGGACAAATTTGGATACTCAGACTGTATGAATACGTTTAAGATGGAAAAACATTTTACATAGTTTCTGGATTTAGTTCACGTTAAAGATAAACTACTTAATAATCTATTTATAATCCATTCATTTTTAAACCTTGTCTAGAGTACTAAATTGCGGTTTCAAATATGGATCGATATCGGTGATACGGCCATGTATTGGCCGATATCGGATGGTATCGGCCAATAGCGGATAGTATCGGCCGATATTGGATAGTTTTGGCCGATATATTAATAATTATCGGTATCGGAGATTCAAAATCCCATTATACATCGGTTGATGCGATAGTCAATAGCTGATGATTAGAACTGTGACCTAGTCATGTATTAGATCACTATGATAGGATTATAAATGGAACAATTTGACATTTCTTAAGAATGCTGATTTTACTGTACATAGTTCATATGTGTTTGGGAAATAGGATAGCTTTGAATATTTAGATTATATGATTGTGTTTATGATGGAAAAACACTATGCATAGTTTGTGAATTTGGCATTTTAAATTATAGAAGAAAGAAAACCATGATTGATTTTTAAACTTAATTATCTGAGAATTTTGGAATTAAGAGTCTGGACAGAGGCCAATTTTTGGTTGTTGGTACTAAATAAAGCACCAAAGGGTAAGCAAAGAGTTCAGGGTTTATTAGGTCTCAAATACCCGACATAAAACTGACTGAAGAACACATAATCAAAACTGTAACTTAGGGATAATCATGTTGTTGATTGTCATGCCTTCAAATTGGCTCAAGTTTTTGAATCTCACTCTTAATTTTCTTTATTTTATGGGCTGCTATAATTTGCACCACCTGAAACTTCTCCCATCACACGAATGTTGGCCACCTTATTGCTTTCTAACTCCCATTTGTTGGATCTCTAATTGTTAAAAAATTTACTTAACAAGTACCTTAAATTCTAGTACTATAATTTACACAAGTCTACTTCTATTGTGCCATATTTTAGAACCCCACATTCCTATTTCTTTTGCACTTATTGGCACATTCTGCTTTTCAGGTAACCAAAGATAAAAAAATCATTTCGGTGGAACATTTCAGTCAGCTTGATAACAGAAACGTTTAGCAAGCCTGATGGAAACAGAGAAAAAATAGAAACATGACTAAACATTTGGAAACATAAACTATTTTTTGATATGCTTCTAAGACTAACAAATCAACAAGTGAACATATCCATTTAGGGCCCGTTTGATGACCGGTGTTGGAGTTGGGATTGGATTCCCAATCCATTGATCCCCAAACATACCTACCACCTCCCCCTGTTCATCCGATCACTACTGTTGACCTTTGTGCACGCTCCTCTGTTTGGAGGTGTTGTCAATGGTGGCCAATGGCGATGTTTCTAGTATTGAATCAAAAAGAGAAAAAAACGAGATGTTCTGGTATTTCCAATCAAGTGAAATACCATAACAAATTTGGATCAATTTCAACTTTTTCAAGCATCATATGTTGATTATCTAGACATTCAGGCCGATGACTTGGGAAGATGAAATCTGGGGAACATGAACATGAAGCGAAAAATAAGGAAGCAGCCATGGTATGGTTTAAAAGAGAATGTTCATTTATTTATTTAACAATAGAAATTATTAAGTTATTTATTTGAGAAGGGAAAATATTGTTTTATTATTTATTTAATACATGGGTAAAATTGAAAAATAATAAATTTAATCCAATCCTACATATGTAAATCAAATAAGTGATGGTTTAATCCATTACCTAATTCAATGCAAACCAAACATGTGAAACTAGTCCAACCTTATTACTAATCCAATCTCGTTCATAATCCTTATACTAATTTTGCCTCATTATTAATCCCATCTAACTTATATTGGTTATCAAACATGGCCTTAAAGTGTATTAGACCATAGGCAGTTGCACTAGAATTGAATCAACATCAATACTATATACTTAGAAAGCTAAGATAATGTCAAAGTTTTCGTTGCTATCTAAAACCTTGTATTGATTAAAATGAAACAAACATAAGAAAATAAGTTGTAAGAATAAAGGAAATAAAAATATCGGTGGCAATATTTGAGAAGTTGTAGTAGCTATAGTAATTAGAATTAAATAAAAATATATATATATGTGGCAATTTTTTAATTTTAAAAAGGATACTTTGTGGTAAGAAAGAAAGAGAATAAGTTGTTTAAAAGAAAGAAAATACGAGTAAACACTATTGGTTTGTCCTAACAAGTGCCGAAGAACTTATTGTTTTGGTATGCTTCATAGTGTTTTCGTAGTGTTTCGATCCGTTTCAGTCCCGTTTCATAGTGTTTCAGTAGAAACATTGGAATTTCGATATTCCACCAATAATTTATTTTATTCCTTGCAGGTAATATAGGTTGGAGCTTAAACTAGGGTTTTAAATATCGATCATTACGTATTGTATTGACCGATACGTATTGGAATGTTGGGTCTCCATACCAATATTTATCAATGTATCGGCTGATAGTATTCAATTTTGGCAGCTTCATGATTGTTTCACCGATATCGATAGGTCTTCTGATATCGTGATTTAGAGCCCTTGCTTAAACCCACCTAAAAGCTTATGATTGTAGTTGGTTAATCCATCCAATATATATTAGGACTCTTTCCTTTTATTTTTCTTTCGACATGGGACGGGGATTCATCTGATCCACGCAAGAATTAGGGTTAGTTCCTTACTCATAGTCACTATTATTTACATACTAAAACCAGTGTACAAAGTACAATAATGTCCCTATCTTAACACTCTCCCTCAAGTTGAGGTATAGATATTTCTCATGCCCAATTTGCATATAATGGGGTGAAACACCTTACTACTAAGCCCTTTAGTAAAAAAATCTGTTAATTGATCTGCAGATTTTACAAATGGCATACAAATTGAACCCTTGCATAGTTTCTCCTTAATGAGATGTCTGTCAATCTCAGTATACTTCGTTCTGTCATGTTGTACTGGGTTATAAGCAATGTTAATGGCATGTTTATTGTTACAATACAACTTCATAGGCTTTTCACATTCAAATTCCAAGTCCTTCAATAGAACTTGGAGCCATAGAAGTTTGCAAATGCCATGTGCCATAGTCCTGTATTCAGCCTCTGCACTTGATTTAGCTACCACTGTGTGCTTTTTACTTCGCCAACTAACCATATTGCCTCCTACAAACATGCAATATCCCGATGTAGACCGCCTATCATCAATTGAAATAGCTCAGTCCGCGTCCGTGAAATCTTCTAATTTCAAATGACCATAATTAGAAAACAAAAGTCCTTTTCTAGGTGCAGACTTAAGATACCGCAAAATGCGATAAACAACATTAAGATGTTCACTACTGGGATCATGCATGAACTAACTAATAACCCCTAAAGCATAGCCAATATCAGGTCGAGTATGAGATAGATATATTAGTATTCCCACAAGCCTTTGAAATCTGCCCTTGTCAGTGGGTACTCCATCACTACTGAGGAGATGATTAGCCTCAATAGGCGAATCTACTAGTTGACAATCCAACATGCCAGTTTTTCTTAAGTGATCAAGAATATACTTTGTTTGGGAAATGAAAATGCCATTATTTGATCTAGCTACCTCAATCCCAAGAAAATATCGTAACGCCCTTAGATCTTTCATCTTAAACTCTTTAGCTAGACTTTTCTTGAGACGAGACACCTCTTCTGCATCATTTCCTGTCACAACTAAGTCATTAACATATACAATAAGGATTATGATCTTATTATTACCATGTGTGACAAGCATGGTATAGTTTGCATGATTATGTCGGTATTCAAATCTTTAACATAGTTTTAAATAACCTTTCAAATTAGGCTCTTGGAGATTGTTTGAGCCCATAGAAGTCCTTAAATTTGCACACTTTTCCTTTAGTTTCACGGGATAAGAAATCTGGTGGTACATCCATATACACCTTTTCTCTAAGTCCCTATGGAAAAATACATTTTTCACATCCAACTGTTGGAGAGGTCAAACCATCGTAGCAACAGACAAGAGTACGCGAACTAAAATTATTTTGGCTACTGGAGTAAAAGTCTCCTAATAATCAATACCATAAATCCGGGTAAAGCCCTTAGAAACTAATCTTGCTTTTAATCTTTCAACTGGCCCATTGCTTTTGACGATAAATACCCATTTGTACTCAACTGGCTTCTTCCCTTTTGGAAGAGAGAGTAGAGAATAACTCCCACATACCATTTTTTTTTGAAGTTTACATCTCTTCAATCATAATCTTTTTTCACTTGGAGTCCACAATTGCTTCCTTCAAACCATGCGGGATTGATATAGAGGACAAAGACAAGACAAAAGCACGATATGAGTTTGATAATGAGTCACATGAGATAAATTGTGAAATTGGATGATGAGTACATGTCCTAACACCTTTTCAAAGGGGAATAGGTAAGTCACAAGTATCAAGATCAACAACAGAAGATCCATTACCAAGTGAAACAGTGGTAGAAATTGAAACAGAGGGCGGAGATAGCAATTGGCAAGATGGTAGTGGCGTACAAGCAGTCTGATCCTTCACATCGAAAATAAGTATGCAGATCAGTTATATCTAATCTTTGAGTAACATCTTGCTATGTTTCCCTCTCACATGACTCTTTCTTCTCCCCCATCAATAGGAAGAAGGTCATGTTGTGTAAGATTGGGAAAAACTAACTTGCGAGACTCTTAATTAGGCTGAATTTTTGTATCTGATGGCAACATCTCCCAATTTATATGCCTCCCCCGGAAGAGATGTCTTATAGGGGAGTCTCCCAAAAAGTAACATCCATACTGACAAATACTTTGCGAGTGGTAGGAGAGTAGCATTTATAGTCTTTTTGGGTAGCAGAGTAGCCAATGAAGATACATATAACCGCCTTAGAATCAAATTTGCCATTTGGGTGTTTAGGTGCGTGAATAAAACAAGTACACCCAAAAATCCTAGGTGGAAGAGGCGATAGATGGAGAAGTGGAAAGAAATTCCAAAGGGGTTTTGAATTGAAGGACACTAGAAAGCAGACAATTGATAAGATAGGCAACAGTGAGGACAACCTCACTCCAGAATGACTTGGGAACATGCATAGTGAAGAGAAGAGAACGGGCAACCTTAAGAAGGTGACGATTTTTGGGTTTCGCAACTCTATTTTGTTCAGGAATGCGTACACAGTTCGTCTAGAATAGAATACCATGAGCCTCTAGATAGGCGCAAAAACCTCCATCAAAACACTGAGTTCCATTATCAGTACGAAGAATCTTGAAGTTGGCATCAAATTGAGTACGCACTATGTGATGAAAGTTTTGGAAATATGAAAAAACTTCACTTTTAGCACGAAGTAAATATACTCAAGTGACATGATAATAACAGTAAATAAAAGTTACAAACCACCGATAACTAGAAATAGAAGTAAAGATGAAGGGGCCCAAACATCAGAATGGATAATCATAAATGGAAAATCACTGCGTTTATTAACTGAAGGGTAAACAGACCTTTTATATTTGGCAAGTTCACAAGCCTCACAACAAAATGTACTTCTAGAACAATGTTTAACTGAACAAGGAAAAAGTCTCTCTAAAACTCCAAAAGAAAGATGTCTTAAACGACGATGCCATTGATGTAGTTGCAGAAGTAAAGTTCCGGTATCAGCATGGAGAGCCTGACCGAACAGGGAAGGTGAAAGGGAAGAGGAAGACGGAACATTCAGTAAGTATAGTCCACCATGCGCACTATCACTGCCAATCGTTCTCTCCATCACCAGTTCCTAAAAAACACAATTATTGGGGAAAAAAATGTTACATAACAGATTAATGAACTAGTAAGATGACTAACAAATAAGTGATTAGTAGAAAAATTGGGAGCATGTAAGGCAGACGAGAGAGAGAGTGGAAGAGCAATGAATAGTACCTTTACCTGATATAGAAGATAGACCCATCGGTTATGCAAACCTTCTCTTTACTAGAACAAGTAGAATAAGAAGAAAGCAAAGTGGAAGGTCTAGTCATATGATCAGTTGCACCTGAGTTAATGATCCCAGGACCATGAGAGGCAACGACACTAAGTGCACAGAGAGATATACTTAAGGGAGCGAAGTTAGAGGAGGAAGTGGAGGTGGTAGAAGGAGACATGTCAAAACGAGCTATCAAGCGCCTAAGAGTAGTTAACTCAACCTCAGAGAGAGGGCCGGTAGAGGTCTTAGAAAGATGAGCCGGTAGAGGCCTCAGAAAGATGGGTGTTGGAGCGTATAGGTCCACTACGTCTGCCACCACTACCACCTCCACGTCCCGGAGGGAGACGACCATGCAACTTCCAGCAGTGGGCGATAGTACGACGGGGCTTACTATAATTCTCACAGCGTAACTGATGCTACTGATCCACTCTTCTCCCCAGATCTAGAATGAGTAGGCTGGGCTGTTCGGGTGAGGGGCGTGACAGTTAACAGAGAACGTTCTTGACTAGAAAGACGAACCATTGCCTGACATCGACTCTCTTCCTGCTGAACATAAGAATGAAGCCACAGGTCAAGACTTCCACCCTATTTGTGCCCTGTGCGGCACCTATGCAATGCAATCCGAATGCCTAAGTCAGCCTTCCCCTCACTCAAGATCAAAAGGCACACATCTCACGCTCACAAAGAGATGCACAAACTTGGGCAATGGAACTTCACTATACAAGGAAATGTATACAAGGCTTTTTACAAGGCTACAAGACTTTCTCCCTCAAGTGATGAAAAGCTCAAGGTTCTGACTTGACTCTCTCTCTCTCTCTCTGGAGCTCTGTAACTCTCCATTTCTCTTGGTTGATCTCCAAATGAGACCTCCCACCTTTATATAAGCCTCCACCTCTTCAATGGACAGTGAGGATCGATTTGATCCAAGGGCCAAGATTAGCCTTCCAAAATCTTCTTAGAAAATATCTAGGCTTTCCTAATCTTCTCCTATGTTCTAGAGTATTCTCCAATGCTATAGGACATACTAGAGTTTTCCTCACCCTTCTAGGTCTTCTTGAGCCTTCTCGGATATTCTGGAACGTACCGGACTCCTCCAGAATTCTCTAAGCTCTTCTAGGTTCTTTCAAGTCCCAGACTCATCTAGAGCGATATAGAACCTTTTGCAAGCCTCCATTACCATGTGCTAGTCCTTTCCATGCTTCCGGTGCCATGTGAGCTAGCGGACCGTGACACTCTCCCCCACCCATTCCCGTGGCGTCTTCTTCACGTTGTGGTAATTCCGCTTACCACGTCGCTATATGACTTTCGCCCTTTCGAGCTACTAGAACTTGATGATGCTTCCTTTGCATCCTGCCCTTCGCCATGCTGCTCTCCCCGTTGCACTGTTGCAAGTGTTTTTTCCTTGAGTAGTTGAGTTCTTGTCACTAATGGGACACTGCACGGCATTTTCTCAGACAATAAGAGCACTGTCAGCATGTGCTGGTGAGGTATTGCATTTATCTTCCTCATGAAGTCCATCCCGTATATCATCGGATAATCATCTAACTCGATCACTGAAAAATCCGCTTGTCCAAACCAGCTCTCAATGGCTATGTCGGTGCTCGTCATCACTCCATGGATTGGCTTGGCCTCGATGTTCACCGATTTAGACCAGCTCTTGTATTGCTTCACCTTTAAGCCCAGCCTCTTGGCCTCCTCAACACTAACAAAGTTGTCGGTGGCCCCATTATCAATCAATGCTTTAGAGGGTATCCCATTCACCCTCATTGCTGCGTACACCACATCCATGCTCTTAATGCTTTTGGGTTCTTGCTTCTTATCGTTCTTCTTGGTGATTGACCTAAGAAGTTGCAGCTAAGTTGTGCCTCTTCTCCTGAGTGCTCTCATTGTTGGAACTCTTCTGCGACTTTTTCTGTAAAGTACGAAGAGCATTCCTTTGTGGGCAATTCCTCATCAAGTGAGGTCTATTGCATAGGAAGCATTGCATTCCCTTATTCCCAGCATCATGCCTTTTCATGGTGTGTTGCCCTTCGTTCTGCTCCCCTCTCCCTCTTTGGGACTCTGCCTCACTGTGCTTGTCATTAGTAGCTGTTGGGGACGATCTTCCACTATTCTTTTTTAGGTATCAAACTCTCCCACCCTTCACATGGTGGTCCCTTCCTCCCTTGGGCTTCCCTGGTGCTTTGAAGTCCTCTAACTCTTCTGCCTCTGCCAAGGTAGTCGCAAGGTCTTTCACCCCTCAACTCTGCAGCTCTTAGGTAGCCCATGGTTGCAAACCATCTAGAAAGCCAAACAGTGCCTCCCTCTCGGCTTTGTCGGGGATCTCTAGTAGCGATGTTGAGTACTCCTTCACATAGTCCTTTAAGGACCCTCATACCTCAGCTTATGAAGCTTCCTATAGGCTAGGAACTTGACGTTCTCAGGGTAGAAGTGCTTCTTCAATTCTCTGTTGAGATCTACCCAGGTCTCTATGCTGCATAGCCCTCTTTCCATGTCGACATAACGTCTCCTCCACCATAGCATGGCTGTGTCGGTTAGGTACATGGTAGCGGTCTGAACGTTCTCGTCTTCTTCTTTGATGACAACATTATCAAGATACCGTTCCATACTCCAGATGAAGTTGTGATAACTCCTAGGTTTGGGAGCACGAACCTTCTTTTGTGAGGCAAGCCCAGTGCCTTTGGCAGCAATAATCGCCTTCTTGCATAGCTCCACCTCTAACTCTAAACTAGCCATCCTCGTTTCTAAGGTCTCTACTTGGACATGATCATCTCTTTCCGTCTCGGTTAGAGATGAGTTAATCCATTCCTCGAAGGATTCTACCTTTTTCTCAAGTTCCTCCACCCTAAATATCAGATTGGCGAATTAAGAGTAGTTTTCACCAATGTGGGACTTGAACTTACTAGGGCCAACTAGCGCTCCCTCAAGCCTAGTAAGTCTCTCGACAATGGTCTTCTCAAGGGCGTCGAGCCTTGCATCCATCGCTACTATCGCATCGTTGTTGGATGTCTTCTTCCCTTTTGGAAGTGTTGTAGCCGCAACCCCCTCGTCGCCTGAAGCAGCCATGTATACGTCCTCGTAACTTTTGCTCTGATACCACTTGTCACGGGTCTAGACTTCCACTCTAGTTGCGCCCCGTGCGGCACCTAGGCAATGCACCTCCAATGCCTAAGTCAGCCTTCCCCTCACTCAAGATTAAGAGGCACGCCTCTCACTCTCACAAAGAGACACACAATTGGGCAAGGGGATTTCACTAATTACTATACAAGGAATTGTATATAAAGCTTTTTACAAGACTACAAGACTCTCCCTCAAGTGATAACAAGCTCAAGGTTCTCACTTGACTCACTCTCTCTCTAGAGCTCTCTAACTCTCCACTTCTCTTGGTTGATCTTCAAATGAGACCTCAACATTTATATAAGCCTCCATCTCCTCAGTGGACGGTGAAGATCGATTTGACCGAAGGGCCAAGATTAGCCCTCCAAAATCTTCTTAGAAAATATCTAGGCTTTCCTAACCTTCTCCTATGTTGTAGAGTATTCTCTAATGCTCCAGGACATACTAGAGTCTTCTTCACCCTTCCTGGGTTTTCTTGAGCCTTCCAGAAGATTCTGGTCCGGAATTCACTAGGCTCTTCAAGGTTCTTTCACGTCCCACAGCGATCTAGAACCTTCCGCAAGCCTCCATTGTCATGTGCTAGCCCTATCGATGCCTTCCAGTCATAGTTTTAAATAGCGGTAGCGGTCGGCGTAATGGTAACGGTAGCGGTGACGCGGTTTCGGAGAGTAATGGCCGTAGCGTGACAGTAGCGGTACCCAGAGTCGTGAATTTGTTTTTTGCACAACTCAGTAAGAAATAACTGATTTACATCTTTTCATTCCATAAATATATTTATTGAAGTTTAAAATAATTTTTGATGAATTTTATTTATTTTCTAAATATGATTCAATATATGTCTTAATTTTTTTGCTATATAATCTAATTAAAATTAACAGTTTAATTATTTTTTTGTAGTAATTAATGAATTTATGTATTATAAATTCATAATGCACAACTAAA
>JAULJZ010000020.1:6091360-6104019 GCA_032270985.1 Heliamphora pulchella | reverse complement strand
GGTTATTTAGCTTTCAACAAATATTTAATATTAAAAAACTCATCAAAACTAGAAGAAGAATGAACATGTTAAAGAGTTGAAAGTTAACAACAAAGGGCAAAATTAGTCGAGTGTTGTGAAATTGATGAGATTTGAGACAAATCCCACAATACCCTAGTAGTATTTGGCTTGTCGGACTACTATGAATAATTTTAGGTTGAAAATAATAGAAAACGTTTGATATGTTGATAAAAAAACGAAATTAGAAAATTTACGATTTAAAATCCTGTTACACAAGCTGTAACGGCCGTAGCGGTTCCGTAACGGCCGTAGCGGTGCCGTTTCGGTTCGTTTTGGCGTAACGCTGATATAACGGCCGTTACACTTGTGAATTTTTTTTATACCGAAAAATCGGCCGTAACATGTAACGGAGGCCACCGAAACCGTTACGTAACGATAACGGCTGTTTTTTAAAACTATGCTTCCAGTGTCACGTGAGCTAGCGGGCCGTGACAATAAGCCTGCCTCAAAGTAGGAAACATTTCTCGACCTAGAATCTGAACACGAATTGGATTTAGGCCGGCCAGAAAATTATAAACCCGCTTATTTTCTACCATCTTCTGAAAGGCAGTAGTATTAATAGTACAAATGGCTTAAAAATCCTGATAATAATCAATCTCATTTCACAAACTAGTCAACTTGGCAAATACTGAGCAAGGGACTGGTCTTTTTGATCTAAGCCACGGAACTTCTTCCATAATTCATAGAGCTGAGCATCATTACCAGTCTAAGGGTAAGTCTGAGCGGTAGCGGAACAAATCTTATGAGCCGTATCCAATAATAAAAAGCTGTGATTGATGGAGGGCTGCATAGAATATAATAACCAGGATATAACAAAAGCATTTTTCTCTATCCATCGAGTGCGAGAAGGCCCCCCAACTGTTGGCTATTTAGTTTCTCCAGTAATATACCCAAATCACCGCGAGCAGCAATGATTAAGCGACAAGCACGAGACCAAATCAAATGATTACTACCATCCAATTTCACCGGGCTAATCTGAAGAGATGGGCTGTCAGTAGGAGTTTCGAGCCAAGGCAGCTCGGTATCCTCAAGTCCACCAGAAGGCTTGCCAATATCAGACATGGCTATGGAGTATCGAGAAGAAACAATAAGAGGTCGAAGGAATCAATGAACGGCACAACAGACGTGAATCAACAGAGAACTAAACCACAAGAGAACCAGTAATACTCAAATCATTCAAGTTAACTCGTACCAGAACACCATAGACTGAAAAAATGATCAATGTGACAGCTGCGAACCCTAGTTGCCACAAGAAATTCGTAAGAAATCTCAGTTCAACCCGAGCCGTGACATGGGGAAGTGCATAAACAATCAAAGAGGACCAACCATCACTGATTCAATCTAGAGGAAGTCGAAAAATAAACAAACCAGTAGTGTAAAAGTGCGCAAACCCTAGCCGCGACACTGAAGCTGAGCAGAAACCCTTGGCCGTGCTCCGAAATCAACTCAAAATCAACAATAAAGGTGATTCTGGCCTTAGAGACTCCTAATCGGCACCCATGAATGAAAAAACACATATCGATTGAAGTTGAAAGGGTTCCAAATAGTGAGTTGCAAAGAACATAGCGCTAGCACCAAAATAACAAAAAAATTCAAAAAAAATATTAAACAATCGAGAACAAGAAGGGAAAAATCACGGCTCTATAGATTGGGCTAGCGAACCATCTAGGAAGAATTTTTATTTATTTATTTATTTATTTCAATCACAAATTCAAAAAAGAAAAAAAAGGAAAAAAATGATAAAGAAGAAGAAAAATAATACTAACAAGTCTTCCTTATACAAGATCTTGCTTTGATACCAAGTTAAGAATACTGTAAAGACGAAAAGAGAGAAGTGTGAGAGAGAAATATTGTGGTGATGAATGGGAGAGAAATCATAATTAGGGTTAGCTCTCTTATCACTATTATTTATATAATGAGACCAACGTACAAAGTATAATAATGCCCCTAACATAACAAACAACATTCTCCTGCTCGTACGTGAGCTCATACAATTAGCCAAGCTCCTCCTTAAGTTTGACTACCACTCTCTCTGGGCCTAAATAATTCACTATATATCATCCAAGTTCCCATTTATTCTAATTTATTAATCTCTAACATTGTTCCAAGCTTGGGCTGTAAGTCACCACATCCGCTCCATCAGGTTTCCCATGCCACGTCCTTGCCGCTAATTTATGCTCTATGAGGATTTACCTACTCCATCGAGAGCCACAATTGTTGGTCTTTGTGGGCACTTGGGCTTTTTCTCTATCAGGAGCAAGATTTTGAATTGCGGTATCGGCCTGAGTAAGGGTTTTAGTCACGGATAACGGGTATAGAGAGAATCGGTCAGTCTATGATGGGAATCGGTAATCGCACTCGTGTTTTGTTTTCAAGACATAAACTCATTGATAACCATATCCTAAACTTATTTATTACAAATTGAAAATTTATTAACTATTTTTAATTAACATTTTGACACCTAACTTTGAAGACAAAGATAGAGTTTTAGAGAGGAAAGCAAAGTCAAATTGTTGGGTTGTCTCGGACTCTCAGGTCAGGTATAAGGAGTATCGGCCGATATAGACTGATACGCACTAATACGTGATATGTATAGGTCATATCGGTCGATACGCTAGGGAGTTTCTACAACTCCGATGCCCGAGTGCGTATCCAAATCGTATGCTTGAGATACTGTTACGTAATGACCGATATGTAATAGTATCAGCGATTTTTAAAACTATGATCAGGACTCAATTTTCCAGCCCACTAATTTCGGTTGAGGGGCTAGAGAGACCACTCAACAATCGTTAGTCATTGGCTTTGATGCCAATTGTTGACGAATTTAGGAGTCCTAAACAATTCAACCAAGAGTCCCATTCATTAGGAGAAACTGAGGAGTTCATCTGCGCTACTCTCATACCTACCTAAACGTTCAAGCTTGTATGTGGTGAACCCATCCAATGTATCTTCTGGTTCACCCTTACAATAATTTGGTGCTCTATCTTCCCAAAATCTTATTAATATTATTGTGTATTTCTTTGTTTCTTTTTTACTATACCCCATTATGTTTAGTTCTTTGATTCCTGGGGAAAATAAAGGAAAATATTGTGGAGAGATCATTGTCCTTGATTATGGAAATGAATAATGTTTCAGGGCCAGGACACAAGTGAAGAAAGCCTGGCAGCTGTAGCTGGAATGTTTAGTAGTAAAGCTAAAGGTAATCATATTTTTTTGGTTGTTAATTTCTGCACCAAGAATACTCTCACGTAGTTTCTGCTGAGCTGCTTGTTTTTTTTGACATCTTATAAATTATGGAAGGGTGAGCTGTTATCATATTGGCAAATTGTTTCTGGAGATGACTCATTGTATATCATTTTGTTTTGGATTTTTATTTCTCTTTTTGCCCTGTTACATTATCAATGTTTGTTAGATTGTGCTGAAATTGTCATTATTTTCAAGTTTGGAATCCTGAAATGTCATTGAAAAAGAATGGTATGAGTTGGGAACTGAAACAGGATTAAGAGTTCACACATACAGATGAGTGTTTGTCCTTTGAAAAGAGAAATCTATTTGGGGTTGAAGGATAAAGCCATTTGGCTTGTGATGCTAATAATTACAGGGAGAAATCAAAGATTGTTTTGGATTTTTATCTCTCTTTTTCGCCCTGTTACAATGTCAATGTTTGTTAGATTGTGCTGAAAATTGTCAATATTTTCAAGTGTGGAACCCTGAAATGTTCTCATTGCAAAAGAATGGTATAAGTTGCAAATTGAAACAGGATTAAGATTTCACACATACAGATACGTGTTTTCCTTTGACAAGAGAAATCTATTTGGTGATGAAGGATAAAGCCACTTGGCCTGTGATGCTAATAGTCACAAGGAGAGATCAGAGATAGGAGAACGAGATTTGGGCACTAAGAAGGAAAAATGGTAAGAGTTAAGAAGTGTCCATTTATGCAAGATGGATGAGGAAGAGGATATGATAATAATAATTCACAAGGAAAATAAGAACTGTGCTTACAAAATGTATATATTTTCCCTGGTAGTTAGGAAAATGATTGCATTCAATCCTTAAGCTAAAAAGCTTGATCACATTATTCTACTTTACCCATTATACGTGAAAGACCTGAATTCTGCACTTCCAAGGCCTTGGCCAAAACATTGTTCTTTCAAAGATGTTTATGGGCGTCTTTTTTGCTACCTTGTGCAAATAGGATGCTAATTGCATTCTTAAATATTCACTCAATTAATTCAATCTCTTGGATTTCAATTTCAATACAAACTTAAATGTGGAACGAACATACGTACTTTATACCTTGTTTATGTCCAGATTTTCCTGTGTTTGTGGAGTATGAGCATGTGTGTGGACAAACATAGCAGTTTGAAAGATAAAGTGAATAATGAATCCCGCAGGTGAGGTTTAATTTGTCCAGAATTTCCGGTGTTTGTGGAAGTATGAGCATGCTTATGGACAAACATGACAGTTTGATAGAAAAAGCGAATAATGAAACTCCAAGGTAAGGAGTAATTCACGTCTTATGCAGCTGTAAATGCTGGGGCATTAGAGTGCCTAAGAATATATTATATATTTAGGGTCCTGCTCAGGCACTGGACAATAGGATCCTTTTGGAAGGCCTCCATGTATTCTAAAGATTATATTGATGAGTTTGTGTAGCAGAAATCATAATATTTCCTTCAATAAATCATGTTTTGTTTTTTTTTAAAAAAAAGTGCAAATATGTTAATTCCTAAGGACTCTAAAGATATTTGTAACTTTTTCCCTTATGCTGATTTGAATTCAGATTTATCTCTGCCCGTATTTTAAGGATGCAGGAGAGTAGAGAGACATCTGCTTAACTTTTGGAGTGTGAATGCAAATGTTTGGGGTCATCATGCATTTTAAGATTCCAATACTTCGTCAGTAGTCCGTTTAACAAATTTAGCATCATCTTGCATTGTTAAGATTCAAATGTTTCATCAGTTGTCTGTTTAGCAATTTCTGGTGTGGACGCAGCATGAATATTTTGTACTGTTGGCAGGGATTGAATGGAGTTTAGAGAATGATGCGTCCAATGCTGCTGTTTTGGTTGCCAGCGAAGCCCATGCCATAACATTGGCCATTGAGGGTTTGCTGGGTGTTGTCTTTACAGTGGCTACTTTGACCGATGAAGCAGTGGATGTTGGTGAGGTAATTGTGTGTGCATTTGTGTGTATCACTATATATGCGTGTGCAGAAAGAGTTATATATGTATGCAAACAGAAGTAATGCAATTAGGATTCTCATACTGTGTTACATGGGTAAAGGTATATGATATGTCGGACATGTGTAGTTGGGCATTCTCCAACAAGTATGCAAACTAACTTGAGTTAAACATGTAACTATGCCCAAAAATCTCATACTATGCATTGAATGCTATATTTCACCTGGCAAACACCATTTTATCTTGGGAAAGAAAAAGGATATCAAAACCACAATATTTTGCAGTGCCCCCATGACCTTGGACATAGGAATTATATGAATTTGATGCATGCATGCACCTAACACTTGTATCTGAGTCCATGTAACCTAGTTCACATATAAAAGTATACTGGATTTTGTGGCACAAGCGATAAGTTGCAAGAGATAAGCTAAATCAAAGGAGAAGAGAGAGAGAGAGAGAGAGAGAGAGAGAGAGAGAGTTTTGAAAAACATGAAAATTGCAGTGGTGCAAAGCATGAGTTGGCTTGACTTTTGGATTCTCACTAAGTGAGGTGTTCGCTTTATGGTATAGTATAGATATATTAGCAAACATTTATTGTTTCTTGTTCTTTCTTCTAAATGTAAGGAGACATATATATGTTTTGCTTGATTCTTATTCTCAAATGCTTCTTGGCACCATCAGCTTGACTCCCCTAGGTGTGACTCTGAGCCACTGGCAAAATGTACTGGGGAAACTGCAGTTCTCTGCATGTCTATGGTTGATTCAATGTGGTTGACCATACTCGATGCATTGTCCCTGATTCTAGCAAAGTATGTTGATTTTCATTCTGATGTTTATAGTTGGCTTTGGTTGTTCCACAATCGCCATCTGACCTGTTAATTTTTAAGGTCCCAAGGGGAAGCTATTGTCTTGGAGATATTGAAGGGATATCAGGCTTTTACTCAGGTAGCCTTAGCTTTGAGGAGATGAATCGCAAATATCTTTTGATAATGTTATCCTTTCTCAAGTAGCTCTTTTTTTTTTTTTTTTTTTTTTTTTTAATAGTGTTACTCTCTGAGCTCCTTGTCACTTTTGTACTAGCTGCTCTGATTTAGCCTCCAAAGTGGATGACATTTTGTGTTATTGTGTGATTATTACACAGGCATGCGGGGTTCTTCATGCTGTAGAACCTTTAAACTCATTTTTAGCTTCCCTCTGCAAATTTACAATCAATATTCCCTCTGAACCCGAAAAGAGGAGGTACATATATGGAACACTATACATCATTGCCTTTTCTTTACAACTCCTGTTTTGCCTTGGATGACAACAATATGGACAGGCTTTGCAAATGCTATCATGATTACTTTTTTAGTATGACATGCTTTTCCTAGACAAAATGGGTTTTTTAGATCTTAGTACATTCCATATGTTCGGGCTCTATCCGGAAATTATTTAATTGAATAGATGTATCTAGAAAGTAGTTGATTCAAAGTGAATTATCCTTAGATAATTGACAAATCATTTTGAAAAAGACCCAAGTTAGGGATTTATCAAAAGGTAATGTTGTGCCAATACCCAACCAAAGGACTACTTCAGTACCAATCAAAAAGACGGTTGTTGTTAATGATGAAAATTGAAATAGTTGCAGTTCTCTATCTTTTGAAGTTCCTATGGTCTGTTTCATTTTTTTGGTAATCTAGATGCTTTTGTTGCTTTGCAGTACCATATGATTGATTATCTGAAGTATGCATCACTCATCACATTGGGTTGCATGGCACAGTTGCATGATGGGTATTGCATGATGCATCTCTTATAGATCCTGGGATGGGTCAAGCTTTGTTGATTTAAAAAGCTTAATGCATATCTCTGTTTGAGTTTGTTTGCACATGTTCAAGATCCTGACCGAATAAATTAGAGAATTTTAACACACTTGTAAAATATACTGACCTACAGCTACAAGCATAGTACACTCATTCTTTGTTCTTTATCTTAAAGTTTTCCTAGAATAGATGGCATTCTAAGTATAAAATACTGTGCACGTGAAATGAGTATTGTACCTCAAACAGAGGTTGTAAAAGATTGTAGTGACAGGTTATAGTGACTTAGGTGGGTTGCCTTCTTTCTGCTGCTTCTCCTCCTCTTCTGCTTCTCCTTCTCCTTTCTAGTTCTGCTCTCCTTCTCCTTTCTTTGTTTCCTTCCCCTTCTCCTTTCTGCTTCTTCTCCTTCTCCTTTCTGCTGCTCCTTCCCCTTCTTCTTGTTTTTTGATCAATAATCAAAGAAAAGTTATATGCCTCTCCTCTTTTCTGCTTCTCCTTCTCCTTCTCGTTTTTCTTCTTGGTTTTTGGATCAGGAATCTAAGTTATAAAGAAAAAAGAAGATTACAAGAAGTCATAAAAGTAAACAAAGCCTGTAAAGACATATTAGACACTGCTCTTCAATCTCTAGAAATGAAAAATAATGTAGTCCCCCTCAAAGGTGGGGATACCTAAATCCAAAAAGATGTCAAATCATAAAATTAATTCTATAACGAATCAGCATCATCTATCTTACTATAAAAAATCCTAGCCTTATGCCCCATCTTCTGGCATATGACTTTTTTAAACCAATATATATATATATTACATTTCCATCATATTGAGGAAAGAGGAATGTCTCTCAAGTAAATGTTTCTTTGATTTTATCTTACTTTTTCATTCGTTGTAGTTTGCTTTTCTTTTTTTTTTTTAATGAATATGAGGCACACATTTTAGTACTTGTAAAAAAAATTGGCCATTGCATTGTATGCAAATTCCAGCCACGCTACATGTAAACTCTGTCGAATAAGATTAAATCTTGATTTTGAGTTGCTCCAGATCAGTTGTTAGCCTAACTGTGGTATCTGATTGGGGGAAGCAAGGTTCCATTCCTGATGTGTCTTATACTTCTTAAATTTGATTACAATTGATTTGGTCTACCAACTGGTTCTATTAAGGGAATCTACATCTAATGATGAATGCTGACTATTGAATTGGATGTTCCCATCGTTGTCATTGTTTAACAGCTTGTTCTTTTATGCTATACACCTCGTTCTGTTGACATCTTCTTGCTTAGACTCTGTTTGAGTTCTTGGGAAATAATATTCTGGAAGAAAATATATTCTGGCATTGTATTTTCTTCTCTTTATTTTCAGCAGGCGAGAAGGGGATTCAATTTCCAGTTGTGTGATGATGAATCGAAACTATTTATGAGAGAAAGTACTACCCTCTCTCTTTGGAGGAGTTAATAGTTTGTTTTTTTTTTTTCTCATCATGTATAGTGGTAAATTGCTTTTACTGTGATTATCCACTTCTGGGCAATCCTAGTTCAAATAAACTATAATGGGTTTCCATTTGTAAGTTGTTCTTGCATATTAGAGGTTAGGCCACATGCTGCGCTCGGTCCCAAGGGGTGGGGGTGTAGTTTGAAAAAGAGGATTGTAACATAGGCATTATGTTTTCTCTTTTCGATTATATATCGTTGAAGCTGTTTGTCCCACCGTGGAAATCAAAGTATAAGATTAAAAGCAGGATTTTTTCCGTTCTCTTTTAATTTTTATCTTTTCTGAAGCTTTAGAAAATTGAACAAAGAAGCTGACTTTTATAATTTCCTGGATTATGTTTTCTTACTTATTGTTCCATGAAAGATACCCTTACCTGTTTTGGCTCTTTTTCCGGTCTTGGTTTCAACTTTCCACACTACAGCTACCTGAGAAAAATATCGAGTTATTGGCTGATAATTGAGATTTTTGCAGTGCTTTACAATCTCCTGGTTCAAAACGTTCTGAGCTTCTGGTTGATCAAAGGGATAACATTGTCCTCACTCCGAAGAATGTGCAGGTATATTTGGTTTTGCATTTATAATGATTATCTCTATATCTATCACTGTATATTAGCATGCTTGGCTAATACACCAATATCATTGCTGTTTACTTTTACATGATTGGTTTGGTGAACAAACATAAGGTCGTCTTGCTTTCTGAATTTCATTTTTACTCTTTTTGGGAAGCCAGGCTTTAAGGACGCTTTTCAATGTAGCTCATCGACTACACAATGTTCTAGGCCCTTCTTGGGTTTTGGTATGTCAGTTCGTTTTCATCTCCATATCAAATCATTGAAGTTTATTCCTTATAACTTTAGCTGCCAAATGCATGTAGGTTTTGGAGACTCTAGCAGCTTTGGACCGAACAATCCATTCTCCTCATGCAACTACGCAGGTGTTAGGAAGATCATTCTTTAAATGCAATGTTTGCTATATTAAAACTTGTTTCATAGTATCTGATACTTAAGAGCTAGTTCATATGTGCTTTATATATAATTTGTGTATAGATAGATTTTCGCAATCCTTGATAAAGTTTTGAAAGCAGTGATTCTTCTTATTTTCATTTTAGTTGATAACAGGATTTTAAATATCGGCTGTGCGTATCATATCGGCTAATAGGTAACGGGATCTGGGACCTCCGATACTGGTATTTACCCATGTAACAGCCAATATCGTTTGATATTGGCCAATACATGGCCATATCACCGATCTCGATACACATTCTGATATCGCAATTTAGAACCCTGATGATACTTATATATTGCCCTACAATCGCTTTGGCATATTATTGGGATTATGAAGTACCTTGGTCTTGGAGCTGATGTCAGAGCAGCAGATGATGAAAAATCAGCTGGTCCGTAGATTGTCATAACAAAGTGCATGCAATTTAAAGCTGAAAAATAAATAAAAGTCTCAACCCAAAAGAAACGTCTGGAAAGGAATTTGTACACCAGACGACTGTAGTTTTTTTCCCAATGGTTGAAATATTGTTTTGCCCTCATTAGATTGGTATTTATGTAATAATTAACCTATGACTAAAGATAATGGACCAGGATACACTAAAAATTGAAAGAACTGGAAAAGTAAAGATTAAAAGATATTACCTAAAAGTTTGAAGAAATTAACCTAAAGAAAAAGAAAAGGAAAAGAAGTTGTAAATGCTAACTTTTATTGTTGGTGCCGTGAAGAAAAGGAAAGCTCTAAAGAAAGTAGAATTTTTAACCACAAACACTGTTAGTGGTTGAACTCGCTAATATTTGAAGTGCAATTTCAATGAAAGTGGCATAGTGCTGCTCCTGTCTCTCTTTTTTTAGCGTTGCTCCTGTGATCCTGTCTCTCCTTACATGTGAAAATATGCTGTCATCATGGGTAAACCTAAAAACAACATCTTGCATAGGATTCTTGACCAAATCCTTGATTGACAAGGAATAGGAGATTGTTAGTCCTTTTGTCTCACCTTGTTGGCACATCTTTCATTTGGAATTTCCCATAGTTCACTTAAAAATGTTGATGTTAGGAGTACCAAGCTTCTAAATCGCGGTATCGAATGACGTATTGGTATCACTGAAATGATCATGTAGCTGCCGATATCAAATAGTATCGGCCTATACATTGGTAAATATCCTTATCGGAGGCCCAAATTTCAGATATCTATTGGCTGATACGATATGTAATAGCCAATATTTAAAACCCTGGGGGTACCTCATTCAGGTATAACGAGAAAAAGAAAAATTTAATAGATATCTTTTTCACTTTTTTATTCATCTCTTATTATTGATTTCGGTGCTGTGCACTTTTTCTGTTTATTCATTTTGTTTATTTTATTTCTTTCTTTTTCTCCCTGTGCCATTTGTAGCCTTGAATACATACGGTCCACTGCATAGTGGCACAAAAATTACTCTTAGGCCTTAGCTGCTACTGTGGTTTGATTTTTGGCTTTGTGTTTTAATGTTTCATATTGCACTGGGAGTATGAACCAAAATTTTTTGTTGAGCATTTATCCTTTGACTCAATTGTCACTAAGTAAATGGGAGAGAAAATGTAAAACATTTTGAAGGGATGCGACGCTATTGGATATGCATTCTCAACCCATCTCCATTCATGTGTCGGTAATGTTTTAATTTGTGGGAGCGGTTATCTGCTACATCTTTCATAAATCAAGAGGGTCTTATACATGATTTTGGAACTTTTTGTGAAGCCAGTCTGCCTCTAAAGTGAGGAAAGACTGATTGAATTCAAGCTTCTAAGGCCTTCTCGAACTAGGTACAGTCTCCAATCCTTGAGTCACCCACAGTCCAGTAATATTCTTTTAGATGATGTATGGTAGTTCGTTTGATGTGTGTGAGTTAAAATCCAATGCATATCAGGTACTCGGTATGCAGATAAGTTAATGTGTTACTGTTGATATATTTGTGATTAGGTAAACTAGGCTCTTTTGTTTCCTTTTACAGTGTCTTAAGAAGAAACAATGGATCCATAAATGTCAATATTGACATGTTTATTCTCGTGCTTTGATTTTTTTGTTTTGTTTTATGTAGCTTTAGTTCATAAAGGTCTTTGATGAACACCCATGAAACCATCATATGTATACCTGTAGGAGGTCTCAGCCGCTGTTCCAAAGCTTACAAGAGAATTATCTGGTCAATACAGTGACTTCAGTATTCTCTCTTCCTTGAATTCTCAGGTGAGTTTGTCATTTTTTCCTATATCTTTTCCTGTTTTATGTAGTTCAGAAGCTGCATACTGTAACCCTTGTTTTTCCTCTTCTGTGAAGCTGTTTGAGAGCTCAGCATTGATGCACATATCTGCAGTTAAATCGCTTCTTTCCGCACTATGTCAATTGTCACATCAATGTGTGACTGATGATGTAAGTGGTTTTGGACAAGCATCAAGTCAAAAAATTGGAAGCATCAGTTTTTCGGTGGAGAGAATAATATCCATCCTTGTCAATAATCTACACAGTAAGTACAAAGTGTTTTTTTTTTTTTCCTTATCTTCTCTTTTCTTTACGAGCCATATATGCAATTATGTACTGGAATTCCAGGAACATATACTAAATTTTGTAAGAGCCACACTAGTTACTTCTTTATTGCCTTCTTCCTCTGTCATTGTTTTTTGAGATACTTGTGCTTCATATGGAGGAAATTAGGTTGTTCCCATTATTTTCCCATGCAATAACAACTTCATATCTTCAACCACAATTTATTAATATTAAGTGGCATATATTGTCGTTCTGACCTATTATTGAAAATTCTGAATACCTGAACATGAAGAGTTTCATATACCATTTTATCACGTCCATCTTTGTCCACCATTGCTTAGTTTCAAAAACTTTTCCATATTCATTATTTCAACATTTAGCTCAGAAATTAGTTAAGGAAAAATCCAGTTTCCCCCTGTGCTTCGTCGATAGAGCACTTCACCTCCTTGATGTTTTAAAATAGCCATATTACCTTGTATGGTGTAGCCTGTTGGATTAATTTGCAACTCCTAATTTAAAGGATTTAGGTTTAAAAAGACATTAATGCCCTTGCAACTCCTAAATTAAAGGCTTTAGGTTTAAAAAGACATTAATGCCCTTGCAACCATGTTTTTCTCT